>PVHT020004020.1:21960420-21999286 GCA_004024745.2 Catagonus wagneri
CAGCATGCTAACTTTTAAATCATCCATATTCTATCAGTAGTTTGTTCCTCTGTTGCTAAAGAGTACACATTCAACTGTGGTAAGTGTCACAGTCTTTATATAGTTATCTATTGTTGGTTTTCTAGTCATTTCTGATTTAGGACTGTTGTGAATTAAAGCCCCCTAACAGCAATTGTATCTGAATCATTCTTTGAAATACATTCCTTTTCTTTGTTACCAGGACCTAAGAGAGAAATGGATGGTATGGTGGATTTAAGCTTAATTTTTAAAAAATCTGTCAGTTTTTCAGTACTTTTAGCATTTTCATTCACGCTAGCAGTATCTGAGGGTTCCAGTTACATTATATTATAACCAACTATTGATATATTTTTTTTTTGTCTTTTGTCTTTTTAGGGCTGCACCCCTGGCATATGGAGGTTCCCAGGCTAGGGGTCTAATAGGAGCTGTAGCTGCCAGCCTGTACCACAGCCACAGGAACACAGGATCCGAGCCTCGTCTGTGACCTACAACACAGCTCACAGCAACGCCGGATCCTTAACCCACTGAGCAAGGCCCAGGGATCAAACCCGCAACCTCATGGTTCCTAGTCGGATTCTCTAACCACTGAGCCATGACAGGAACTCTGATATTTTTAAAAAGTCTTTCAATTTTTACTCATTTTAATGAGTTTGTAGTGATCTTCTTACAGTTTTAAGTTTTATTTCCCTGATGACAACTGATGATGAGCATCTTTATCTGTGCTTATTGGCTTACTGTACATCTACTTTGTAAGTTTCTGTTCAAATCATTTGCACAGTTTAAAACTGGGCTATTTATCTTCTTAATGTATTGTAAATGTTCTTACATATTCTGGATCCCAGACCCCTGACAAAGTTCTTCTCTTGCAGTATGTTTCCTGTTTTTGGTTTTTCATTTTATTTAATTTAAAATCAAAGTCCATAGGTCATCGTAAGTAACATAAATCCATATCAATGATAAGAAGAGCAATAGTGCCATTAAAATATAATAAAATACCTATTAAATAGGTATTTCTACTTTAGTTGTCAAGACTAAATATTATTTTAACCCAATGTTTTTATCATCTGGGAGTCAAATGTTCAGGGAAAACTTGAGTTGCTGAGATTTTTTTTTAAAAAATGCACATAGCATCAGCATTCATGGGATGACACAGGAAAGCAGATGATAAATTTATATTCATGTAATATATGAAAAGAATGTTCTAATTGTCTAAAGACTAGTCTTTTAAAATAATTCATTCACATGTTAACATTAAAAAAACACTTTTAAAAAATTTTAGATATTTTCCAAAACAAAATAGATTTCTGAGAAGAGTAGCTTGGTTTTATGTTTTTCCTTTTGGTCTGGCTTACTAGAAGACAGTGGTACCCGCATATAAGATTCTGCATTTAATCTGTTACAATACATTGTTCCAGTTGAAATGTACAATGAAAATCCAGTCTGACTTGGATATGTAGCTGGAAAAAGGAAGGATATTTTAATATCTTTTTCAGATAACTGTGGATAGTCTTCTTTGATACAATATCAGTATTTTAGGTGAAACATGATATTTACTGCAATAATACTTAACTCTGAGGAAAGAATGGAGGGAAATGGACTGGAAGAGTGTTTGGGACTGAAAACAAAAACAGATTCAAATAGGACCTCACATTTATATGTAATTTTCTGTATACTTTAAAAATCTGGAGGATATTTGAAAAAATGCTACTGGATATCTAGTCCATGAGTCTCAAAATCAATGTCATAAATCATCTATTATTTTAAATTTTCTCAAAATAATGTTTTAGGAGTTCCCATAGTGGCGCAGTGGTTAAGGAATCCGACTAGGAACCATGAGGTTGCGGGTTCAATCCCTTGCCTTGCTCAGTGGGTTAACGATCCAGCATTGCCGTGAGCTGTGGTGTAGGTTGCAGATGCGGCTCTGATCCTGCGTTGCTGTGGCTGCGGCGTAGGCCAGTGGCTACAGCTCCGATTAGACCCCTAGCCTGGGAACTTCCACATGCCGCAGGTGCGGCCCTAAAATGACAAAAGGCACACAGACACAAAAAAATAATGTTTTAAAGTATGGAAAAAAAAAAACCAGTATTACCATTTCAGAAAAATGTCCCTTGAAGCTTAAAACAAATAAAACTTATGAACGTTTTTGACAACTTATCTAAAAAAATTACTCTATTTTTTTCCTGTATTAAAGAGATTAATTGCAATGAACATAGCTCCTATGTAATGAAAACCCAGATAGCATAATAACATTAATGAAAGTTCTATATTTTTATAGAACACATCATGTATTTCAAATTTCTCTTAGAGGACTTAGCATTTAAAGAGACATTTTAATGAACATTCTTATGAAGTGATAAATATTTGGGGATATCATATAATCACATCCTAACTTATCCATTTTGTAAATTTGGACATTCACAAAATTCCCTTTTCTTTTTTTTTTACTTTAAAAAATCTACTGACACAAAAATAACATGGTATAAACTCACCAACTTAACCCTTTTAAAGCATATAATTCAGTGATTCTTTGTATATTCACAATGTTGGACAGTCATCACCACTATCCAACTCTGGAATATTCTGATCACATCCAAAAGAAACCACAGATATTCTACTTACCCCCTCTCCCCACTATCCCTTGGCAGTCACTGTTCTAATTTCTCTTTTTACCTATTCTGGACAGTTCATACAAATGGAGTCATACCATATGTGGCTTTTTGTGACTGGCTTCTTTCACTTGACATAATATTTTCAAGATTCATCTATTCCAGAGCATGTTTCAATGCTTCATCCCTTTTATGAGTGAATCACATTCCATCATACAGCAATAGCACATTTTGTTTATCCGTTTGTCTTTTGATGGACATCTGGATTGCTTCCACATTTTGGCTACCATGCTTAATATTGCTGTGAATATTTTTGTACAAGATTTTGTATGTATATGTGTTTTCAGTTCTCTTGGGTACAGATCTAGGAGTGGAATTACTGGGCCATATGGTAAACTTACACTTAACTCTTTGAGGAACTCTCAAACAGTTTTCCACAGTAGTTGCACCATTGTGTATTCCTACCAGCAAAGTATGAGAATTCCAATTTCTCTACTCCTCACTGATACTATAACTGGAGAACAGCTGACAAGTATCAGATATACTTTAATAAGAATTAGATATTAGTGAGAATTTTGTTGTAATTATATCACTGATAAAATTAAAACAGCTATTTAATGTCCCATATGGTGACATCCATTGTTAATAGCACTCTATTGAGCAAAAGACACCAAAGTGAAGAAGGGATATACTATTACTAAAATTTATATCTGCGTTTTTACAAGTACACTTAAATATCAGAATCCCCCATGGTTCCCAATTGGGTATCAGAATAAGCATACACTTGAACTTTCACATAAATGGCTTTAATAATAAACATGTATATAAGAGGCTCTATTTATGAATTTATCAATGAATATTCTCTATGGTAGAACCAAATAAAAAACAGAGATTATGAGCATGGACTTTAGAGTCCGACTCCTGCTTGGCCTCCTTCTACACTTGTAATCCTGCAAAAGCTACGTATTTTCAAGACCAAACTTAACTAATTTGATTATGGGGCACTAAAATAGCACCAGAATCAAAGACCTTTTGTGATGGTATAGTCACATAATCCACGCAGCACACTTACCAATAGATCTTTTATACAGTATATAACATATAAATTGCAAGTCTAGTATCATTTTATGTCATCTCATAAAGAAAAGTGCATAACCACTGTAAGGTAGCAAAATTTGCCACCCCAAAATGTCTCTTTACCATGAGGACTATTTGGAGGTAAAAACAAGGCTGAAAATAGGAAGAAACCTTGAACTTCCCCTTAACTGTCTAAAAGAATATGGATAGAGGATATATTGCAGGAAGAAACCTTCACTATAGATAACTATAGTATGAACTAGGTGTGACACGGAGGAACCTAGTAAAATCTGTTTGTTAAAGTTCTCTCTGGGTACCATAGTCTCTGCAGACCCAAAAAAGACTTGTTTTATCAAATCCTTGCTTTTCCACCTCCTTGTGAATTGCCTTCTTCTTCTCTGAAATACTTTACCATCTTCTCAACATCCTCTTTGTCTTTAGTTGAAGATGGTATTTATGGTGAGGGCTTTGGCCATTTTGCCAAGTACTCAATTTTCCTGGATCTCTGTCTCTCTCATGTATACATGCTATTAAACTTCCATTTGATTTTCTCCTGTTATTTTGTATCATGTTAGTTTAATTATTAGACCAGCCAAAAGAAAATAGAATGTTAGATATTAATGACTTCCTCTTCAACATCACTTTGAGCATGAACTCATGAATCTCTTGGCAGTTATTACTATTACTATCATTATCATCATTATTTTTAGTTATTATTTAAAATATTAATATGTTTAGTGTTACAGAAAATTCTTTATTTACACTACACAAATATATATGTATATTTTCCATCCCAACATGTGTAAATTTTACATTTAATGCTGATATTTTTGAGAAGAGAACTGTCATAAATTTTAATTGCATTTTCATATTTTAAAGTAAGGAGGAAAAAGACGCTATTTAAAATTGCTTCTATCCATGTAGTTAGCAGAATGGTGATTTTCAATTTGGTAGAAGTTTTATATTTTGAGTAACTCTACTGTGCCTACAAAAGCTTACACTGTAACATATGTAAATGAACTTAAATGATATTTGCATACTAAGACTCATTTAATCATAATATTCATAATCAAGCGAAAATTATTTTAGGTAAGTGTACCTTTAATGAATGTAGTAAATTAGCTTTAATTTGCAAATGAGTGCTTTTAAATAATGCTTTTAAAATCTGACTTAATATGGAAAAAACATTGATCATTCTTTTCCAGTTTTAAAGAAAATTTTAGAAGCTGACAAGTTTAGTTCAACTATTCTTCCTTTATTCTGAACAGAAAGTTCTATAATACCTTACCTACCTATTATATAATAAATAAAATGTAATAAATAATGACAGTCAAATGATTGACTAAGCCTTTTAAAATGATAAAATTCTAACTTCCAGTTAGTAGCCATCTCATCTATAAAAGTGTATTCAGTTGAAAAATAAATCATGAGATACTGTGCAACACACACTTCCTGGAAAATGGATCAAGAATATGCATGAATATAATGCATATTGGTCTGTTATACTCAGTTAATCAAGAAAATTAATAAGAAGTATGCAACAGTTTCTATTTCTTTTGAAATAAAGCAAAGATTTAACAAATGATTCAATTTTAAAAGGCATAAATCATTTTATTGCACTTAACTTTATTGCTCTTTGCAGATATTGCTTTTTTTCTTTTTTTAACTCTTCCTTGAGCAGAGTGTGTGGAAACTGGTTCAACGAAGTCTATTTCTGCCATTTTTCCAACAGTATTTGCTCACTTCTTATCTCTGTATCACGTTTTCATAGTCCTTTTAATACTTCAAAGTATTTCATTGCTATTATATTTGTTATGGTGACCTGGGATAAGTAATCTTTTATGTCACTACTGTAATTGTTTTGGGGCACCATGAACTATGCCCATATAAGATGGTGAGCTTAACTGATAAATATTGTGTGTGTACTGACTGCTCCACCAACCAGCCATTCCTCTGTCTCTCTCCCTTCCCTGGGACTTCTCTATACCCTGAGACACAACAACATTGAAATTAGGCCAATGAATAATGGCTTCAGTGGCTCTAAGAATTCAAGTGAAGGGAGAAGTCATGCATCTCTCACTTTAAATCAAAAGCTAGAAAAGATTAAACTTGGTGAGGAAGGCATGTCAAAAACTGAGACAGAGCAAAATTTAGCCTTTTTGTATCAGTCAAGTTGTGGATGCAAAGGAATATTTCTTGAAGAAAACTAAAAATGCTACACCAGGTTTTTAATTTTTTTAAAATTACTCAATGAATTTTATTAAATTTATAGTTGTACAACAATCATCACAACCCAGTTTTAGAGCATTTCCATCCCAAACCCCCAGCATAGCCCCCACCCTCAACCTGTCTCCTTCGGAAACAATACATTTTTCAAAGTCTGTGAGTCAGTATCTGTTCTGCAAAGTTCATTGTGTCCTTTTTTAGATTCCACATGTAAGTGATAGCATATGATGTTGGTGTCTCCCTGTCTGACTAACTTCACTTAGCATGATAATGTCTAGGTACATCCATGTTGCTACAAATGCTGTTATTTCTTTCCTTTTAATGGTTGAGTACTATTTAATTGTGTATATGTACCACATCTTCTTTATCCACTCCTCTGTCAATGAACATTTAGGCTAATTCCATGTCTTGGCTATTGTATATAGTTCTGCAATGAATACTGGAGTACATTCATCTTTTTGAGTCATGGTTTTCTGTGGATAGATGCTAGGGAATGGTATTGCTGGATCAAATGGTAATTCTACTTTTAGTTTTCTGAGGAATATTCATACTTTTGTTAACAGTGGTTGCACCAATTTACATTTTTACCAACAGTGTAAAAGGGTTCCCTTTTCTCCACACACTCTCCAGCACTTACTGTTTGTAGACTTTTTGATGATGGCCATTCTGGCTGGTGTAAGGCAGTACCTCATAGTGGCTTTGATTTGCATTTCTCTAATAATTAGTGATGTTGAACAACTTTTCATGTATTTTTGGCCATCTGTATGTCTTCTTTGGAGAACTGTCTGTGTAGATTTTCTGCCCATTTTTCAATGGGGTTGTTCATTTTTTTGGTACTGAGCTGAAGGAGGTGTTTATAAATTTTGATAATTAATCCCTTGTCAGTGCTACTCCATTTTTTTTTTAAAAGTGAAAAGTCTCTTTGCTGATATGGAGAAAATTTTAGGGGTCTGAATAAAGATTAAACCAAAGACAACAGTCCCCTAAGCCAAAGCGTAATCCAGTGCAAAACTTTATTCAACTCTATAAAGATAGAGAGAGGTGAAGAAACTGCAGAAGAAATGTCTGAAGCTAGAACAGGCTGGTTTATGATATTTAAGGAAAAAATCTGTGTCTATAACCTCAAAGTACAAGGTGACATAGCAAGGACTGGTGAAGAAGCTGCAGAAAATTATCCAGAAGATTTAGCTAAGATAATGAATGTTGGTGACTATGATAAATAATAGATTTCCAGTGTAGACAAAAACAACCTTCTACTGGGAGAAGATTGTATCAAGGACTTTCGTAACTAGAGAGAGGTCAATGACTGACTTCAAAGTTTCAAAGGACAGGCTGACTGTCTTGTTAGGGGCTAATGCAACTGGTGACTTGAAGCTGAAGCCTATGCTCATTTACCATTCTAAAATTCTTGGGGCTTTGGAGTTCCCACTGCTGATCAGCTGGTTAAGAATCTGACATAGTGACTGTAAGAATGCAGGTTTGACTCTGCCTCACTCAGTATGTTAAGGATCCGGGGTTGCCACAAGCTGCAATGTAAGTCACAGATGTGGCTTGGATCCAGTGTTACTGTGCCTATGGGGTAGGCCACAGTTGCAGCTCCAGTTTGCCCTCTAGCCTGGAAACTTACATATGCTGCAGGTGTGGGCTTAAAAAAACAAAAAAGAAAAGAAAAAGTAAGAAGAAAATTATCAGGGCCTTAAGAATGATAGTATATGTATTCTGCCTGTGCTCTTAAACTGAAACAAAGCCTTGATAATAGCACATCTGTTTACAACATGATTTACTAAAATATTTTAAGCCTACTGTTTGAGATGCACTAATTAGAAAAAAAAAAAAAAGGATTCCTTTCAAAAGATTGCTGCTCATTGAAAATGCAACTGGTCACTCAAGAGTGCTAATGGAGCTGTACAAGATTCATGTTGTTTTCATACCTGCAAACACAACATCCATTCTGCAGTCCATGAATTAGGGGGTAATTTTAACTTTAAAGTCTTTTAAATCAAAAGATTTCTTAAATAATAAAATAACATTTCATAAGGCTGATGGATATGGGCAAAGTCAATTCAAAACCATCTGGAAAGGATTCACTGTTCTAAATGCCATTAAGAACATTCATGATTCACAGCAAGAGATCAAAATACCAACATTAACAGGATTTGGAAGAAGCTGATATTAATCCTCACAGATAACTTGCAGGGTTCAAGACTTCAACTGAGAAAGTCATTGCATATGCTCTAAAACTAGCAAGAGTAGTAGAGTTAGAAGTGGAGCCTGAAGATGTGACTGAACTGCTGCATTGTCATGATAAAACTTTAATGGATAAAGAGTTGCTCTTTATGACTGAGCAAAGAAAGTGGTTTCTTGAGATAGAATCTATTCTTGGTGTAGAAACTATGAAGACTGTTGAAATGACAACAAAGGATTTAGAATACTACATAAATTTAGTTGATAAGGCTAAGGTTTTGAGAGGACTGACTTCAACTCTGAAAGGAGTTCTGAGGGCAAAATGCTATCAAACAGAATTGCATATTATGGAGAAATGGTTTATGAAATGAATTTTTGATTGATGTGACAGACTTCGTTTTTGTCTAATTTTAATAAATTGCCACAGTCACACCAACCTTTAGCAACTACCACCCCATTCAGTAAGTAGCCATCAACATGGAGGCAAGATCCTTCCCCAGCAAAAACACTGTGACTCACTAAAGGCTCAGATGATGGTCAGAAATTTTTAGCAATAAAGTGTTTTTATTGTTGTTGTTTTAGGCCTGCACCTGCAGCATATGGAAGTTCCCAGGCTAGGGGTCAAATCAGAGATACAGTTGCCGGCCTAGGCTGCAATCACAGCAAGGCCAGATCCAAGCCGAGTCTGCGACCTACACCATGGATCACGGCAATGCTGGATCCTTAACAGTGAGGCCAGGGATCAAACCCATATCCTAATGGATACTAGTTGGGTTTGTTACCACTGACCTACAATGGGAACTGCAAAAAAGTATTTTTACTTAAAGTTTAGACATAAAGCTACTGCAATTATCATGCAAACGTAACTTTTATTGGCACTGGGAAACCAAAAAGTTTGTCACTTGTTGTATGGCAATATAAGATTTATTGTGATATGAGATCTATTGTGGTGGTTTTGAATCTAACCCACAGTATGTATAGTCACCCACTTACATGTCAAGGTAGGAAAATACAGCTTTTAAGAATATGGATATCTGAGTCAGAAGGCCTCTGTTCTAATGCTGGCAGCAGTGCTGCTCTGTGACCTTGGACAAATTATTTAACTTCCCAAATATTTACTTTTAACTGCTTTAAAATAGCAATGATAATAGTACAAGGTTTTCTATTAATTTTTTACTTTAGTTTCCTCTTGGCTGTTTGAGGGAGTAACTGGTAGCAGTTTACCAGAGAATCTCTGAGATTCCCACCAGCCTTGAGAGGGGGCCCATAAACTTTCAAGGACAATCTTTTTTTTTTTTTTTAGTGTCCTGTTTGACTACAAATGAGACAATTTCTGGGTCAGGGTTTTGATGATGGACGCTTGAGGAGGTACAACAGAGGAGGCTTGATGTTTAGATTTCTGGTCTTTTAGTTGCTGCAATTGTGAGGGAACATGACAGACTTTGCTTATAGTTTTTCGGTTCTTCAGAGTAGAGAGGCAATTCAGTTAGAAGACTGGTAGATGGAGTATTCAAGAAAAGGAGACTAAAGGGGATGGTCATTTTATAGTCTTTTATTTTCGGTACTTCTTGAATCTAAATTTTTCATTAGCCTTTTGTAACATCTTTCGATGAAGCGTTTTTTTTGGGTTTTGTTTTTGTTTTTGTTTTTTTTGGGGGGGCTTTTCAAGGCCTTACCTGGGGCATATGGAAGTTCCCAGACGAGGAGTCAAATTGGAGCTGCAGCTGCCAGTCTATGCCACAGCCACAGCAACAGCAGATCCAAACCATGTCTGCAACCCACAGCACAGCTCAGGGCAATGCCAGATCCTTAACCCACTGAGCGGGGCCAGGGATCAAATCCACATCCTCATGGATACTAGCTGTGTTTGTTAGTGCTGAACCACAATGGGAAGTCCTCAGTGAAGCTGTTTTAGAGTCTTAGAGCCTTTTGGAGGCTTCTGCAGGTCAGTTAAAAGTGGCATCCCATTCTGTTTATTGATTTAAGAACCCTCACTCTCAAGTACGCTTCTTAAATAAACAATCCTGTCTAATTAGAACATTCTCCATAACAGCCATTGTAATTCCAGGTTGTCTTTGTAATATTTTGCCATTTTTTTTAGATATATACAGTTTCTAGGATCACAGTTGTTAGATATAAAATACACAGGTGTGCTGGAAGGTTGGCATGCTCAATTCTATTTTTTTTTTTTTATGGCCACACCTGCGGCATATGGAGGTTCCCAGCCTGGGGGTGGAACCGGAGCTACAGCTGCCAGCCTACGCCACAGCCACAGCAACACCAGATCGTTAACCCACTGAGCAAGGCCAGGGATCGAACCCACAACCTCATGGTTCCTAGCTGGATTCACTAACCGCTGTCTCATGACAGGAACTCCAGTTCTTTGAAACATGAAGATCCTGTTTCTTTAGTTGAATCTTCGATCTCTCGGTGCCAAATTAATTCCAAATTGGGATGTGCCTAATCGGGTATTTTGTACTATTTACAGTGTACTTTGTCGTACAGAAATTTTCTTTGAGTGACTGTTTAACATAGTGTCAATCTAATTCACTCCATGACCAGCTTATCGCAGTATGGAAATCTTATAGTCAGGTGCCAAGAGCTCTAACAACTCTTAAATGCTAAGCTCAAATCTATTCATTTTATGATATTTGACTTCCTAGATTCCCATAGCAATGTATCTCTTATTTTTTCCATCAGAATATTTCTTGGTCATGGTAGATGCCCTAATGGCTTTGAGTAGTCTGACCTGTACCTAGTTAGATTTTGATGTGCCACTGGTAAAAAGTTTGGACTTCTTGTCGTAATTTATTTCCCCAAGTCCCCCAGTGGTTTATGTTATGAACTTACCTCTAGGCTTTGTGAGTTTCCTAAAGGTTGCTGTCTTGCTGTTTCAGATTTAGGAATACTCATTACTTTCCTTTGAAATAATCCTACATAATTCAACCAGACTTACAGTTTATGGCTGCCTGTGCACATTCTTGAGAACTGTGAGTCTCATGATGAAAAGACGGAGTCTCTCACACTCCAAAATACACCTTTTAAAAATGTGGAGTTTCCCACACATCAGTTTTCCAACCACAAGGATAAGGACAAAAAAAAAAAAAAAAAAAGAAAACTCAAAGAGCTCAGAACGCAAAATAAGCGGAGCTCAATCTGAGAGAGACTTACCAGAGATCCTAGAGAAGAGCCAAAGAGGCAGCAATCCAAAAGGGCTCTGTCGGTATTTTCACCTGCATCTGGGAGCTGTCCCTGAAATCTTCACAAGCTGTCTTCTGGTAACATCTCATCCCCAAAACTATCAAATGACAAAAATAATACAATTTAGAAACTAGTTGGTATTTAAAGTGACACAAACTCATTAGAGTTTGATGTCCTTTTTTTCAAGGGAAAACAATCTATGGATTAGAGGAATACAGTCCTTCACAGGCAGGAACGCACTGTTCCTGAGGAATTTGGGGCAGAAGTAAGTTTTACAGGATGTTAGAAGTGGAAAGACAGAATCAGGGCATGATTGGCTAGGAAGTCAAAGATTTCCTTATAGGGCTAGCAGGTCCCATTTTCTAGGGTAAAGTACGCTAACTGAAGCTAAGTTGGAGAATTATGATTGCTCTGTTTGTTAGGATTCCTTCACAGGTATAGGCTCTCTTAGGTTTAGATTTGTGATGCGACCTGGGCCGCTGGGAGGGCCTCCATTTTTGGGTCCCAATATGTAAATTAATTCTATTAGTCATGACTCTTCTTCTTCAACATAAAACACTTCCTCAACTTTTGTTTTTTGACCTTGATATTCTTGAAGAACATGGACTAGTTGTTTTGTAAAATGTCCTATAATTTGGGTTTGATATTTCTTCACGACTAGAGTTAAGTTATGTACTCTGTCAGGAATAACACAGAAGTGATATGGTGCTCTCTTAGTGCCTTATATCAGGAAGCAAAATATTGTTCCAATATTAGTGTTGCTAGCTTTGTTCTCTTGGGTAAGGTGATCTCACCAAATCCTCCGCCATAAAGTTATCGATTTTTCCTTTACATTGAAAACTAATTTATGAAGAGATATTCTGAGTTCATCCTATCCTTTTCTGAGTTAATATTCCTCCCACCAGTTTTAGCACCCTTGGATAACTTTTTTTTTAACCGCACAATTCTTCTTTATTAGTTAGCATTAAAAGGTAAAAGAACTTGGACTTTGTCCCCAATTATTTATTTGTTCACCTTTTATATCTATATGAATTTATGGATTTTGATTTTATTCAATGGGCTAACTTCATTTTGATGCTCAAACTGTCCCAGATTTGGCCAGTGGAGGTCCCTTTGAGAAGGCTCCTGTGTCACACTGACATGTTCCTATAATTTTTTAAATAATTTCCTTACTTTCTAGAAATATGGTATTTAGGACTTACCCTGTATTTTCCCTGTCTCTGTCCTGAGATCAGTCATTCCTCCAAGAAGCACTAGATAATTGTGGTTGAAAATAATATTTAGAAACCAAGATCCATAAACTGGTGTGTTCATTGTGACTGATATATCATTGCATCTAGGTCTCTATTATATATATACACACATACACACACACACACCACACACACACATATAAAGAAATATATAATGTATTTATATACATATTAAGAAAAACATACATAAATGAAAACCAAGTTTCTCACTGTTTAATAAAAGATTTTGAGATTAAAAAAAGAAAAAAGAAACCAGGTAGAATCCTGTAGCAATGGGATGGAACTGGAAGTTTCAATGAAAACTCATGGTTCTATAGTTAGGTTGATGGGGGTTATAAAAATACACACAAATACCAAATATATATATTCATATGTATATATTCACATATATTTGTATCTACTTTTATATCTCTCCATTGATCCATCCAATAATAGTATTTTACAATGTGTTAGAACAGAGCCTTCCCTCTTTTCTCTAGATTGACTGAACTGGCAGATAGTATTCCCTCTGATTAAATTTAGAGTAAATTTATTGTGTCCCTCAAAAAAAGTCAACAGGAATTTTGATTGAGATTGCTTGAGTTTGTTCACAGTTTTGTGAAAGTAGAGTTAGTTACTTCCTGAAACAAGAAGTCAAAAGATCTGGATTTAAATACTGGCTATGTAATTAGCTGGATAAATCATCAAGGATAGTTTACATTCTAAATAAGCTTTACTGTTCTTATGAGTAAAATGAGTATAATAATATGTATTATAAAATATTGTCAAAATAAAGAAAAGAAAAATTAAATTATGATTACTATTTACAAATATGTTTTTCTTCTCCTTCCAAATTATTTCCTAAATACCACAGAAAGGTAAATCTCAATAAGCCAGAACTAATTAAATCTAAATAAATATGTTCATAAGATGACTTCATTTACTTTAACCGATATGAATTGTGGCATCTCAACTAGGAAGCAATGCAATATCCACTCCTTATCCTGACATTTTAATTTAAAAAAAACTACAGCATCTTTAAGTTATAATATTTATACTGTGGATTTTATCTATATATAAACTATGACTTAGCTAGACATATCAATATTAATAATTTCAGAAATTGTATTAATGGAGAAGTAACAGAAGAGACAAAAAGAACCACTAAATTAAAAATAACAACAAATAATATTAATTTAGGTTTTTTTCTTTTTTATTTTCCCAGTAATTATTTTCTAAAGATCTCAGTGCCTAAGAAATTTTTTTCTTAACCTTGCTGGGTCATTTTTGTTATGGTAGTAAATGCATTCAACCCTAAAATTAAAGAAAAATACATATATACTGTTTCCTTTTATAATAAGATTTGTTTTTATTATGTAAGTCCTTTGTTAATCTTAAGTAGAAGATGGCTTTCATTCAGATATTACAGCATTCACATTTAGAAGTGCCTGCTTTACAAACTACTATATGATAATGTTTAATCAACAAAGGCCTTGAAACTGATTGGCCTCTTAGGCATTTGCTATTGAAGAGTGTATCCATCTCTGAAAACAAGATGCAAGGAAACACAGTCTTCATTTTCCCCAGTACTTAATTTGTTCAAAGCACTGTAGCCTTTTCAAGAGGTGCTAAAGACATGCATGTATAAGGCTTGATCACTCTAACAATGAAGAAGTATAATGAGCATTTATGATTTGAATTGAGGAGCTTCCAAAGGATGCAAGTTAGTGTCTAAAAGGATAAAAAAAAAAATCCCATCAAGTTAAAGAACAGTTTTCCAGATTTTAAGCTTATCATGAGCATTTTAAAAACAAGCAGTGTTTACTACCCTTGCTGAGAGGATATCACATCAGTTCATTTCCCCAGTGGGAGAGCGCTTCAAAAAATACCAAGGACTCACAACTGGTAACAAAGTGCACAAGTGGGGGAGGGGGTCACGATAAGAACAGGGAAATGTTATCTGAGAAAAGAGAGTATACATTTAACCACCAAAATTAAGAGCAAGATGTCCTCATGTTTATTAGTTTTATATTGCTGTGTAACAAACTATCTTAAACCTATTGCCTTAAAATAATGCCCAACAATTCTAATCCAGTTCTAATGGTGAAAAGTCTGGGCAGGCCTGGCTGGGCTCCCTGCCTGGTTAGTCTTAAGGCCAAAGTCAAGAGAGCAGCTGGTCAGAGCACTTATCTAGATGCTCTGGGGAAGACTCCATTTCCAAACTCATTCCAAACTATGTCAGAATTCAGTTATTTTCTTTTTTTTTCTTTTTTTCCTTTTTTTTTAGGGCAGCACCTGCGGCATATAGAAGTTTCCAGGCCAGGGGTCAAATCAGAATTGCAGCTGCCAGTTTACACCACAGCTCATGGCAATGAAAGATCCTTAACCCACTGAGTGAGGCCAGGGATCAAAGCCACATCCGCATGGATCCTAGTTGGGTTCGTTACTGCAGAGCCACAGTGGGAACTCCCCAGAATTCAGTTTCTTAGAGCTGTAGGACTGAGGCAGAGCAGAAGAAAAAGAAATCACCAAATCTCTCCCTAATAAGACATGATTTAGTAAAGACTGGCAAAGTATACCACCCAAGATATGCCTCATTGGCATATTGAGTATTTTGAGCTAGTTATTTTTAATAAGAGACACAAGAGAAGTTTCTGAAAACCAAGTAAAAGTTACCCTTTTGTAAGGGACATTTACATTTACAAGCAAAATCTCCATCTATAGGAGTTTCCCTTCTCTGTACCAGGAAGAAGAGGATCAATCAGAAATCCTATCAGTAGAAAAGGTAGGTCTTAAATCTTCCTAATAACTCATGTCCTTGTTCACTGTGATTTTCCTGGTAACCTCCCTTCACTGACTTCCCACACCCTAAACTATTTTCTTTTGTTTTTAGCTGTAGAAGGTATTTAAGGTGGTGTCTTGGGCCACTTGGGTAGTTACTCAGTTTTCCTGAGCTTCTCTCCTGCATACAAAAGATTAAGCAGATCATTAAACTTCTGTATGGTTTTCTCCTGCAATGTGTCTTTTATTACAGGGGATCTCAGCCAAGAACCTAGAAGGGCAGAAGGAAAGTTATTTTTCCTCCCTTATAATAGAAACTTCTTACTCTTCCCTCATTCTTCCATCCTAACTTTCTTTCCCTCAGATGCTCCCTTTGTCACCACTATATGAGTAACTGAATGAATGGTACTCAGTAACTTTCCTAAATGTGAAGGACAAGACTATAAACCCACATTCCAGGCCAGGTGTCTATAGAAAGCTATGCTCAGTCAGGCACATACTGAGCTACTGCAATGGAAATGCCTGCTGCTCCTCTTTCAGGCCATGTCTATTTTTAGTGACACCACCCAAACAACATTTAAGGAGTTGATAAAAACTAAAAAACTAAATAACTTCCCATAACATTACCATTAAAGCATATTATGCTACCATAATAGAGGCACTAATTAGTACACAGTTTTAGGGACAGTTTTTGTCTTTCCTCTAAATTATAGAAGTCATGAAAAATTCTATATTTAGTATCATTCTTGTTGTATGTTCCTCACAGAGAGAACTACAGACCACTTGTAAACTTATTTTGCAAAGCCCACACATTCACAAATCATTAATAATATGTATTTACACTCTAAGGATTTTTTAAAAAGGAAATATTGAGTTCATTTTAGACATAAAACATTTTCACTTTGGCCACATAATAATGGAAAAGAGTTCCATACGCAGACTTCCAACTTTCTACAAATATTCCACATTAGTAACAATTAGTCTTTTCTGCAAAAGTAAAAATTTTTTTTAAAATGGCAGTTTCCAAGGGGCATGACTCAAGTTATCTTTGTCCTCCAAGTGCTAAACATGGGCAGAAGAGGACTTAGGAGCATCATTTTATTTTATTTTCACAAATTATTGCCTAGAATGGTCTACTCAAAATGTGCTTCTGTAATGAGATAAGAAAATTGCTCCAGAATATAAATCATTGCTGAATACGTCCTACTTGGAATATATGGTCAGTTGTTTCTTTCAATGTCCAAGTCCTATTCTAGGTATTTAAAATCATTTTAATATTTCAGAGCCAAGGAACAATTTTTAAGTCATAATTTCTGGCTATCACAGAAGTGAACAATAATAATAATTATACTTTCAATTGCAAAGAAATGAAATAACTTCATGTGTGTATACACATATATGTATACATTATAATTATTTTTATGTCCTGTTTACAAATATACTTGCAGCAGAAATACTTCTAATTATGTCAAAGGTCAATTGCTTCCATAAATTTAATAGTTTCATTACATTATTCTGAAGACTGAGAAAGGAAACTTTCCTGAGGGTTACTTAAAAAAAAAAAAAAAGATACAAAACCATATAATATATGTGTCTTGATCTGGAGGAAAACATAGATGAGACTAAACAGAGGGCACTTACCACCTTTCATATGAAATGTTATTTCTGGCCTTTTCTGTTGGGTGTGACAGGATAAGATGTAAGGTAACACTATATATCTTAGTAAATAAAAAGTGTAATATTTAAGTTATAGTACTCAAAAGATCATTTCCAAATATAAAATGTTCCTTTGTATCAAATTAGTCTCAATCACTCCACCTAATTTCTTATCAGTGTTACTTTAGAAAAGTGTATGTATGCATTAATTCATATATTCATTTATATATTTATATGTACTTGTTTACATAAATACATATTTATTTATTTAATACAATTGTTTGCTTCTTTATCTCCAAACCAGTGAATTCTGATTTCTAGTTTTCCCACTTTTCCACCCTGATGTGTCTCAAACCCCATTACATTCTCTTTACAGGGAAGTAAAATTTGTTACCACAACATGTGTCTCTCTGACATGAGGATTCCTTTAGGCTGATTATTTTTAGGTCCCAAAAGACTCAGGAAGAACCTTTTGACCTTCAGCACAGATGTCTATAGTACGAACCAGGTGCAGTAGACAGGGAGCAACTTATTATCAAAGTCTGTTAAAATTTCCCTCTGTGTCCCATTGTCTCTGGAGGGCTAGTAAACACTTGTTTACCAAGCGTTTGCTTTTGTATTTCCAGGTGAATTGCCTTCCTCCTCTTTGAAGTTCCAAACCACTAACCCTATGATTCCCATTCTTCTTTAGGTGAAGATGGTATTTATAGTGTGGGTTTTGGCTAGTTACTTAGTTTTCCTGGGTCTCTCCCATGTATAATTTTTTTTTGTGTCTTTCTGCATTTTCTAGGGCTGCACTCGTGGCATATGGAGGTTCCCTGGCTAGGGGTCTAATTGGAGCTGCAGCCGCCAGCCTACACCACAGCCACAGCAACGCCAGATCCTTAACCCACTGAGCAGGACTAGGGACTGAACCCGCAACCTCATGGTTCCTAGTCGGATTCATTAACCACTGAGCCACGATGAGAACTCCCACGTTTTTAGACTTCTGTTTGATTTTTCTCTATTAATCTGTCTCATGTCAATTTTCTTAGACTAGCCAGAAGAACCTAGAAGGGTAGATTAGAATGTCTTCCTCTGTGATATTTTAAAGAAAATAAGCACTAGAAACAGAGTTTTTGAAGAAATAAACAATGAATTACTTTTAAAATGACATTCTAACCCTCCCCAAAGCCAGTCTTCCTCAAAGTATAAATGTTCTGCCTGACAGAGAGGGAGCCACCAGAGCCAAGGGCTGGCAGAACCCCAGAGGCATTTAGGTCCTGGGTCTTAGATTCTACGGTCTAGGCTCTAGGGTCTAGGTCTAGGTATCTATATATCTATATATTTATCTATTTTTTTAAAATATTCTTCCCATATCCTGGTTGGTCTGGGTTTGGGAGGGAGCATAGTATTTCATATTTCATACTTTGGGAGTCCACCACCTTCAATATTAAGAAGATCATCTCCTTTAACATCTTAAAGTTTCTGTGTTCAAGACCAAGAGATTTCTCCTCTTTCTGATATGAAATAAGTTTTCTTTTTCTCCCCTGACTCTCAAGATAATCCATGAAGTTATAGATCTTAGCCTTTGAGCAAACTGTGCCCCTGTACACTGAGTTTTCACCTCATTACCCTGCAACAATCACTTGCTTATTGTAACCAAAAGATATGGGGCCACAAAGGAACTTATAAGGGCATACCTAAAATGTCTGTGAATGAAAAAGAATACATTAATGCAAGACCCTTTGACTAGAAGCTGGAAAACATCCATGGAAGAATTATAAACACTTTCTTACACAGCTCCTATGGGTCTTTGGCAGGTTCCCCAAGCTCTAAGCTCAGGCTCTGACATGTGTTCTAATCCTTGTCCCACTTGACACAGCCTGAGGTCTCTCTCAGAGGTGACACTGCTTGACTGCAAATCCAAGTTAACCCCAATTGTGCCAGGATTCTATTCCTGATCACTAAAGATCAGACCATATTTCTCACCTCAGTTTTTTTCCCCATAGGATCCCTGTCTTGACCAAATCCAACATTTCCTCACTGGAGAAGTGGAAATCAAACCCAATGCTGTAACAAATCTGTCACTGACAGGTCATTTAAAATATCAAGGAGTTTTTGAAGGAGGAGATTTTAGAAGTGTCAATTATTGCCATATTCAAGGGGTTCATAATAAGAAAAAAAAAAAGAGTTGATTAAAAATAGTCACAGCTTGGAATCACAAAAGAAGAAGTAGTGCACAAAGAGTCAGTGGGAGAAATCTGAGGACTAATTTGCCTCTGGTTTGAGAGTACCTTCAACAGTACAGCACACAAAAGACTAATTCAGGGAGTCAGGAAGTGTGGCATCATGGAATGAGCACTGAAAACAATCTACGGAATTTTATATGGTAACAGGCTTCAGGCAAACTAAAATGTTTTATAATGGACAGTGCCTGAGAGAACTTTACTCAGATAGGTATGTAGTTTTATACAATGTAACTTTAATGACATAAGAAAGAAGAAACTATGTCATGAGATAATAAAATACACAATTAATAGAAAATTCAGGGTGTTCCCACTGTGGTTCAGGAGTAATGAACTCGACTAGCATCCATGAAGATACGGGTTCAATCTCTTGCCCTGTTCAGTGGGTAAAGGATCTAGTGTTGCCATGAGCTGTGGTGCAGGCCACAGACAAGGCTCGGATCTGACATTGCTATGGCTGTGGCATAGGCTGACAGCTGCAGCTCCAATTTGACCCCTAGCCTGAGAACTTCCATCTGCCATGGGTGCAGCCCTAAAAAGAGAAAAAAAAAAGAAAAAAGAAAATTTGGATTCTAATAAATTCTTTAAAAAGTAAAATAAAATAAAACTGAATTGTTTGACTATATTAGCATATCAGAAGAAAGCTTGGTTTTAAGTTTCTTTTATATAAATATTTATCTAACTTACAAAAACTGAGGTAATACAATAAGGATAGGTATTAACAGATAAATCAAGAGAAATACTGCTTACACATTTAGGCAAAGATGTCAATGAAGGACAAAAGTTATTAAAGAGCTAAGATAGTAGGACATTGCTTACCATACTGACTGACAATAAAATTGAGTAAAATATGCAAATGTGAGTAATTGATTAAAATCAGTTCAAATTAAACAGATAACAGTTTTGAATGAGAACATGGTTGCCTACTATCCAAAATGAATTCTACATTATTCTGAACCTATAATTTCTGCATCTTAAAAACTTTGTCAATTCCTTTACTTTTTTTCCCTGGCCATAGCAAATCTAATGTTACACATACATGAATTCTGTGCTTCCATCTCCCCCACCTCTACATACATATATTTAAAGCTTATAGAAGATCTGAATTCTGCTGCAGCTACATTAGCACAGAGGCAGGTTCTGCTCTATAAGTCTTATCAGGTATCCCCATTATTCCTCTCCTGAATCTGCATTCCTTAAGTCACTGGTGGTGTCCATTATGCAAAAGCCCTTTATTAAAGACCTGCTTCACATGTGAAATTTATTACAAAGCTTTAGACATAACCATATTTCTCACGAGCTGTGCCATCAGAATGAGTGAATGGATATGAAAGTGTGAATAGCCCATAATGGCATAGCAGGATATTTCATCAGAGCATTTCTGTGGCATTATATTGAAGATTCCTGTAGCTAAGATAGCAGCTACTTTTTGGAGTGTCTATGATTTTACCAAGGCACTCTTCTGACACTTTATACAAATTACTAAATTTAATGCTCACAAAAAAGCTATTAGGTAAAAATTATTATTCCTATTTTACAGTTAGAAATTTGAGGAACAGAGGAGTAACTTTCACAAAATAACAGTATTCAATAACTTATTTTGTCATATCCAGGATATAAGCCTTATTTTATCTTTCCTTAAAATTTATACTTGGAACCACTTTGATACCTGTGTACAGAGAAATAGGAGAACAGCGAAGTAAATGGCTCACAACACAATCTTACCTAAGATCTGCTTCTCCAAATGGTATGTTAATTGATCATTACTGAAAAAATACTGATCATTTTTGAATTGATATTGATCATTACTGAAAAAATATTTATAAAATGTTCTAATATTGACATGTCTCAAAAACAAGAAGGACTCTAGGATATTCTGCAGGAGGGGACCTGTCCCATGATATTGATAAGTAAATGTTATTTTAAAAACAGTGATACAAATCCAACAGTGAAATGGGTTCATTTACACCTCACTGACCTGGGATTCAAATACCAAGCACTAATTCATAAAACAGATCCGTGAACATTTTTACCTTCTTAAGAGAACACTTCAGACCTTAAATTAATTTTATTTGTGTGTTTCAGGCAGATTAAGAAAAGGCATAGTATAACTCTACAGATAAATACAATAATGTACTAAGATAGGAATACATTCTGCAGTTGTTGCATTGTTTGACAAGAATAAACAATGGCTTGTTAAAAGAAATAGATGAAGGGAAATCAAAGGATTAGACAAAGAACAAGAGCAAAACAATAATAAGAAGAAAGTGGAAAATTCAATCTGCTACTTGCTAGGCAAATGATAAACACCAAGGAAGGACTTCATATAACAATTCCAAAAAGGGAAAGTCAGGAGAGAGCTAGGAAGAAGGAATTCATAATCCTGGTCTTAATTAATCATTTAAAAGTAGTCCTCTAGATAGGGCAGAATAAATTACTCATCTGTATGTGTATTAGTAAAGGAGGCCAATTGGAAAGCATCTTAATTTCAGGCTAGTAATGATTTCCCAGATGATGTTTCTCAGAACCAGTTAAAATAAAGCACAATGTCAAGATTTTAAAAACATAAAAATTTAAAAAGTGTTAAAATAGTTTTAGATGTACATAAAAGTTGTGAAAATTACAGAGTTTCAACAGAAACCAAGCCCACTTTTCCTTATTATTAAAATCTTACATTCATGTGACATATTTGTCATAAGTAATGAACCAATATTGATGCTATTGTTCACTAAAGTTTATACTTTACCCAGATTTCCTCAGAACCCCATTCAGGACACCACTTTACCTTTAGTGATCCTGTCTCCTTATTTTCCTCTTGGCTATGACAGTTTCTCAGACTTTCCTTGTTAGAAATGACCTTGACAGTTTTGAGGAGTACTAGTCAGACACTTCCTTTTTTTTATTATTTACCCTTTACTGGGATTCGTCTGATGACTTTTCTCATGGTAGGACTGACAGACATTAGGTATGTCTGGAATAGAAACTGCAGAGATAAGTGTCATTCTCATCACACTATACCAAAGGAACATACTAAAATGTGGTATCACTGTTGAAATTAATCTTGATCACCTGGCTAAGAAATCATCAGATTTCTCTACTGCATAACTCTTTTTCCCCCCCTTTTTTTTCCCCCTTCAATTACACACTGGTAATCTTTGGAAGGTAGTCTATGTACAGATCACATCATTGAGGACAGAGTATCTACACAGACTCTCTGGGGTTCTTCTATTTGGGAGAATTGTCTATTCTCTTTTATTTATTTATCTATACAATAATTAATTTTTAATCAGTAGGGACTTAAATATTTATTTTCTACTGTAGTTTATAATTAAATATTATTTTATTTATTTTGTTGCTCAAATTGTTTCTGGTTTAGCTATTGGAAGCTCTTTCAGTTGATCCTGTGTCTTTCTGAAATTCCCCTGTCATCATGTTTGAGCACTTCCTTACCTTTTGGCCAATGTAAAGTGCTCCTGGCTTATAACATATTTTCAGCATTGGTCCTAAAATCAGTTATTTGTCCAAGGGTACTTGGTTTTGTTTTGTTTTACTTTTCTGGAGAGTATAAAAACCTAAAGATATAAAAGGTATATATATGACATATGCATATATACAGATATTTTAGATTGTATATCATGCATATATATAATTTCATATATACATTTAGAATTTACATATATTAGAAACAAAATATGGACAGTAGTGTATATGTTGCTTATGGGATTTAGCACTTCTGGGCTCTTTCAGCTGATGTAAAAAAGGTATATATTGTAACCATGTATGTATTTACACACATGTATTAACATTATATATGTTATCAAAATGTATCAATACAACATCAAACATGAGTTCATACTGATGTCTTCAACTCTAACCAAGTACTGCATGAACAATTCTAAACTTTTATCCTTCATGGTCTCTTAACTTTTCAGTAAGACATCTGTCTCCGGCATCTGCCGTTTATTGAACTTTTCAATTGCATTATAATGTATACTAGTTTCAGAACTGTTAATTCTTAACCCCATAGAACACAACTTTATCAACTAGAGTACAGTACTGAGTTAGAGTCCTTTTGCCTTTGTCTTACAGATGCAACTCATTTCCAAAGTTACATAGATCAGCACATTTTCCCCAACCCCATTTAGTGATATTGCTTTATGCAGTTGTATTATGATTAGATTGTTTTGGTTTGTCATATTTTATAAAATGGGATCCTGCATTCTCCCAAATGTTTTTTGTTGTTGTTTTTTTATTAGTATACATTAAAGTTCTCTCTTTATGCTGCAAAGTTCTATAGGTTTTGGTAAATGCATAATGTCACGTATTCACCAGCATCATTCTTAACAAATAATTTCACCACCCTAACATATTCAATATACTTCACATATTCAACCCCATCTCCAAACACCTGGCAACAAACGATCTCTTTACCATCTATGTAGTTTTACCCTTTCTTGAAGTTCCCTGGTGGCTCAGCAGGTTACAGATTGGATCTGGCATTGTCACTGCTGGGAGAGTCACTGCTCTTAGAGTCACTGTGGTTACTGCTCTTGAACAGGTTCGATCCATGGCCTGGGAATTTCTGCATGTCCCAGGTGTGGCCAAAATTTTTTTTTTAAATATCATATAATTTGAATCATACAATATGCAGTCTAGCTTCTTTCACTTAGCATTTAGATTCAGCCAGGTCTTTGGAGAGACTGACAAATAGATTATTCTTTTTATCTCTGAATAGTGGTCCACTGAATTGTTGTACTACAGGTTGTTTATCCATTTACTTCTTGAAGGACATCTTGGTTGACTCTAGATTTTTGTGATTATAAATAAAGCTACTATAAATACTCACATGTAGGATCTTGTAAGGACATAGTTTTTCAAATCACTTGGTAAGTATGCAGGGTAATGACTGCTAGATCATATGGCAAAGCTATGATTTGCTTGGGAAGAAACTTCCAAATTGTGTTTTAAAGTAGCTGTATTTTTCATTCCCACTAGTACCAAATGATAAGTTCTGATGCTCCATATCCTCGCAAGGAATTGGTATTGTCTATTTTTGTTTTTTAAGCATTCTAATATGTGTGGCGGTGTTTCACTCTTGTGTAAATTTGCAGTTTCCTGATATGATGTTGAACATCTTTTTAAATGTATGTATATATACATATATATTTTTTAATATATATTTTTTTCCCTTGGGTGACCTGTCTGTTCAGAACTTTCATTCATTTTCTAATTGGGCTGTTTAACTTATTTTGTTGAGTTATAAGAGTTCTTTGTATACTGTAGGCATATGTTCTTTATCAGAGATGTGTTATGAAAATATTTTCTCCCAGGATGTAGCTTTTCTTTTCCTATTTTAACTGTCTTCTGCAGGGCAGTGGTTTATATTTTAATAAATTCCAAATTATGAATTTTTCTTTCATGAATTAGGCATTTAGTTTAGTATCTAAAAACTTATTGACAAACTAATTTTTCCAATATTTCTTTCACATTTTAATATTTTTGCATATTTGTATATAATTTATGTTTATTTAAATATTTTAATTAAAAGTTATTTTAATTAAAAGTTATTTTAGTAACTTCTGTTGTGTGCCGTAAGATGGGTCCATTATTTAATATACAGATGTCTGACTTTTCCAGTAACATTTATTTAGAAGCTATCTTTCCTCCATTAAAGTGCATTTGAGTTCTCTATTATATTCCACTGACCTATGTATCTATTCTGTCACATTCTACTTTGCTACCCTGATTGCTAAAGCTCTATATTATGCCTTAAAATCATTCAGTGTGAATCCTCCAACTTTGTTCTCCTTTTGCAACACTGAGTTGACTCTGACAGGTCTTTTGCTTTTCCACTGGAACCTCAGGATCAGTTTGTCAATATCTCTAAAACAGCTTACTGGGACTCTGAGATAGTTTTGAAGGTACAGATCAAGTGTGAAAGAATCTACACAATATTGACTTTTGTAATAATGAACATGTAATAACTCAACTCATTTTACGTAAATCCACTTTGATTTCTTTCATCAGTATTTTACACTATCCAACAAACAGATCCTGTACGTATTTTATTAGATTTATACACAGGTTACATTTACATTGATGTCACTGGAAATGAGTTCTTTTAATACTGCACATTCTGATTGGTTATTGCTGGCATATAGGAAAGTAAGGCTTATATAGTGACCTTATGAGTTTCTTGTGAATGCTCTATAATTACTTGTACTTCAAAAGATTTTTTGGTGGATTCTATGTTTTCTACTTAGATGATCACTCTCTTTGCCAATAAAGATAGTTTTATTTTTTCATTTTATTTTTTCTTTTGAATCTGTATATATTTATTTCTTCTTCTTTATAAAATTTCTGTCTTATTGAACTAACTAGAACTTCCAATAAAATGTTAAATAGGAATGTTGATCTTAGGAGGAAAGTGTCCAGTCTCTGACCACTTAGAAACATCTGACTGCTAGGTGTTGTGTAGGTGGTTTTTGTTTGTTTTATCTCAATCAAGTGAGGATGTTTCCACTTATTCCTAGTTTGCTGAGAGTTTGTTTCATGAATGAGTATTGGCTTTTGCCAAATGGAACTTCTAAATCAATTGATATATGGGTTTACTTCTTTAGCTAGTTACTGTGGTGAATTACATTGATTTTTTTTTAAATGCTGAACCTACTTTGTTTCCTGGCATATTTCTCATTTGGTGTAATGTTTTTCTTGTATTTTAGACTTATTTGCAAATATTTTATTTAGAATTTTTTTGGTCTCTGTTAATGAGAATTTCTGGATGACCCTTTTCTCTCCATGTAATTTCTTAACCTGGTTTAGTTTATGACAGGACTAACCTTACAGAATGAAGTAGGAAATGTTTATTCTGCTTCATTGTGTTGGATGGAATATTCCATAAATGCCGATTAAACTGGGTAGATTAAAAGCACTGTTCAGGCCATCTATATCCTTACTGATTTTCTCCTTGCTTTACAAATTCATTACCAGCAGGAAGACATTGAATTTTCCAACTATAATTGGGTATTTTGTCTCAAAATAGAAGTTAAAAAGTGGAAGGGAAAACAGCTTTAAAAAATCAGCAACTAAAACATCAAATATGGAGAAGGGAAAGAGAATAAAAATCCATCAGGGCTGTGCTCTGAGTATTGGGAAAAGCATCTCCGTGAAGTTTTTTAGTCTTAAGGGGGCTGGCTGTGGCATTTTCATGTTCCCCTTTCATATTAACAAATTTGGAGGAAGGAAGTGTTCCCTTGGAATCACATTTCCCAGCCTTCATCAGCTTGAATTTAGACGGACTCATGTGACCCATTCTGGGCCCCCAAATGGTTGCAGAATTGAGTTACACATATTTCAAGCCATAGTTTGGGAAAGACCTGTGACTTCTTTACCTTTTCTCTTTTCACTTCAGACTTGATGTCAAAAACTCAGGGCAATTTTTGGATTTACTTTTCTAGACGGCACAACTTTTGTTCCACCACTGATTTTGTCATATATTCATTACAGTGAGTATTATTACCCTAAGAAATACAATAATCTACTATCCATTCCTTCCTGCAAGACCTAGAGGGATAGAATAAAGGACGGCAGACAGCTGCAGAAAATAACAAGTGGCTTGAAAAAGAAAAATGAAAAAAAACTACAACAATAATAGCAAAACTTCAATATGCAGGCTTATATAGCACTATTACCTAAGGAGAAAGTCACCTTTCTTTTTTTTTTTTTCTCGCCCTAGCCTACTGTAATTGGAATCTAGTTGTTTATGTGAAGTTGTGATGACTTACTTAACCCTCAAGTTTTTGGAGAAACCAAAGGTGAAAAACTCCCTCACTGAAAGTTAATAACAAATAATACAGTGTTTTTTTTTTTTTTTTTTTTTTTTTTCTGCTATACCCACGGCATGTGAAAGTTTCCAGACCAGAGAACGAACAATATATTCTTTTTTCCTTTTTTTTTGGTTTTGTTATTTTGGGCTGCACTGGAAGCATATGGAATCTCCCAGCCTAGGGGTGGAATCAGAGCTACAGCTGCCAGCCTACACCACAGTCACAGCAACACAGGATCAGAGCTGCTCCTGCAAGCTACACCACAGCTCACAGCAACGCCAGATTCTTAACCCACTGAGCAAGGCCAGGGATCAAACCCTTATCCCCAAGGATCCTAGTCTGGTTTGTTTCCACTGAGCCATGGAGGGGACTCCTCTCATCTGAATGCACAGTGTTTTGCTCATGTAATTCTCATAATCACAATACGAGAAAAGTTATGCATATAAATTCTTTCTCATAGAAGTAAAATAATGCACTTTTAACATTTTGGTGTTATATTTAATAAGTACTGAATTGACAATTAGCCTTGCCTAAGTTCATTTTCAAGTAATTGGGAAAAATTATCTCCAAAGCACACGTGAACATATACACACACACACACAAACACAAATATACACAGACTTTCCTTCTTTTCTAGGAACAAATTATGTAAGATAATTCTTAATACATTCACATATTGTAACATATAAAACAAGATTAAAAGTGGACGGAATCCTAACAAAGTAGCATCTTTAGCATATCAAAGCAAAATTGAGTCAAAAATTATGAAAATAAAATTACAGGCCAAAAATTTTGTCAAAAGTATAAAAAATGACTAAAGGAAATGAATGAGAGTCACAGGTTTTAGAAAACAACAGCCCTGTATGACACAATTCTTCATGAGTCCTGTTAGCATTTAATAACTTCTCTCAAATACTGAATTTTCACTCAGGATTTAGAAAAGTATTTAGAAAAGAGAATTTGCCTTTAAATTTAATATGATATACTTTTGTTCAAATTCAGGTCTCTAATTTATATTCATGTCATAATATGTTAAAATAAACAGCTGTCTTGGGAAGCTTCATTAATAAGGACAGGTCTACTTTCAGTCTAGTGCTTATGAGTAAAGCCCTTTTGAGCATGCCAGACATGAACACTACTATACAGAATTCTACTCCCTCAATGTTAATCTGTGAGAAGGTTTTGGGATAGAATCTGAAAAAACCTACTTCTTGCAAGTAATACGTAGGATTATATAAAAAAATAAAAATAGCAATAGCTAAGATTTATTAAACACTCTACATATCAGGAACTTTACTATTTTATATTCTTTACAGTCTCTTATTTAAAAACAGGGTAAGTACCAACTATTATTACAGTTTAACTGATGAGGAAACTCTACCATTGAGAGATTGAGCAAATTTCCCAAATTATTACAAGTCAAAATTTAGGGCTGAGACTTGAACTCAGTCAGGGGTCTCCTACCTCACGTTCTTTACCCATACTTTGGAATGAATTCCAACCATTCTCTCTCTCTCTTTAACCAGCTGACACATTGTGGTAGTAGCCTATATAAATGTTTTTTGACCTCTCTTTTGCCTTCACTACTTTTTTCAACGTCTTTCTCTGCATGCTGGACTTCTGTTTTACTCTCATTTCCATAGACATAACCTAGATCACTGTAATTATTGCATACCCAAGATAAAAATGTGTGTGATGGTATCTACAGAAACCCTGAGATTTTGAGATAAGGACAGTAGGGCTACCTCTGTTAACCGTAACTAGATCAGACTGAGAATGTTAGGAAGGTTAAAATAGGGTCCCATGCTCTAACTGGGTCTATCAAATTTTTACAGTTGCTTTGAGGAACTATCACAAACTGGGTGACATAAAACAAAAGAAATTGTTTTTTAGAGTTCTGGAACCCTAAATCTAAGTGGTGGTAGGGTCACATTCCCTGTGGAGGACCTAAGGAAGAGTCCTACCTTGACTATTACCACTTCCGGTAGTTGCTGGCAACCCTGATTTCCTCTGCTTGTGGCCCCATCACTCCAGTCTTTGCCTCAGTCTTCATACCACCTTCCCTGGGTTTTCAGAAAATTCCCTCATGGCGTGCCCTTCCCCATCACTGGTTGACAAGAACCACTCCTCTGAGGTCTATCTCGAGATTAACCTCAAATAAATACATTAACTGTGATAAACAGAATAACTTATAAATTAAACTTATACAAATTCATAAAATTCATGTAGACAGTATTTATATATATGGTATCACAGAAAGACTATCCATCAAGTTTCAAAGAAGTAACTCTGATGATGGGTGATGGGGCAAGTTCAACTCAAGAACTTCACCAGACCTGGAATCACGCAGTGTGGGCAACTGCCCTTTCAAAACTCTGGTAAAGACACAGAAGCCATTCAAAATGTCACTTATAAATTTTATGAGCAAGTAATATTGTAGGAAAATCTACCATGAATGTAGATTTTATTTATTTAACCATATTACCTGAACACATGCACTTTGGAAAAGGGAGGAACAATTTATAAACAAATAAAATCATGTGACTTGTTTAAATATGGTAGAAAACTAAGATGCAGAAATTCTAGGACTTCTGGTAACTGTATATGGCATTAAAAGTTATTTTAATTTTGTGTCACCCATGCCCTAAATTAGAAAATAAAGATTAAAAATTATGAGTTCCCATCATGGCTCAGTGGTACTGAACATGACTAGTATCCACAGGGACACAGGTTTGATCCCTGGCCTAGCTCAGTGGGTTAAGGATTCGGTGTTGTGAGCTGCTGTGTAGGTTTGCAGATGCAGTTTGGATCCCTTTGTTGCTGTGGCTGGCAGCTACAGCTCCAATTTGACCCCTAGCCTGAGAACTTCCATATGTCTCGGATGATACCCTAAAAAGACCAAAAAAAAAAAAGAATTTAATGTCTGCCAGGCCTAGATAAATGCTTCAAGAATACCAACTAACATGTTATATAAAATGTTAAATACCACATAATTCATATTATTGTAATCAACTTAAATTTTTAAATTATTTTCCTATTTAAAGATAAAGATGCCACCTCACTCCGTGCATTTTTTAAGTTAGCATTGTATCAGATTACATGAAAATCAATGTCTATGAATATAAACTACTTTTTTTTTAAAAGGTAGACAGTTTAAAAATAGAATTTTCAGTAAAACTATCTCCTTGGCAAGGACGTTTTTTTACAGCAAAGTTCACATAAAATATATTTTATACCTTTAAATTTCTGAAAAGAAAAATTTTTAAATAGTTTTGTGGTACAGTATATAGCTCTTCTTAATAGAAATTTATGGACACAAATTTATACAATTATACTTTCTAATTTCAAAGACAAATAACAGTCAAAATTCCTAAAATTATTCTTTGAACCTCCAAACATAACAGTGAGTTTGCTGGCGGTATGATATCCCTGGAAGTTCTGGAAACATGGAGAACTTCTTCCCTTCTCTCACAGCATGGCACAACCACCAGGTCTGAAAGGCAGGCCTTGTACTGCTACCCTCCCTTGCCCATTGTGTCTGCTTGGCATCCCTTTTTTTTTTTTTTTTTTCACTTTGGAGTCAGACTCTTTGTATGTATGTATGCGTTTATTGAACTATAGTCAATTTGGATTATTATATTAGTTTCAGCTATGTAGCATTGATTCAGTATTTTTACAACTTATACTCCATTATATGTTATTATAAGATAGTGGCTATAATTCCCTGTGCTGTACAATATACCCTTGGGGCTCGTCTATTTTGTACACTGTAGTTTTATCTCTTAATCTCACATCAGTATCATGCCTCTCCCCCAGCCCTCTCCCTACTGGTAACCACTAGTGTGTTTTCTGTCTGTTGAGTCCATTTCTGTTATTTTTTATATTCCACATAAAAGTATTGCTATACAGTATCTGTCATTCTCTGTCAGACCTACTTCACTAAGCATAATTTCTCTAGGTCCATTCACCTTGCTGAAATGGCAGAATTTCACTCTTTTTATAGGCTGAGTAATATTCCATTGTATATATAGACACCACATCTTTATCCATTCATCTTTAATGGACAGTCGGGTTACTTCCTTATTTTGACTCAGACTCTTCGTATTTAAGCCCTGCTTCATAGCTTAGTTGCTCAGTGACCTTGGGCAATTTTATTTATTCTTTTACACTCTAGTTAGTATAACCATGAGTAAATAAGAATAGCAGTAACAATCCTACAAAATTGCTGTGAAGATTCATGAGTTAAAAAAAATGCTTAGTAGAATGCCTGGTCACTTGTAAATATTTAACAAAAATGAGTGAATGATGATTTAATCTGTTGCCTAAAATTTCTGTACTACCACACTGACAAGCGGCTAAGAATTACAGTATATGTACTGTTTGCAGAGATAATAGTAAAAACCAGGATTGGGAGAGTAAATATACTATGTCTTGCCATGTGACAGGAGATAAGCTAAACAGTGGAGATGGAGATAAAATTATGAACAAAATACTTAAGAAAAATAACAAGGGTTAACTATCTACTCTATATAAAGGAGAACCATGGGGTATGCCATAAACACTGCATAATCACTTGTGCAAACATCTGTATCTTATTCTCTTCTCTGATCTCTTATGTACAGGCTATGAACCTCTCAAAATTTGTTGAATTCAGTTGATTTTCATACATAAGCTACAATTTCTTACTTAGATACTTAATTCTAGGAGACACAGTTCACGTCTTCTATATTTCTACCACCCTGCATTTAATTACATCTCAACTTTGGACCCAGGTGCTTTAGCAAGTGGATAAATCCTGTAATTTCCATAATGTTTAGCTAATGTGAAAATTTTATTCATGACTCTGAGAATCTTGAGAATGTGTTCCTTTATATATTATCACAACCTTGAAATAAAAATGATAGGAATTATAATCATATTGCAATGATTAGGGATTGAACTATTGACCCCTAAGCTGTGCAGGATCTTCTTGAACTGAAACCTATTTCTTTCTTGAAAAAGAAACATAGAGTCCAGCACTTCTCCTTCACTTACCTGGGAATAAAGCAATCATCTCTACAGGGTATTTTATTTTTGAACGGATGGCAGAATTCATTCTCCCTGGGAAAGGAGGAAAAGAGTCCCGGCTGAATTCAGCCTCAAAAGCCACCACAGAAAACATGGAAAGGTTGTCAACCAAATGTGGAAGAAATGAGCAGACAACGGTAGAATGGATGGGAGTGCAAAAGGGGGAACAATGACCTAGTATCATCAAATGATAGTGCTACAGATGCTGCTATGCTGAGGTCAGTGAATGCAGCTATCCATTCACTCTCACTGCTCACCAATTCCAATGTGATCACAACTATAGAATCAAAAAGCAAAAAGAAAACTGCTGTATGGTTTAAACACCAAAATATGTTAGACTAACAACTTTTTGTGACAAATGATATTTTTTTGCCACAAATTAACTAAATACATAAAATAGCAAACACCCATAGAGCACTTCACACATGAAAGATATTATTCCGATTTTGCGAATACTGTACACATTATGTAATTTAATGCTCACAACTCTACGAGGTAGTGCTACTTATCCTCATTTTACAGATGAAGAGACTGAGGCACAGAGAAATTGAGTGATTTGCCCACAGGAAGCCAAGCTCTAGAATCTGATCACTCATGCTCATGGTGACTCAACAGTTATTATCGCATTTATCCCCCAACCCAGCCCCAAATCAAACAGACAAACAAGTACAGCAAGAGACCTACAGCAGACCAAATAGAAGCCCAGAGGCTTATAGACTTCTGAAGAAACTGAACAGCTAATGAGTCATATGTGAATAAACTGCGAGTTTTTTTTAGTGTCTGTCTCAATATGGCATCTTTCACAACCGCTAAATAAATTTTCAAAAACAATGAACAGCAGAAATAATAAAGCTTGTGGCAAGTGTTGTTTTATTTGCCTTCTAAGCTGTAGCTGTAAATTTACGCTTCTAGCCTTCAGCAGCTGAATTTATAATACCAGCCAACATGAATGAGAAATTCTCAAAATGTTTAGAGACACTTGCAAATATCTACGTTCTCTTGAAGAAACTTAGTGCTGTCTCCTACTGCATTCTCGCTGAGGCACTGTGTCCACTGTCTGGACAGAGAGCCCCTGATGGTCAGGCTGTACCCTAAGATCTTCCCTCATCATGTAGTTCTACAAAGATGTAATAGCACTTCAGTTTCGGAGTGAAACCATTCTTCCTGTACATCATACAAGGCTGTGATTCCTCTCAGAAATACTGAAGAGCCAGTGTAAACAACAGAAGAGAGATACATGATGGCCACTGCTAAATGAGCCAATAGAGAACATTTTGAACTTGTCACAATGCTGATCATGCCCTGCCCTGCAACAGCCATGCATGGGAGCATATTCAGCCCTCCTGGAGCAATGACCTTGTCCAATTTATCTCTATTTTTCTTAAAGTAGTTACTACAAAACCTGCCAGTTCTAGGCACTGATACTTAGACTGGTGTGAATTAGGCTTAATTGTTTAAATGTTCTTGCTTCTGTTTTCCTCATCTTTGAAAAGAAAATCAAAATAATACAACACAGGGTTTGGATGAAGATTAAGGCAAATAAAATATAAAAGCACTAATACCTTTTTTCAGTAAACCTTATAGGCTATTATTATTATTTTATCAGTTTATTTGAATTTCATCTTAACCCTTGAGATAGCAGAGAATTTGAAAGATAGGCAGGCTCAGAAAATCCAACTTACTTCCTGAAATTCTTGTGTACAAGAAGAAGATTCACAATTCTTTTATCTAGTAATCTTTTAAAACTGAACTTGACTTAGAATTTAATATAGGATCATTTTTCATAGCTGAGCCTCAGCCAATCTAATTCTGGCCATCATTTTATATTTTTAAAGACACATAAAAAAAGGTTATGGTCAAGTCAGCATTTTCCAAATTGTTATCTGGGACATATGTTCATATGCCCTTCCTCTCTGAATATAATGGATTAAAGATTCCCAGTTTACACTCACACAGAAAAAGAGTCCGGGAGTCACCACTCCTGTTGATATGGAAGAAATTGAACAAACTAAAAATCAACAACTCTTCTTAGATCCATCAAGTAATTGAGGTTACAGGGGAAACTTCTGCCAGGAAACCAGAGAGATGTAAGAATAAAGGGAATGGAAGATTACTGAGGGCAGAAATAGCTGGGGCCAGGAAGTGCTAGGAACACACAGAAATTAATTGTTTAATTGCTGAAGACTGACTGTGAACTAGCTTCAAAATTAAAAATTCCTAGAGGCCCAGTTTTTTTTTTTTGGGGGGGGGTTGTTAAACATTTTAAGATTTACCTCCAAGAGCCCCACTAGATTCTCATGGTGAGGATTGGGTTGTGTTTAGGTCAGAAGGAGGGGAAAATAGCCATTCTGAAATACACCCAGAGCATTCTGTCTCCATAGCAAAAGCCTGCCCCGGAGGGAACAACTTTACCAGGACCTTCTATGATTTAGAGGAAGAAGACTACAGGACACGAATACCTTCGAGGTTTTCTATATCCCTTTATCTCCTAAGGGATGGGGGAGGGGGGTGGCTTATAAATTCTTCTGAAGGAAAAAGCCAAGGGACTCTGGCCTTCTGAAATACGGAGATTTAATCATAAAATAATAGACATTTTACCATCACATCAACAGGACTCCAATCTAATAACATGGATTACAAATGAAAGAAGCCACAATCTCTAGTTTAGAGTTTCTAAGGAAATCCAAAGACAGAGGGGAAGACAAAATAAGTGCAGCAAAGGAAACCAAATCCTCTGTTACAAAACACCAAACATAGTCTATCTCCAACCAGACAAACATAAATCTTCATGCTAATGGCCTGTTTAAGTACAAATGAGCTGATATATCACATCTGGGTTTCAACAAAAATAAAAGGCATACTAAAAGGTAAGATAAAAAAACAGCCTAAAAACATAAAGCAAGCAAAAGAATTAGACACAAATACGGTAGAAATTTTGGAATTATCAGATAGGAATTTTAAAATAACTGTAATTAAGGACACTAATGAAAAAGTGGGCATGCAAGAACAGATGGATATTGTAAGCTGAGAGAAAGAAACTGTATGGAAGACTTTTTTTTTTTTTTAATCTTTTTCTTTAGGGCTGCAGCCATGGCATGTGGATGTTCCCAGGCTAGGAGGCTATGGGTTGAATTGGAGCTGCAGCTGCCATCCTACGTACGCCACAACTGCAGCAATGCCATATCTGAGCTGCATATTCCACCTATGACCTGTGCCACAGCTCATGGCAACATTGTATCCTTAATCCAGTGCAGGAGACCAGGGATCGAACCCACATCCTCATGGATACTAATCGGGTTCATTACTGCTGAGCCACAATGGGAACTTCAAAAGATTTTTTTTTTATTTTAATATTTATTTATTTATTTATTTATTTATTGCTTTTTAAGGTCTCAGCCATGGCATATGGAGGTTCCCAGGCTAGGGTTACAGCTACAGCTGCCAGCCTACACCACAGCAAGGCCAGATTCGAGCTGCGTCTGTGACCTACACCACAGCTCAAGGCAATGCAGGATACTTAACCCACTGAGCAAGTCCAGGGATAGAACCCACGACCAAATGGTTCCTAATTGGATTTGTTTTTGCTTTGCCACAACTGGAACACCAATTTTTTTTTTTAATGGAAGAAATAAAAAACACTGTAACAGAAACAAAGAATGCTTTTGACAAATTAACTAGCAAACCATACATAACTGAAGAAAGATTCAGTGGGCTTGAAGATATAGTAATAGAAACTTCAGAAATTAAAAACCAAAGAGAAAAAGGAAAAAAAGTACCGAATGAATATCCAAGAATTAAGGGACAACAATAAAAGATATGACATGCTTAATTGGAATCTTAGAAGGAGAAGAAAGAGATAATAAGTAAACAACCTAATAGGAATAGAAAAACATTTTCTTTGAGTCAAACTGAGGACTAGACACAGAATCAAGAGGCACGTGAATTGTAATCTGTTCAGCTACAAAAAGGGTGAGACATAAAAGCAGAAACCGCAAAATGACATTAAGTTGTTTACCAAGAATTGGAGCTGGCAAGAAGAGTGCTTATTAAAAGTAAGCATTTGGGAGTTCCCTTCGTGGCTCAGGGGTTAACGAATTCGACTAAGAACCATGAGGTTGTGGGTTTGATCCCTGGCCTTGCTCAGTGGCTTAAAGATCCGGCATTGCAGACGTGGCTCGGATCCCGCGTTGCTGTGGCTGTGGCGAAGGCTGGCAGCTACGGCTCCTGTTAGACTCCTAGTCTGGGAACCTCCATATGCCACAGGGGCGGCTCTATATAAAAAGGCAAAAAGACAAAAAAAAAAAAAAGTAAGGATTTGTTGGGGAATATTACTCAGCCATGAATAGGAATGAAATAATGCCATTCACAGCAACATGGATAGACCTAGAGATTATCATACTAAGTGAAATAAGTCAGGCACACAAACACAAATATGTTACATCACTTACATGCGGGATCTTAAAAAAAAATGATATAAATGAACATACTTACAAAACAGAAACAGACTCACATACACAAAAAACAAACTTATGGTTACCAAAGGAGAAGGGGGGGGTAAATTAGGTGTTTGGGATTAACAGATACAAACTACTATATATAGAAGTAGATAAACCACAAGGACCTAGTGTGTAGCACTGGGAACTACACTCAATATATTGTGAAAACCCATAATGGAAAAGAATCTGAAAATATTATAAACATATACATATATAACTGAATCTAAAAAAGATAGCTTCAATACCCAGTTATATATATATATACATATATATATACACACATATATATATATATAACTGAATCACTTGCTATACACCTGAAACTAACACAATATTGTAAATCAAATATAGTTCAATAAAAGAATTAAAAAAAATCAAGTACACAATCAATAGAACAAAATAAATCTCTAATAACTGACTCTAAAAAAATAGATTCAGAATGATGTCATAATCATGGTGGAACAAACCTGAGGAAGCAAGGAAGGATCCTCTCCTAGAGGTTTCGAAGTGACCACAGCCTTGCCAACACCTTGAATCTGAACTTCTAGCATCATAAACTGTGAGAAAATAAATTCCTGTTGTTTTAAGTCATCCAGTTTGTACTAACTTGTCTTTGCAGCTCTAGAAAGCTTAGACAATTTATTTAACAACAGAAGCAGAAGAAACTGTTCCTAACTCATTTTATATGAAGCCAACCTTACCATAATACCCAGTCAGATGAAGACATTACAAGGAAAGAAACTTACAGACCAACACTTTTATGAACATAGACCCTAAAATACTAAATAAAAAACTTGCAAATGATTTGAAAATTTTAAGAATTATACACCACTACCAAGTCATAGCTAAGCCAGGGAAGCAAGGAAAATTCAACACTGGAAAAAAATTAACGTAATTTACTACATCAACTGGCTAGAGAGGAAAAAAACGTAACCATATAAATTGATGCAAAAAAATCACGATAAAATTCAATACACATTCATTATAAAAAACTATTAGCAAAACAGAAATAAACGGAAACTTACTCTTTTGTTAAAGAATGCCTACAAAACACCTAGAGCTCATATGGCTCTTAGGGCTGAGAGACTGGATGGGATCCCTAAGATGGGATGCAAGGCCAGGGTGTCCTCACTTGCCGTTCCTATTCAACACTGTATTTCAAGTCCCAGCTTCTTCAATAGGACTGCAAAAAAAAAGAGAGAAAAGAAAAACAAAAGAAGGAAAGAAAGAAGAGAAGGAAAGGAAAGAAAGAAATACAAAGTATAAAGTTTGAAAATAAGGAAATAATACTGCCTTTGTTTCGGAGGGATTGATCATTTAGAAAACGCAGAATGATTCCAACTACGTGATATTTTGAAAAAGGGCAAAGTATAGACAGTAAAAAGATCAGTTGGTGTCAGGTATCTGGGGTATAGAGGGTGAAGGGATGAATAGTTGATGTAGAAGGAATTTTTAGGATAGTGAAACTACTCTGTACGATACTATTATGGTGGCCACATGACATTATGCATTTATCAAAACTTACAGAGCTGTAAACTCTAATGTAAACTATGGATTTCAGTTAATAATAAAGATCGTTTCATTAATTGAACAAATGTACCACACTAAAGCAAGATGTTAAAATAGAAACTCATGGGAGGACTGAAAGTATGACTCTGTGCTAAGTTTTTCTATTCTTAAAAAAAAAATTAGGAAAAATTTGCTACCTATACACAAACTCAAAATGCTTCCCTGGACACTGACTTGTTAAAGATGGAGCTATCCTTCAATAAATACTTTAAGCCAAAGTTTCCCCAACTTATTTGATAGTACCTTATCAAAGACATTCTTGTATCACGTAATATACACTGAAACATCATGTTGCTTCTTCACTCACATTCATACACACCTAAGTAAACAACCAGCCTCATGAAAAATAAGAATAGTTCAATATCCTTTTTATCTTCACTCAGGCTTCTTGCTGAGTGAGGTAACTCTACATGGCAGTTACTCTTGCAGTGGTTATTGACATCCCGAAGTCAACAACTGTTCCAAGACCTTTCCAATTATTCCTTTCCTTCCTTTGTTTATAAATTTTTAGCTTCCAAAAGCACCACTTTTATTTAGCATTTATTGATTGTCCTGTATTTCTTTCTACTTCCATTTCATTGGAATCTGGTAGCAATTTCATCTTGTAAATAGAGTAATACCTATATTTCTGAAACCATTCAACTCATTAGCAAAGGCACGAATAACTAGAAAAAACTACTTGAATCCTGTGCTATTAGC
>PVHT020004020.1:21999386-22014133 GCA_004024745.2 Catagonus wagneri
AGGGGTCTAATCGGAGCTGTGGCCACTGGCCTGCGCCGCAGCCACAGCAACGCAGGATCCGAGCCGCGTCTGCAACCTACACCACAGCTCACGGCAACGCCGGATCCTTAACCCACTGAGCAAGGGCAGGGATCGAACCCGCAACCTCATGGTTCCTAGTCGGATTCGTTAACCACTGCGCCACGACGGGAACTCCAAAGCTTTTCTATATTGTATTTTCACAGTGTTAGAAATCCCTGTCCTTGGAGTTCCTGTTGCGGCTCAGTGGTTAACGAACCCAACTAGGATCCATGAGGACGTGGGTACGATCCATGGCCTCACTCAGTGGGTTAAGGATCTGGCGTTGCTATGAGCTGTGGTGTAGTTCGCAGACACAGCTCAGATCTGGTGTTGCTGTGGCTGTGGTCAGCAGCTGCAGCTCCAGTTCAACCCCTAGCCTACCACTTTCATGTGCCGAGGGAGCAGCCCTAAAGAAGATTAAAAAAAAAGAAGAAGAAAGAAAGCCCTGTCGTTTTATGCTTAGGAAGCCATTCTACAACCCTATATAAGTAACTCACTCTCCTACCATCAACTTTCTCCTAGGGTAGCCAATATGACACAGGCACATACTGACTGGATTTCCTTTCATTGTGAGGTCAAAACTTATCGATCCAGGAAAATGGAGAGGAACTGTAAAATAACTAGCAGAAGCATACAGCGTAATCACTGTTATGATTCAAACCAATCTTAGTTATTACAATTAGTGTACCCTACTCCCCAGTGAGCACGTTGTAAAAGTACCATTGCTGTCAAACTTAACAGTTTTCCCAACACTTTAAGACTCTATACTAAGTTGATCTTTAACAACTGAGACATTAAAATAAAATGAGAGAAATAAACAGACAAAAAAAGACAATACACTACCTTCATTCTAAGGAACACATGCATATTATTTGGGGAATCAACCCAGTGACTGGAAAAGGAAATTGACTAACCAAATATCTGAACTGAGAATACAGAGGTAAATGTATAATTAAAGGAAATAAGAAAAGCAAAATTATTTAAAACCAACCAACATAAAAAATAATTATACCCAATCCTATCCTTCATGTAGCTACTTCAAAATTTCATCTCTCATATTGGTTAGTTTGAGTAAATAGTGTAGGTAATGGCTAATTAAGTTCAGGCAGAAATAACCCTTTTAATGCAGCCACTTGTGTGATAGATCAATTTGGGTTTGGAAGTGGGTTGTTCACACTAAAAATAAATGCAGACACATATGTGGATATAAAAGAATACCGTAAGATCATTGTGGAGACAATACCTAACATATGATTTTAAATTTGGCCTTTTCCAATACTTCCAAGATAACGATCTTTTTGTCTAAGAAGGATTTCCTTAGTTTAACTTTGTCATACTGCAAATACTCTAACATCCCTTATACAATGAACTTTCAAGAGCAAACTACACTATCAGTAATTTTCTTGAGTATTTCATCACCCTCATTACCACCATAATAAATTCCTACTTACTTTTCCCACGTTTCATTAAACTCTTATTTATTTATTTATTGTATTACAGCTGCCAGTGTGTTCCAATATTTGAAAAATATTGAAATAAAATTATCATGTTCTTGATAACAGCTGTATTCTCTTCATATTTATTTGAAAAAGACAAAGACTACTATCATTTTTAAGACTGCTCAACACAACAACGTACAGATGGCTGAATCAAAATAGTAATAGTCAAAATAAAAACTACAATAGTAAAAACCTCACGGGGAGCTTACAGACTGTGTTTTTATATCCATCTTTTTTATTCTTATAGTAACAGTAAGAAATAGAAATATATGAGGACTGAGTAAATTTTTCCATGAGCACACATAACAAATTAGAAACAAAATAGGTATTATAAAACACATCTTTGTTTCTTTTGCAATTATAAACACTACTTCAAAAAGCAGATATTAAATTTTTTTATTGGAACCCACAATTTTCTAAAATTCAATTAAAAATTCTGTCACAAACAAGCTATAAAACCATATGAAGGGTAAATATAGCCATATCCACAATATGAACTAATTCATCTTTAAGAAAACTCAACTGCAAACTGGTAGAGGAAGTGTTTTGAAAGCAGAATTTATAGATTTAAATTTATGAAAGCAATTCACTCAATGATTACTCAGATCAGTTGATTAAAATTTGTGTTTATTTTTTTAAATGCAATATTGTTTTGTAATAGTGGATCAATTTGATCAATAACTTTTTTCATGTTCATTTCTTTCCTTTTGGCCTCAGAGCTTCAGGTGACTATAGCCTTGTCCTGATATATTATAAAAGTTATTTTCGCATTTGGTCCTTTTTTGAAAGTTTATTCTTATTAAGTTTATTCTCATTAAAGTTTTCTTTAGTTAAAATGAATTTCACATTTAGAATTTCTATAACAATAACTGCAGCAGAGACAAAATTCACAGTGTAACCAACCAGGACCCCGTGGGGCCTTTCAAGGAGAGACACCTCCCCCATATTCTCTGCTTTAGATCCTCTCTGAAGTATCTAAACAACAGTACCGATGCATATTTCCTTCATTGTTTTACAGATGCGAAAACCACCACCAAATGGAAGAAACTGACCATTTGATGGTAATGAGCATATATGTCCCAGACCTACTGGTGTCTAAGGGTTGAAAACAATGTTAACCCCTGTGATACTGCCTGGTTACTTACCATCAACCAATCAGAAAATTGTACACCAGCTGATCACAAACCCTGGGATGCCCTTCCCCTACCTTACTTTTAAAAACGCTTTGTTGCACCCCATTCAGGAGTTTGGGTGTTACTATCACTAGCTGCCCTGGACTTTGTGCTTGACGTCTTGCAACAAATGCTGCACTTTCCCTCCCCACAACCTGGTGCCAGGAGACTGGCCTTATTGCCCATAAGGCCATAAGGCCATTGATTTGGTAACAAGTGCAGTATTCCAGGCTCAAGAGAAATATTATTAAAATTAAAAGCATAACTTAGGCCTGTAAATATCTCACTACATCATTTATCTTTTTTTTTTTTTTTTTTTAATCTTTTTGCCTTATCTAGGGCCGCACCCGCGGCATATGGAGGTTCCCAGGAACTCCTCACTACATCATTTATAACACTATATCTGAAATGACACTCACATTTGGGAATTTAATTATTTGCTTAATTGGAGCTCCCATCGTGGCTCAGTGGTTAACAAATTCGACTAGAAACCATGAGGTTGCGGGTTCGATGCCTGGCCTTGCTCAATGGGTCACGGCATTGCCGTGAGCTGTGGTGTAGTTTGCAGACGCAGCTCAGATCCTGCGTGGCTGTGGCTGTGGTGAAGGCCGGCAGCTACAGCTCCCGTTAGACCCCTAGCCTGGGAACCTCCATATGCCGCGGGTGAAGCCCAAATAAGGCAAAAAGACCAAAAAAAATAATTATTTGCTTAATAGTGAAATACGGTGTTTGACTCCTAGGGAGAAATGAAAATGACATCTTCCAACTCAGAGAGCACAAATTCTTCATGTAAGGCCTGGCTTCATTGCCTGTGATGGCTCTAGATCACATTACAGTGAAGTAAACTCTTATGTGTGGACTGGACAGTGTTATGAAAATGATCAAATCCAGTTCTCCAGAGTCTATGTTCCTTATCCCACTCCTAGGTCTCCCCGATCTAAGATACCTGCATCTGGTTTCTTCAGTTCGATGCATTCTGTTAAAGCTAGTTTCCCATCATGAGTGTCCATAAGTTATTTGGGAATAACTGTTAGAACAGTAATGCAATCACTGAAGAGATCATGTTAGGCTCTGCATTTGGTTTTAAAGAACAGACCAATGTTTGAAGAGGCTAGGAAAAAAAAAAGGTATTTTGCTTTGACACATGCAATGAGAAACCACCATGGATTCTTAAGCACGATAAAAAAGTTTGGGGAAAAAAATGCTGTAGCCCAGTCTCAGATTAATTTTTCCCCCTAAATTTCTTCACCTGTAAAGTAACACTGACAATGTAATCTTCCCTGCAGTGACTTTGTGAGGTATGACTAATAATGCGAAGTCATGCTGAAGAAAAAAACAAAACAAAGCTTTATATTCAGTGTAAGTTGTGACAATAAGACAAGGGTATCAGCAAAGCCTTTGAGCAATTCGCACATTTCCAGTTTCACATTTTGGATTATTGCATGTCTATTTTTGAGCATATATAAAATTGGCCAAGATAAAGATTGCTGAAATATTTTCTTGGGACCCTATTAGATCCATGATGAAGCTTGTTTTTCAGTTTCACAAGGGAAAATAACATTCCCTTGATTCATTAATTTAAAAATAGAACTAGAGAAGTTGAATTACCTGACAGATGAGCAAAGAATTACAGGATACTCTGCAGATGTCAATTACAAATATTTGGCATAGTGTTATTTCCTGCCAATACAAAATGCTAGAACTGAAAAAGACCAAAATTAAACTGTAAGAGTTTGAAGAAAGAGTGGAAACTTTTAAGTGAAATACTTAATAGAAAAAACATCTGTGACAAGATTATTTGGCCACTTGTAAAGGAAATACTATTTACCTGAAAAATGTTAATTTTATTTTCATTAGCAGGAAGAGACATAAGATGCTTACCACAATAGGATATATAAGCAGAATGCAATTAATTTTTATTCTGGATGAGAGGCTTTTTATTATTCCGGATCTAGGACAAAGTAGTTTGCACCTTAATAAGATTTCCTCAAGGACTTTCAAGAAATCAGAATAGCACCTATTCATGCTGGTTTTTACAAAGTAACTCATCACATTATTTTTTATCTTAGCGGCTCTTTGCAATACAAAATCACTCTTACCTCATCTTTTCCTACTTTTCCATGAAATACAAGGTTTATTAAATTTTATAATCTTTCAGGCATAATTATCAAAGTTGTATTAGCTCATCACCTGATAATCATTATATATTCAAATTAGCCAAGCAGTGTAACAAAAAAATAAGCACATAAACAACAAATAAACAGAAACTTCTAAGAACTGATAGGTGTATATTTAAAAGTCAGAACTCCCTCTCCCATCCCCTCTCCTTCTCACACAGGGATATTATACAAAGAAGTGAAAATATTATAGAGTGTTTTATAAGGCCAGAGGTATATAGGGAAACTGTCTTATTTCCTATCAGGTAACATACATGCCAGTATTAAAGACAGTATTTATGAAAGTTCATTTCTTACATTACTCCATATCACATATTTGGTTATATGACAAAGGGCAATAAGGTTGTGGAGGTAATAAGTTTAGTAATCAGGTGATCTTAAAGTGGGAGATTACTCTGAATTTTTTGGTTGTGCCCAATATAGGCATAAAAGTCTAAAAATATGAAGAAAAAGGCAGAATAACAGTTAATGTGTGTACGATATGATGTGTAAAAAAATTAACTGGTCATTACCGACTTTAAGATGGAGAGAGAACCATGAATCAAGATTCTGAGCAGCCTCTAGAAAAGGCAAGGAAACAGATTTTATCTGAGAGCCTCCAGAAAGGAATGCAATCGTGCCAATACCTTGTTTTTAGCCCAGAAAGATTTGTGTTGGATTTCCAAGGTCCAGAATTATAGGATAACAAATTTGTGTTGTTTTAAGCCACTAAGTTTGTGGTGATTTGTTACAGCAAGCAGCAATAGGAACCAATACCGTGGCTAGTATGGTGTGGTAACTACTCTAAAATACAGGGTTTGAACACTGCTCAGGCCAAACAATACCACAGCTCGGTATAATAAAAGGTGGGCCATAAATTTCAACAAGTAACCAAATAATTTTCATGAACCCTAATCATTACCATTGATCAAGAAGCACGTGCATGTACACACATGCACTCCCAGTATACAGAGCTTGAATAACTTACTACAGTTTTCCTATATGGATTCCTCCATCTGATTCCTCTTTTCTATATTACCAGGTAAAGGGAAAACCCTTGCAAAGAAGAAACACGTACACCACACAAATTCTTCCCTATCCCTCAGAATACCAGGAAATTATTATAAAGATAGTTGAATAAATGTCTCTGCAATGATAACTTGAGGTAAATGATAGCCCTTTTGTCTGCCATCTTTATCTTTTCACTAATGGCTTTATTTCCTTGAAGGCAGGGGCCCATTGTCACTGTCAGTCTTTAGACACATTTGCCTCTGTGCCTTGTTCTTTCAAAAATCAACAAAGATATGATGACTGCGTTACCTACTTAAACAGTTCTGGCTAGTAAAAGCAAAAGCAAAAATGTTATTGCCCAACATCTAAATAATTAAGACTCTTCTGAGGGTTAAAACTAAGAAAAATTATAGCATATGCAAATTCCTTTTAATATAGTTACAGATGTAAATGTTCAAAATATTTAAGCTGTTTCCATTTTAACCAAACTTAATGAAGCAAAGAAAGTTAACCTCATAACCCCTAATTAGAAGACTCTTGATTACTAGGTAGTTGTGATTTATATTTTCATATAAGAGTGATATATTGCTGACATTTTCATATTACTCACTACTGTTGCCTATTTCCAAAAATAGGCACTTTTATGTTTCCTTGGGCAATTCTTCACAGATCATTAGGAATACCCTCAGAATAACTAAGCTATATTAAACCTAAACAACTTTTAAAGAAAAGCACTCACAAGACTTCCTTATCTAAAAACTGCAGCATTTAGGCCAATACAGTACTATTTTATTCTAGGTCACTGAAAGTTAAGTACACGGTTTTGGTTGAAACACTCAGGAAGTTACAAGCAATCAGGAACAAATGTATTTTAAAAAAGTATCTTAATGGATACTATGTGCATCTATTAAATTCATAAAAGCCAACATAATGATAATCTCCAATGGAAATAAAAATTTAGCTTAGATTTCTAGTGACAATGCAAATTTCTAGAAATATTTATGAAAGAATTTTTACAATATGTTTTAAAGGCATTAAATATTTATATATGTTAAAAGTAATTATCTCTAGGTGGTAAATGACCTCTATATGTTTTCTATTTCTTTCTTTTAATTAAAGTATAACTGATTTACAATCTTGTGCAATTTCTGCTATACAGCAAAGTGTCTCAGTCATACATATATATACATTATTTCTTAATATTATTTTCCATTATGGTCTATCCCAGGAGACTGGATATAGTTCTCTGTTCTATACAGTAGAACCTTACTGTCTATGTACTCTAAATGTAATACATTTTATCTATTAACCCCAAATTCCCAGTCCATCCCACTCCCCCAACCAACTCCCCTTTGGCAACCACAAGTGTGTTCTCTATGTCTATGAGTCTGTTTCTGTTTTGTAGATAGGTTCATTTGTGCCATATTTTAGATTGCACATACAAGTGATATCATATGGCATTTATCTTTCTCTTCCTGACTTACTTCAGTTAATAGGATAATCTCTAGTTGCATCCATACTGCTGCCAATGGCATTACTTCATTCTTTTTAGGGCTATGTAGTATTCCATTGCATATATGTAGCACACCTTCTTAACCCATTCATCTGTCAATGAACCTTTAAGTTGTTTCCATACCTTGGTTACTGTGAACCTCACAGGGGTGCATGTATATTTCTGAATTACACATCTGGTTTTCTCCAAATATATGCCCACGAGTGAGATAGCTGGGTCATATGGTAGTTCTATATTTCGTTTTTTAAGAAGCCTCCATACTAGTCTCCATAGTGGTTGCATGAATCTACACTCCCACAAACAATGTAGAAAGGTTCCCTTTTCTCCACACGCTCTCCAGCATTTATTGTTTGTAGATTTTTGCTGGTGGCCATTCTGAATGGGATGAGGTAATACTTCATTGCAGTTTCGATTTGCATTTCTCTAATAATTAGCAATGCTGAACATCTTTACATATTCCTGCTGGCCATCTATATGTCTTCTTTGGAGAAATGTCTTAGGTCTTCTGCCCACTTTTCAATTGCATTGTTTGTTTTTTTGTTGCCGTTGCATTGTATGAGTCGTTTGTACATTTTGGAGAATAAGCCCTTGTAGGATGCATTGTTCATAACCATTTTCTCCCATTATGTAGGTTTTCTTTTCTTTTCTTGTTTCCTTTGCTATGCAAAAGCTTGTAAGTTTAATTAGGTCTCATTTGCTTATTTTTATTTTTATTTCTATTGCCTTAGAAGACTGGCCTAAGAAAACTTTTGCAAGACTTATGTCAGAGAATGTTTTGCCTATGATCTGTTCTAGGACTTCTATGGTACCATGTCTTACGTTTAAGTTTTTAAGGCATTTTGGAGTTCCCATCATGGCACAGCGGAAATGAATCCAACTAGGAACCATGAGGTTGTGGGTTCGATCCCTGGCCTTGCTCAGTGGGTTAAGGATCTGGCATCGCTGTGAGCTGTGGTGTAGGTCACAGATGTGGTTCGGATCTTGTGTGGCTGTGGCTGTGGCGTGGGCTGGCAGCTGTAACTCCGATTAGACCCCTAGCCTGGGAAACTCCACATGCCATGGGTGCAGCCCTAAAAAGCAAAAAAAAAAAAAAGTCTTTAAGCCATTTTTAGTTTATTTTTGTGCACAGTGTGAGAGTGTGTTCTAATTTCCTTAATTATACACAGCCGTCCAATTTTCCCAGCACCACTTGCTGAAGAGACTGTATAGTCTTGCTTTCTTTGTCAAAAATTAATTGACTGTAGGTGTCTGGGCTCGCTATTTCTGGGCTTTATATTCTGTTCCAATGATCCGTATGTCTGTTTCTGTAACAATACCAAGCTGTTTCGATTACTGTCGCTTTGTAGTATTGTCTGAAGTCTGGGAGAGTTATGCCTTCTACCTTGTTTTTTTGTTTTTGTTTCCCCTGTCCCTCAGGACTGCTTTGGCAATTCTGGGTCTCTCATGGTTCCATATAAATTTTTGGATTCTTATATTCTTATTTCTTACATATTTTCTGATTTTTTTCATATAAACCATTAAGTTAGATATTACAATTTTAAAGAGCATTTTATGTCTCAAACATTTCCAAAATCTATAAACTTTTTTCTCCTATTTGAGGGATTTATCTTAAATTCTGAAAGAAAACATGTAAAAATATATTCATTTTCAACAATGATGTATATTTTAAATCTATTTATAAATTTTTTTCTCTTGCATTTTCTTGGATCAATTCAGGTAAAATGTGCATTTAATTTTTTTGTTTGTTTCAAGTCACGTCCTCTTGGAAATGGACAGAATCCATCTCTTTTTTTAGCTACAACCTCAAGTGCTACCAAGAGTGGTAAGATGAAGTCTTGAAAAAATAAATCCTGAATTCCTAATGAATTGAATAAGCAACCACATTTCTAAAGATTATCTGGAACACACATTCCATTTAAGTTACAGGAAAGTAGTTATTTTTACAATCATAGTGAGAGAAGATTTACCCCAAATTAACTACTGCTGATAAAGGCTGAATATTAATTCACATTATTTGCTGTGCAATCTATATATTCTGAAATAATTTTTAATCATGTGATTTTTTCCTTTCATCTCATTTTCTTCCTACTTTCTTCTTACTTGTACAATGGTGCTTAAGATTTGAATAGTGGTATTTTTAAGAAAGCATCTATCCGTAATTTTTAAATTTCAGTCTTAACAAATAGTCAATAAGCAGACATATCACTGAGCCAGAGCCTTACAATTAAAAAATAAAATGTGTACCTAAAGATAATTATCTTATAATGAAAAAAACATTACGAACACAGGGTTTATCTCTAGGAAATTAAATACCTTTTTTCCAAATTAAATGTGACTTTCTAGATTTTGTTTTCTAATTAAGAAAACTAACTTCTACAGTAAACTGGTGTGTCCATATAAAAAATGTTTTTGATATTTGTTGGAGCGTTGTGATAACTAAGGACAACAGCAACAACAAAAAGTTGAAGGAACACTAAAGGAAGGTTAGGGCTTGTCAAAGAGCCAGCAGTGACCTCTAGAAGCCAAAGCACACAGTCTCCTGCCCTACTGCACAGCAGAACTAAAAAGACACCTTGTGCTTACTGAAAGTATATTTGATATTCAAGGCCAGACAGTGATGAGTCAAGTGTGTCCTCTTTCCTGAGGAGACTGCCAAAGAGATCCTGAAGTCATTTCAGCCAACATACACAGTGTGTGAGCAGAGGGTGGATAAGTCCAGGATAAATATTCACTTCCCCTGGTATCTACCATCTCAGTTTGTGATGAAATAAGAGTTTCAGCACAAATATTGTTATAAGACTAAAAAAACACTTGGTTTGAATAAAAGGTTAATTAAACTGCATTTTTTTTTTCAGTGAAACCCACAATAATTTTGAACGGTTTTAAGATTTATTATTTTACATTCTTTTTTTTGAAGAACTACTAAATGGGAAGGAAATCTACATATTGATTTAATTCCTCAAACTTTGTGTGATCTAAATATTATGAAGAGGGAGTTCCCTTCGTGGCACAGTGGTTAACGAATCCAACTAGGAACCATGAGGTTGCGGGTTCGATCCCTGGCCTTGCTCAGTGGGTTAAGGATCCAGCGTTGCCATGAGCTGTGGTGTAGGCTGCAGATGCGGCTTGGATCCCGCGTTGCTGTGGCTGTGGCGAAGGCTGGCGGCTACAGCTCCTGTTAGACCCCTAGCCTGGGAACCTCCATATGCTGCGCGTGTGGCTCTACATAAAAAGGCAAAAAGACAAAAAAATTAAAAAAAAATATTATGAAGAAAAATCAAGGATGTGGAAGAGAATTTTTCAGTCAAGATTATTACACAACAATTAGATGCCTGAGTAAGAAGAAAAAGACATTACTGACCCTAAACCAAATACTACTCACCGTTACACCACATTACCTATTTATTTAAAACTTTCTTTGACACAAAATCTTCTACCACATCACTTTTCTCTTTTTAACTTTTTGGGTGGAAGTCTAGTTTGGGATAGGTGGGAGAAATAGCACAGCAGAGCTGCCTTAATTAGTTCCTGCTTATCTCTGTAGCAACGGCAACAACCCTTAGTCAAACACCAAACTGAACTGTAAAGTTCTCCTGCTGACTGTGTAATGTGATACATCAAAAAGAACCATGCTATCATCATAAAGAAAACATGAAGTCATGATACATTGGTTCCTGGATTGGAATTTTTATAATTAAGAATTATAGACCCCAAGACTCAGGTGGGCTTCTCTGAGTTGAGACTTCTCACAGGAGAAAACTGTATCCTATGCTATCAGAGAAAGAAGGAGAAATTGGAATCCTGTAAACCTGTGTGTGACTTCTTTTGCATATGAGTCTCTTTTTCCTGTTTTTCCTGCAATGTATCTTTTGCTGTAATGAATCTTGGCCACGATTATAACTTTATGTGGCCACGATTATAACTCCCCCTCCCCGGGAATAGTTAGTGACTAAAATATATGATGATGGAGGTAACAGCATAACAAAACACTCCCCAATTTATTGGCTTCATTACTGAATTAATATTAGAGAGTTTTTAAAGTGTGGCTGTTCAAAGTTTCCAAGTCATCACAAAGGTTGAAAAGCATCTCCAAACCTTGTCCTCTAAGCTTGCTTTAAACTAAAACAACTCATGTCTGTGTATGTCTTGAGTTTTGTAAACTTTATTTTCTACTTCTGTTTATCAGCACAGAAATTAACTAGGATTAGACATTCAGAGTTAGAAGACGAAGGTTTTCCAGGTAGAAAGAAACACCTAAGACCCTTATTTAACATGAAAATTAATAAGAGTAGTTAATGAAAAGTAAGTCATGAAAGATCTTATAGCATAACCAACAGCACAGGAATTCAGTTTCCTGAGGCCTGGTTACACTGGGCAGAAAAGGTGACCACAGGCTAGCAAAGCAATCTGAATATGACCTGATAAACAGGCCCAGGGAAAGCATATTCTAAGAGGGACAGACTAAGGACTTAGCCCAATATGGAGAGAGCGCTAAGGACTGCTGACTACCATAGCAGCTGACAATGAATTATTAGCTTACCAACAAAGGTGGGTTCTCCTAAGAAAGGAAACAAGCAGTACTGTATTTCAAGCTTCAGTAAGACTGGAAAAAGTATTACAATATAGCCAGTGAATTATGGAATTAGAGACCTAAGTTTTATGTTTTTTTTTTTTTGTTTTGTTTTGTTTTGTTTTTGTAATAGGGAAGAACAAATCTGACTCTATACTGGATATTTTTCTTTTACTTTAATCTTTGTATTCTATTGCTTTTGCTACAAGTTAACCACTAAAGTAATGTTGCCTATAGCTTAAAATTATATATATATATATATATATATATATATATATATATATATATATATATAATGTTTCATCTTGGAAAAAGCTACCTCCCATGCTTGAGCAGTTAGTCTAAAATACCTTTGTTTAGCTCACAGAAAACATCCTGACCAGGCCCACCTGTGAATGGCTGAGTCCATGAAGAAATGAACACATCCCCTCAGGCTTTCCAAATAAAGTCATTATTCTTAGCCACAAAAACATGTCGCTCAATTTATTGGCCTATCATATGGGGAACAGTATAAGCTTGGACTCCAATGTGTTCTGGTCATTAAACTTCTGATAATTCATTGCCTTTCAGATATACTTCTCCAAAACAGTCACACTATTTCTATACACAATTTTCAAATACAACATGCAATGTTCTACCAATGAGACAAGTTTAAACACATGTATTTCTCCAGAGTTTCAAGTCCTTTATAAGGAAACATTATAAAAAATCAGAGACTCCAAGTTTTGAAGACTGTTGCCAAAAATGGATAAAGATATTCTAATAGTTTGTATTGTTCATATTCTTTTCCATACTATTAAAGGGTATTATCACTTTTCCCAACTGTATTTTGTTATCAGTGTAACACTCCATACACATCCAAGTGGACAATTAGTTGTTCCATTTATTAACCTCTCTGTCCCTTGGCAGTGAATCAAGATTCATGCATAAGAACATTCCAGTGCAAACATTAAGCAGTTAGTAACACATCTCAATGAGGTCTGAGAAATACATCAGAGCAAATACAATTTATTCATTTATGTTCAACGTAATAATAAGCTTTAACCCTCCGATGATGCATAATGGCCCTACATCAAGTGAACAACTCCTGGGTTAAAAGAAAGCAACTCCCCCCCCCACCTTTGGGCAGAAAAGATGGGACATAGGTGAGTGAGGGGAAAGAAAAAAGCATAAGGTACTGAAAGAGAGGAGAAAATGAGATAGTTTCCATGATTCAAAAGAAAATATTAAAATAAATTTTGGAAATACATTTTGAAACTTATTGAATACATATGAAACTATATACACAATATAAGTATAAACAAGAAAGTATCAATTAGCCACACTGGTTTTCAATTTTGAAGTAATCTCACCAAAATCATTTTATTAATATTTTTAATGAGTGTTACATTAGCTGTGCTAACCAAACTCTCAGAAATGGGCACCTGATTGAAATAAAGAGGTGCTTATTTTGGGTTTTTTAGGACTAGAGCTTGGGAGACACTGGTTCAAAAGTACTTGAATTGTGTTCCACTGGACTACAAAATGGAAGAAGTTTATAAAGGCAAAAACTGCAAGGCCAAGGTTTGTTACCTGAGTTGTTTATAAAGAACTGTAACTGGAGCTGGCAAGAAGTGAGAGTGTGTGTTAAACATGTATGGATTGGGATCCTAAATGGTTGCATACTCACAAGAGAAAGCCCTTGAGACACAGGTTACCACTAGTGGATGTTTTAAAAATGGCTGGCGCCCTTGAGTTAGGTATAGTTCACAGAAAGTTCAAGTTCTCAGTGGTGTGAGGACTTGTCTACGACCTGGTCCTCAACTGTCCCTCATCTCCATTTCTGTATGCCTGAACTATGATTATTCCATTATCATTTCAATTGTCATCAAATGACATCTTTACGATTATCTCATTAGTAATTATGTAAATATTCTATGATAACATAGGCATGCTTTGTTTGCATTGACATTTTCAATGTCAGAAACTAACTTTGAATTAAATACATAGTTTGCGTTCCATTATATTTGGGATTATGCAATGTATTTAGAATCTTTTTTCTTTTTTAAATGTTGTTTTTCTTATTTGGTTTAATTTCCACTATGCGTTCCTTTTTATCTAAGATACTTTATTCACTTCATTTTAAAAAAGAGTGCATGTTTATGCTAATCAAAAGCCTACAATATTATTTATGAGAAAATGGTACCAGATTAAAAATAAACTAAAAAAATGTACATTATGTTGATACAGCCTTAATTCACAGTTAAGTAGTCAGTGTCACTAGGCATCATTAAGCCCACATGGCATGATTAAATTACAATCAGGGAGTCACTAATTTAGATTATTTTAAATAATTATTCTTCAGAAAATAGAAATTATATACAAGTCTCAGCATGTATTTTTAATATAATATGAAATACAGTAGAAACATGTATATTAATACTAGATAAATGATTATAACCTATTTATCCATTAATGGATACGTAGATTAAGAAAATGTAGCACATCACACAATGAAATATACTGAGCTTTAAAAAAGAACGCAATCCTGAGTTCCCTTCGTGGCTCAGTGGTTAACGAATCCGACTAGGAACCATGAGGTTGCGGGTTCGATCCCTGGCCTTGCTCAGTGGGTTAAGGATCCGGCGTTGCCATGAGCTGTGGTGAAAGTTGCAGATGCGGCTCGGATCCCGCGTTGTTGTGGCGGTGGGGTGGCGTAGGCCGGCGGCTACAGCTCCTGTTAGACCCCTAGCCTGGGAACCTCCATGTGCCGCGGGTTCGGCTCTA
>PVHT020004020.1:22015133-22036591 GCA_004024745.2 Catagonus wagneri
TTCCTTCCTTCCTTCCTTTTTTTTCCTTCTGCCTTTTTAGGGCCTCACCCTTGGCACACGGAGGTTCCCAGGCTAGAGGTCTAATAGGAGCTGCAGCCGCTGGCCTACATCACACAGCAACGCTGGATCCCGGCCGCGCCTGCCAACTACGCTACAGCTCACTGGCAACATGGGATTCATAATCCACTGAGTGAGGCCAGGGATCCAACCTGTGTCCTCATGGATGCTAGTCATATTCATTTCAGCTGAGCCAGGGAACGCCCAGGTGGTGATTCTTAGCGAATCTGCGCTGTCCTGTGTGCTCATGGAGTACATTTTAGCAAGGTGATGTTTATCACCGGCGTCTGGATCTGGGCCTGCATCCCACTTTTCCTGTTCTGGATCTCCTATTCGCTGCTAGTGAAGGGGTTACTGGGCAAGTGGTTGGAGGCCAAGAGTTTGTGGAGGGCCGGGGACTGGAGGGGCAGGTGGCCCAATCTAGCAGGTTGTGGAAGGCTGGCCAATCAAAGGCTGTGCATACAGCACCCAGGCCCCAGGCTGAGTTCTGCAGCCACTGAAGGGGATATGGAGATAGATAGCCTTTATCCATTTGTCCATAGACGCATAGGTTTTTTTCCCATCACTTGGAAATCGTGAACAAAGCTGCACTTAAACATGGGAGTGGAGCTATACTTTCAGAATCTTCTTATTTTCCTTTGGGTATATGACCTGAAGTAGTATTTCAGGATCATAAGCTAGTTGTATTTTTAATCTTTTGAGGAATAACCATACCGTTTTCCTTAGTTGGCTGAACCAGTTTACATTCTCAACAACAGTGTATAGGGGTTCTCATTGCTGCACATCCTAGCTAACGCTGTCTTTTTAATGTCAGTTATTTTAACAGGTTTAAGCGGTTATCTTGCAGTTCTTAGAAAATGTTATCTACCTATCACCATACAATAGAATGCTTTGTAATGATGAAAATGTCTAAATCAGCATTATTCAACATCATAGTCACCATCCACATGTGACTATCAACATTTAGTGTGGTTAGAGCCACCAAGGTACTGAATTTTAAATTCTGATGGATTTAAATTTAGGTGTTCCCACGGTGGCACAGTGGGTTAATGAGCCAGCTTGTCTTTCTGGTGTTGCCAGTTACCCTGACCTGGTGTGGTGGGTTAAGGATCTGGCACTGATGCAGCTGTGGTATAGGTCACAGACACGGTTTGGATTCTGTCTCTGGCCTGGGAACTTACTTAGGCTGTGGGTGTGGTCAAAATAGGAAGAAATAGAAAAAAAGAAAAATCTAGCTTTACATAGCCACACATGTAACTAGTAACTACTGTATTTGACAATGGGGTTCTTGGGATATTTCCTGAAATCAGTTACTTTGGGAGGCTGTGGGATATTTAATTTATTGTAAAATATGCTTTTCATACAACATCAATATCAAAAAACGAAGGATAATGAATGGATAATAATGCTTTTAATGGCTTTATGATATGTCAGTTTGACTAAGCTCACCTACACTGTCCAGAATTCTCTTTCTAGAATAATTCCAATTCGAGTGAGCTAAAAGAGATATACTCTCTTGAAAGCTATAAAATTTGAGAGGTGGCAGCCATTTCGTAACACACACACACACACACACACACACACACACACACACACTTGATTCCAGTTATTCAATTAAATATCAGTCTAGATGCTTCTGTGAAGGGATTTTGCAGGTGAAATTAAAGCCTCTGATGAGCTGACTAAATTACTCAAAAAGATGTTATCTTGTGTTGGTCTGACAATCTGTTGAAAGCTCTTTAAGAGAAGGCTGAGGAGGTCTCTGGTGGTATAGTGGGTTAAGGATCTGGGATTGTCACTGGAGCCACTTGGGTGGCTGCTGTGGTGTGGGTTCAATCCCTATCCTGTAAAATTTCACATGTGGTGAGTGTGGGGGTGGGGGGGGAAACGGCTGGGTTCAGAGATTCCAACCAGCAGTCAGGTTGCAATCACTACTCTCCTTTTCCTCAGGATCTTGCTTCCTGTCCATGCTTGTGGAGTTCTAGCCTGCTCTTACTTCCCTTCCTGACAACCTGCCCAGAGACTTTAGGTTTGCTTAACCAGATACCCCAAAAGATTATGTAAGCCAATTCATTACAATAAGTCATAATGGATAGATGATAGATAGATACCCTGCAGATGGTTCTAATTCCTTGTATAAAGTCTGACTGATGGAACACTCAACTTTCCTACCCTTGTGGGGATGGTGGGGAAAAGGAAGAAAAGTGACAGGAGAGATTAAAGATGACAGAGCTAAGAGAATCTACTGTCACTAACGTCTATGTGCAATCCTATCAAGTCTTAGAAAGTATCCTTTTCCCCCTCTTTCACATAATTCAGTCAGTAAAATTTGTCTATGTGTTTTGAGAACCAAGCATCTGGTTGCTTTGACACTTAAAAACATTACATTTTTTATAAAAGATTTTAGCTTTTTTAAGAGAGAATGTAGAGGAGGCTAGTAGTTTCCCATCAGCAGTTGTCATTTTATATCATAATAACAACCAACCAACAAACTAAACTCTCTAATCTTGCTTACTTGCTGGTTTATATGAATTAATGCAAAGGGTTTAACATATTAAATGTTGTCATCTTTCCAGGCTAGGAATCCTAGTCCTTTTCTCTCTTAGGAGAATGAAATGCTAAAGTCAGTGCAGCTTCCAGGAAGAAAAAGTAGTTGAAACAAATGCTGATAAGCTGCCTTAAAGAGGGAGTCATTCACCAAATTTTTTTTTTTTTTTTGTCTTTTTGCCTTTATGTAGAGCCACACCCGTGGCGTATGGAAGTTCCCAGGCTAGGGGTCTAACAGGAGCTGTAGCTGCCGGCCTTCGCCACAGCCACAGCAACGCGGGATCCGAGCCGCGTCTGCAACCTACACCACAGCTCAAGGCAACGCCGGATCCCTAACCCCTGAGGAAGGCCAGGGATCGAACCTGCAACCTCATGGTTCCTAGTCGGATTCGTTAACCACTGAGCCACGAAGGGAACTCCACCAATTTTTTAAAAAATGATTTTTGCTATTTAGGGCCACACCTGCTGCATATGGAAGTTCCCAGGCTAGGGGTCGAATTGGAGCTACAGCTGCTGGCCTACACCACAACCACAGCAACGTGGGATCCGAGCTGCATTTGAGACCTACACCACGGCTCATGGCAACACTGGATCCTTAACCCACTGAGCAAGGCCAGGGATCAAATCTGCGTCCTCATGGATACTAGTCAGGTTTGTAACCTGCTGAGTCACAACAGGAACTCCAATTCACCAATTTAAATAGCACAACTGAAGTGACAAAAGTAAGTTATTAAATCGATTTTTTTCCTAAAACAGGATGATTATGCTACAAAAATTAAAAGATATTAAAGGTAAACGAAACTAAATATAAAGAGCTGAATTTACCTCCATGTGCATAATTTGCAATATACCAAGCAAAAGAAAACAGAGATATGATTTCAAAGTTCTACATTTAGGCTTTCTAAGATATTGGTGCTTATTCCCATGGATGGCATAGGCGGAAGTTCTAAAGTAACAGTATATTTGATCAAGATCAAGAAAGCTAATTTTGCAGCAGAGTTGGTAGTCAGAGCAAAGGCATAGAAGTGAAATAAAACATAAAATTTGGTATTATGAAGAAAAGTACAATTAGAAAAGCAAAAGAGAGCAGTTATGGGAAGTTTTATATTACATGTTCACTAGTAAGAGTATAATTTCTTTGGAGGTAAAGTCCAATAAATTTATTTGACAGATCTATCCATATATGGGTACAAAAATTTATATGTGAAATGATACTCATTTACAATTAGGAGAGAAAAGCAAAGGGCTGGAAGCAACCTAAGTTGTCCATCTATCCATCCAAATGGACCAGTTGCAAAAATTATGATATATGCATATATAATATTATAGAAAATATTATGTCACCTTTAAATGGTATGAAGCTATTCTATATATAGTAACACAGTTAATTTCAGGTTACATTGTTAAGGAAAGACAAAAAGTGAATATGGGGACACTTGTGTAACAAAGTGATATTTGCATATGGATAGATTATTTCTTGAGGAATAATTAGTCGTTATAGAGGAGAGGAGGAATGGAGACAAAATGGGGAGACTTACTTTTTACTAGGTTCCATTCAGTTTAGTTTTAAGTTTGTATTTTGTGTGTGTGTGTGTCTGTTTGTGTGTGGAGTGTGTATGTGTATTACATTTTTGGAAATATTTTAGATAATTTTACGAAAAGTATACAATGACTATTTAAAGATAGTGTTCAGATTAGGATTTCCCCTTGGTGTATAAATTGAAGATTATTTGATATTTGCAGAGGGGCAGGTCTTAATATTAGAAAACCGTGACTGCTGGTGATTCTGCTAATGGGTCTGAGGCCTTTAGAGGTGTGTTTGGAATATTTTCCTCTCTTTGGTGAAGATAACCAAAACATTGCTGAAAGTCCACTTGTCGAGTTGTCCTGATTCCTTGAATGTTCAATGGTTGGCTTCCTGTGGTCCAAGGTTTGTTTTGCTGAAACTGAGATTTAGGAAGGAACAAGAGAGAACAAGCTCCAAATGGAACAGCTCCATTGCCAGCTCACTGATCTGTTTGGTCACGCTGGGCTCTATGGGCGAGTCACAGAACAGGCTCCAGGTTGGTTTTATTCTGCCTGTTATTGGTCCCCAAACAACAGGGAGCAGTGGGTGATGCAGCAGTTTCCAGCCCCTGTCACTCAGGAGAAAGCAGGAGGTTTAATCTTCTTTCCTGCAGGAAGCACCCAACCATCTCCTTCTGAGGTAGTTTGATCTTCTCTTCCCTCTCAGCATGGCTTTCTCTTTCATGCTTTCCCCAGAGATTTTGTATCAAAAACCAGAAGAGGAATCGTTTTGAGAGGCTGAGCTGGATATTTGTGTTATTCAAGTTCCCAAGTATTATATGTAGGTGTATTTGCTATTTTATATTGTGTTCAATCACCTGTGGGTAAGGGATTTTTATTAATCTGTGGGAGGAATATAAATGTAGCTCTTTCAGAGTTCACATATTCCATCAAACCAAAGAAATTAACTCGGGAAGTCTAGGAAGGACTAAACATTTTACAAATTATTTACAAATCATTTGCTTGTGGGTTTTTGGAAACATTTCCTCTTTTATTTTTCTACTTTTATGCTAGCATAGATAATAATGTTCAATCTCTACTCTTAATGTCCCTTTTTAAGAAAAAAGTATTTCCAAGTCTATATATATTTAAAAGTATTATATATTATATCTATATATAAAAGTATTTCCAAGGCTATATATAGTCAAGGATGAAATTAGTATTCTTGCTTTTGGGGTCACAAACACCCCTCATTGCAATCTCAGTTATACCTGGCAGGGTCAACTTAAGTGATGATAAGCAAATGTCATCTACTAGCCCAGTAATTATTTCCTGAAAAATTTTGAATTAGCCTCATCTGTTATGGTCTAACAGATGAAGATATGTTATATAGAATATGTGAGTTCTGAAAGGAGCATCTCCTGAGTGATTGCATGCTAAGGATGCCCGGAAACTATCCCAGCTATCTCTCTGCTCCATGACAAAAGCCATTTAGGTCCTTCCAGCTCAGTACCTAAAGGCCCAATCATCCCCTATGTCACTCATTTTATTTCAACCTCTACTAAGTCATAATGAGACTTAGAGCCATCTCTGATCCTGCTTGATTAACCTAACCTTTTCTAACTGTTCTAAGCCATAGAAACTTCTCTTCATTCTTGATTCATTGAACTTATAATTAATTACTGCCTGTTTCACACATTTAGCAGCTCATAGATTCTATTATTTCCTAAATTCCTCTTTGTGTTTTCAAAATACTGCTTTTCTTGAGAATGGAACCCATAACTTCAGCTGTACTCTAGCTGCATACCCAGAGCTCAGAGCTGGTCTTAGTAAAATCTCAATAAAGACCTGTTCATTAACGGTAAAAGAGTGATTGAAGAAATAGTGGCTTCATTTAGTAATATCTTTCTGTATCAAGGTTCAAATCCTTTTTAAAACATTCACTTTGAGTCACTAAATTAAATTATCTCTTGACCTTCCTGTGAACCTTGTATCAAATTTCTATTTTTGTCAGTAGTGACAGACAAAGTTGTGGGAAAATGGCTTTGTACTCAGTTGTTCTGGGAAATGTTTATCATTTTTATATAATAAAACTCACTTTTCAGTGAACAACAGACATTTTTAAAACATCTGCTGAAAGATTGTTTACACGAAACTCTTTTCCCCCAAGAGAAGCTGATGTTCATTTGGAAACTCATATGTCCCACTTGGTCCCCGTAGGCAGCATTTCACCTAAATATATTTGCTTGCTTTCTTCAAATGGATGAGCTGAACTCATAGTCTTTGTAGAAAACATAATATTTTAGGTTGAAATTTCTCTTTCTGCTCATATATTGGTGTTTTACATTGCAAAGCTTAAAACGTGCCTAAAATGCTTTTTTAAAAAAGTGTTCTTGGTTGTAAGAAATGTGTTGCTTCCACTTTTGAATGCTGCCAAAAATATTGTAGATGCATGAAGTTCAATAGCAAATTTAAGAAATAATATTACTAAGTTGATTTTATAATGTGCTGACTTGGGGAGCCTGTGTATTATGCATTCTCATAGCAATTTCTATTTCTTATTTTGCTCCATTTATAAGCTATAGATTAATAATTTTTTCTTCATGTTTAATTAAGTAATGGATATTTTCTTTCCTAAGCTCCATGAAAGCCTGATGCATATTTGTTCTTGTGCATCTGTATCCTTAGTGCTTAATGCTTGCAAATAATAGGTGCTACATTTATATTTGTTCAAAAATTAATGAACAAATAATGAAAAAATAGACATAATAGATTTCTCCTTGAAACTTACAAATTAGAATCCCTTAGAGAACTTCTAGTTTGGTAGAGATGGACTATCGTATATTAAATTTACTCTCCTGTGAAAAACTACACAATGTGGACAAAATATAGTTAGCAACCTTTTGCAGGCATTGGATAGCACACAATACAGGAAAGCATTCTTTTTTTCTTGCTGTCTCTTTAAGAGGATTTTCTAAACCTTCAGTCAGGAAAATAGAGCCCCATCAGGAAACAGGAGGAAGAAACAGAGATTTCTGTATAGATTGCTGAAGTTATTGGGATTTTGTTTTTGAACTCTGAGGAGATAGATACAGAGAAGGATAAAAGTTCACCTGAGTGCTGGGCCAGCTTCTATACTACATATCTGTAAAGCATGTCTCTGGAAGTCCTAGCGTTGCAGTCCTAAGTGGCTAAAAATAGAGGAATTTCTCAGAGCTTTTTCTTTCAGAGTAGAGAAGGCTTTGTTGATACAACTGGCTTTGTAAGCAAAAGCCTTTGTTTGTGGCTTTGTGTCTGGTTTTATGTCTAAGCAAAGGCCTTTTAGGTATGGCCTATGCAAAGGCCCACCCCTCAGATTAAGATTTACACTCTAGAAATAAGAACAAAGCTCATGTAGAACCATTCTAACAAAACCTGAAACCAAGCCAATGACAGAATCAAGGTGCACTACCTGTAATTTTTCTGCATGAACAAATTTTAACCTTCCTAAGGAATGACGTGATTGACTAGAATACCAATATCTGGTTACCTATAAGAAGGAAAAATATCTAAGTATGAAACATGGAAACAAGCAGTAAAGTAACTGATAAGAGAGAAAATGGGAAAGAGTGGCAAATCCAGTGATGGTCCAGATTTGGAATTAGCATATAAAGCCCTAGAATGACTATGAATGATATATTGAAGATCGGTGAATTCAAAGGCAAACCTAACTCTCTCCCAAAAAGAACCAAATGGACATTTTAGAACTTCAAAATGTGCGATGAGATCCTGCTGTATAGCACCGGGAACTGTATCTAGTCACTTATGATGGAGCATGATAATGTGAGGAAAAAGAATGTATATATGTATGTGTGACTGGGTCACTTTGCTATGCAGTAGAAAATTGGTAGAACACTGTAAACCAACTATAATGGAAAAAAATGAAAATCATTAAAAATAAAAAAAGAATCATACCGAAAAGAAGAACTGCAGAATGCAGCGTGTTAAATTAAGAATTCAAAGATAGATTCAACAGTAGCCTAGATAGAGCAATAAGCGTGATTAGTAATTTCCAAGACAGATAGGTAGAAGGTACTTAAACTCTTCAGTTCAAAGTGCAGAAAAGGACAAATCTGAAGAGAGATGTGTGACTTTGTCAAAAGATGTAATATGTATGTCTGAAAACCAAATATGTACAGAAAATATAAAATTTATTTAGATCCAAAAAGCATGTACAAGAATGTTCCTAGCAGTTGCTAAACTGGAAAACATACAGGTTTATCAACAGAATGTTGCAATAAATTCCTAAGATGAAAATGTCTATAAAACAGTAGGCTACAGATACACAAACCAATCTTGATGCATCTTAAAAACATTATCTTCAACAAAAGCAGCTATACTCAAAAGAGTATATACTTTATGACTTGAATTATAAAAATCAAAATCAATGCAAATTAATCTGTGGTTATAAAAGTCATAGCTACCTCAGAGGGGTGATGACTAGGCAAAGGTAACAGGGAAGAGTCTGAGAAAATAAAAATGTAAACATGTTATTTACTGCAAGCTTCTTAAACTTTATGTTTTAACATTTAGGTTGCCAAAAATATCTCTATGGTTAAGTAATTAAATTGAATAATGTTTAATATATTTATGGTTATTAATGCCTATTTGTCTCCCAGGAGTATTAACATTGTTTGAGGCCATTTTGCAGGGACAGTTTGCAAAAGAAACAAAAATCTGTAAATTCCAGTTCCAGCCTCACTAGTGGCAACACAAAACACAAGGGAAATCACCAAGTGCTCTCCTCTGGGAGTGCTATCTTCTAGTGGGGAGGGGAAAACAGTGTATAGCCAAGCATGTGAGTGAGACAAGAATAAGCAAGGAGATAGGAGACATGGACAGTCAGAGTGAGTAACTTCAGGTAGGATGGTTGGTGAGGGATCTCTGAGGGTTTAAGATTGGAGGTTGAAAGACCAACCAGACAAATGAAACCTGTGCAGTAATATGATGCTTTGTGAAAGAACATGCAGGTGCCATCTTGTCTAAAATAGCTACTCTGCTGGTTTGTTATGACATCACCTGCCTTTTTACTAGAAGACTTTAAATTGTCCCTGTTGCCTCATTCATTGCTCATTTCTTATTTAGTCGTCCATTTGGTTTTTCCTTTAAAAATGACTCTGAAAAAAATAAAAGCTGAAAAATTAGAGAACCGTAAAGTTTCAGGAAAATCCCAGGAATCTTTAGTTCTAACACATACCTGAGATGATTCTGATAGAGGATCTTCATTCAGTATACTGAGAAAAGTAGAGCTATGCTTTTTTTGCATAATATATGCTATCATTAGATTTCTGAATTTTTCTCCTCTTTTGGCTTATGAGACACTTAAAATTTAGAGGGACTTCTATAGAAAATCAACTTTAATGTTTTTATTTTGTTAGGATAACTTTCAGGGTCATAACCTTTTTCACATTATCAGAGTCACATCCCTGTCTTTCCTGTGTTTTTAGTGTATTTTTCATGCAAACACTTGAAATATATTGAACTGCAAAAATACCCGAGTATAAATGAGTTTGTTCTTGCTTATGTGGCCTGATTTGACAGGCTTCCTTCTTTCTTTACCTCTTTCTAGATACTATGCTTCAGAATTTTACATTTTCACATGTGAAATACATATTCATACACATGGATACACTTTTTCTATTTATGGCCTAATTATCTTTCACACCATTCCTATAGCATTAGAAAAATCATATTAAAATTGAGTCAGACTTTAGATTACTTTGTCCAATCCACATATTTGAGAAAACTGAAAATAAGAGATTTTTTAAAAAAATCTCCAGAAAGCCAATCAATTAATGACACAACTAGAGTCAAAAACTACATCCTCTTATTCATTATATTGAGCCCTCTAAATACAACAGTGCTTATGGAGAAGAGCTCCTATTTAATCCAAAATCAAGTATCACTAGTTTAGTTTTTGCTTTTTTAATCTGTGCCAGTTATTCTGAACCTAGATTGTAAATTCTGTCATGACAAATACTATGGCTTAAACTTCCTCTGTAATCCCCATCAGAAGCTGCGAGCATAGGCAATTCTAAAGGTGGCTGGTACATTTCTTATTCTTTTTTCCATTGGTACAGTGTATACCCATGTTCATAAAAGAGTAAATTCATGTATTTAGAAAGAACAGAGGGAAAATGGCCCAGGGAAAAGCAGCCAGAACAAGCCAAGTAGGTCACCATGGTAACACCAGATTCAAAATCCTCATTCTCCTTAAGTTTCTGATATTTCTCTTATGTTCAGGATACAGGGCGCCATCTAGTGGTTTAGTTTAAATTCCGGCCGTTCAGTACCTTTTCAAGCTCAATTCTCAAATAAACAAAAGAATAATATTTCTGTTTTAGGGTACACCCCAGCAGTTGTAGGATGCAGTCATTTTGGTTTGCAAATGTGTGGTTAGCAGTTTGGTCAACTACTGAATTACTGTTTCTTGATGCTTAAAAAATCATGTGGAAAGAGGCATATGAAAATTTTAAATTATCACTAATACTCTGTACAATCATATACAGTTTTAAGTTTATGACATATACAGAGTTCTCTTCACGAGGAATTTATTATGAGGGATTGTTTTCCAAAATCACTCATCATTATTTATTCTCTTCTTTTTAAGAAGAAAAGGCCTTAGTTTTTCTCTGTTGAAATCTATGTGTTTCAAAATAAGTGCAATTAGTTCATTTGCAAAAGGAACAAGCTTTTTACTTTACAAATACATTCTCTGTTTCTCACATGGAAAAAAATTTAACCTTATTGGGGTATTAACCAATCAACCAACCATGTGTGCAAATAGAAAATCTAAATATGAAGGTCCCTTTTTATACGTACACACACACACACACACACACACACACACACACACACACACAATAAAAATAAGAACCAGTAGAGATAATAAACATTCCTTTGACCCTATAATGGCAGCTACTTAGTCATTAAATTCCTTATATACTTACCTAAAGTATAATATATAACTTTTTCGTAGCCCTAGTTTGACCTCAAACTATTTTTAAGAAATATTTTTGTATTTTCAAATCTGTGTAATAAGTCAATTTTTCAAAGTATCTATTGCATACTATGCCATATCTTTTAAATAACTCTCTCTCACCTTTCTTTTTACTAATATCTAGAGACTTTGCTTTAAAAATACCAGCAAAGAGCACAAGAATTATTTAAAAGCTTATTTATTAAAAAAAAAAAACATTGAAGAGAAACTAATGGGTTTATGGATCATGCCTCTCTCATAGTATTTTCTATGCCTGAAATAGTTGTCCTTGGTCCCATGGCCAAGACAGCTCTCATCCACCCCTCATATCTTAGCTCAAGTACAAGGCCTCCATGAAATCTTAGGCTAATGAGCAACCTTGCATGTCTGTCTCTCAGTGGTCCTCAAATTTGGCTGCCAACTTGCATCATCTGGATATTGAGGAATGTTCCAGGGCCTCTTCCTCCAGGGGAAGTCTGCCCCTAGACTTCCCTTTAATTGATCTGGGATGAAGGCTTGGTTGGGGTATTTTAAAGACTTCATAGGTTAGTCCAATGTGAGATCTATATTATTTTTTCTTCTTTACATTGACATAATCTATCCTTTAACACATGCTTCTTCATGGAAGAAGTTCTTAGTTGACCTTTTTTTGTCTCAGCTTTTAACATAGTGATAGTATAATATTAGGCATTGATAGAATGTTTATGAGATCATGCTGACTATAGGACCTATAATGATGGGGTGGTTTGCAGGATAGGTTGTTTTTAAGAGAAATGTGATGAAAATATGTAAGGTCTGGTATTCTGAGAGAGGTACAAATGCAATGAGCTAAGAGTCAGGAATATTGATTCGAGCCAAAGAGGGAGGAAGGGTTCCTGGAATATTTGTTGTACTGATAAAAAAAAATATATATATATATATATATAAAGGGCAACGTAGCAAAAAAAAAATGATATCAAAATGGAGAGTCAGTGATTTTATCCCTGCCTCATGCTGGTTAGAGACGGGATGTGTGGCAGCTGGCTGTACACCATGCCACAGGACATCACAGTGGCAGTGAAAAAAGTAAGATGGACCAGTAACTTGGACCTGGTAACTAATACTCTCTCCCCAGCCCAGCACTCTGAACATAAAACCTAAGGAACAAAGTATTCAGAATGTTCATAGCACTTTATTATGAAGAACAAGAAAATGAAATCTTGCACAGTGTCTGTAGTTGAGATGCCTGATCACTTGACATTTACACAGGGTATGGCTGAGTAATAAGACTGTTGTAGCTCACTGTTCCAAAGCGTAAAGACAATTTTATGTTTTTGTTTAAGAGTTTTTTAAATGTAATTATACCCAAATCGCTTAACAACTCTTGGAGGTCCAGTCTTAATAGATGACCAACTCCTTAAAAATAAACATATAAGGATTTGCTTTTATATTTGTATTAACACTAGCTCACCCCCTACCCATTTCTCACTCCAAGAATCATTAAAGCTGAGCAGAGGGTAGCTACAGAATGATTAATAGATATATCTTAATTGCTGAGGTGAATAGCCAGAGCTGTCCAAGGCCTATCTTTCTAAAATCAGTAAATCAAATTATTTTTAAAAGAAAATGAGGCATCTTCGGAGTTCCCGTCGTGGCTCAGCGGAAATGAATCCGACTAGGAACCATGAGGTTGCAGGTCCGATCCCTGGCCTTGCTCAGTGGGTTAAGGATCCGGCGTTGCCGTGAGCTGTGGTGTAGGTTGCAGACGCGGCTCGGATCCTGCGTTGCTGTGGCTGTGGCGAAGGCCGGCAGCTACAGCTCCTGTTAGACCCCTAACCTGGGAACCTCCACATGCCGCAGGTGCGGTCCTAAAATGACAAAAAGACAAAAAAAAAAAAATGAGGCATCTTCACAAAATGAAAACATAATAAGAACATTGATTTGAGAATCAGTCCCAAAATTATACCTGACAATTTTTTTTTAAATATAGTTTTTTTTCATTTTATATCTTTAAAAAATGAATTAGGTACAGTGATTAGTGATGGAGTAAACTAAAGAGCTGTAAATGCTAACATTTTTAATGAGGAATTTCAGATTTTTTTTGCATATCTCTTTCTTTAGGCTGTAATTAACTGTGAAATCTGGTTTGGCAAGAACTAATATAATAAATAACATTGTTATGTAGACAACATTTCCTTGGAGAAAGATCTAAACTAAAACAAATCCACTCCGTTAGCCAATAAGCCATAGCGATATTAATATATTTTTCTATACCGGAAAAAAAAATAGAAAATACAGGATAGTTGCTGTCCTTTAGGCTGTATTATAGTTTGTATAAATTTATATGATTTAATAGTTTTAAACTCAGAGTAAGTACTATAGTTTTATTGTTTATAAATATGTAAATATTATATTTACATATATAAATACTTCTGTATCTATATGTGAGGAAACAGATGTAGCGTGATTAAACAGTATTTCCAATGTCACATATATACTACATTCAGGAATAAATAATTTCTGAGAAATTGGGAGTTTCCTTGTGGCTCAGCAGGTTAAGAACCTGACATAGTGTATGTAAGAATGTGGGTTCAATCCCTAGCCTTGCTCAGTGGGTTAAGAATCTGGCGTTGCTGCAAGCTGTGGCATAGGTGGCAGATGGGGCTCAGATCCGGTGTTGCTGTGGTTGTGGTATAGGCCTGCAGCTGTAGGTCCCATTCAACCCCTAGCCTGGGGACTACCATATGCCACAAGTGTGGCCATAAAAAGAAAAAAAAATAATTACCGAGAAATTAATGTACACTAGTAATTTTTAAAATTGTTAATTTAAACTAAAAAAATTAAAATTTACCCATTTTCTCACCCTCTACCCTCACCGTTGGCAACCATCAGTCTCTTTGTATCTTTGAGTTTGATTTTTGTTGATTTTATTTTTGTTGTTTAGATTCCACATGTAGGAAAAATCTTATAGTATACAGAATTCATCTTTCTCTGACCATTTAACTTAACATAATACCCTCAGTGTCCATCCATGTTGTCACAAATGGCAAGATTTCATTATTTTTTATAGCTAAATAGTACTCCATTGTGTGTGTATGTGTGTGTATAAACATATGTATATATGATATATATATATGGATCACAATTTATTTCTCCATTCATCTGTCAGTGAACACTCACTTAGGTTGTTTCAGTACTCCAGTCCTTTATGGGATAGAGGAGGTTGTAGTTACCAAGATACACAGGCACTTGTGAGGAAACTAACTTTTCGGTTGGGGAAAAAAGCAATATAAATGAGTTAAAAATAAAGAAATAACAAATGGTGACAAGATTTATATAGAGAATAAAAAAACATGCTAAAATTTAAATTATCATTTAGGGTAGCATCACAATATAAAACTCTTAGGAATACATTTAATAAAATATATTCCTAAAAATAAATTCAATAAAATGTATTCCTAAAAATAAATTCCTACACACTTAAAAAAAAGCATTTCTGGGAGTTCCCATCTTGGTGTAGTACAAACAAATCCGACTAGGAACCATGAGGTTGCAGGTTAGATCCCTGGCCTCGCTTAGTGGGTTAAGGATCCAGCGTTGCTGTGAGCAGTGCTGTAGGTTGCAGATGTAGCTTGTATCCTGCGTTGCTGTGGCTGTGACGTAGGCTGGCAGCTGTGGCTCCGATTAGACCCCTGGCCTGGGAATGTCCATATGCCACAGGTGCAGCCCTAAAAAGCCAAAAAAAAGACATTTCTCTTTAATGGAAATTATAAAACTTAAGTAAATAAGATATATACTATTTCATGTATCAGAAGACTCAGAATTTCAAAGATATCTTTCACATCAAACTTGATTTATAAATTTAATAAAATACCAATCAAAAACCCCAAAAGCATTTTTATAGAAATTTACAAGCTGATTCAAAAATTGATATGGAATTGTAAAGGGTCTAGAATTGTCAAAACAATTTAGAAAAGGACTAAATTGATGACTTGCAATAAGTAATTTTAAGACTTACTATTAAGATATATTAATAAGGTGAGGATAAACATACAGATCAGTGGACCAAGGAGAGAATTCAGAAGGAAACCTATATATATACAAATAATTTTTTGGCAATAGTGCCAGGGTAACTCAATGAAAAAAGGACAGTATTGTGGTGATCCTATATCCATACAGAAAAAAAATGAATCCACATATACACACAACACACAAAAATGAATATCCAGTCAATTGTATCACACTTTGAAAGATTCCTTCAAGGTCACACATATACCTAATTGTACCACTCAGCAATTTCTCTTACAGGAATGAAAAGTAGTGTCACATGAAATGTCAAATATTTATAGCAACCTTAGTCGTAATATCCAAAACCAGGAGACACCTCAGAAATCCATCTGCCGAGTGAATAAAAAAAAATGGTGGTGCACATATACAGTGGATAAAAAGCAACAAAAAGTAATGAACTCCCCATTTATTTAACAGAATGAATGAATCAAAGTCATTCATATGTGAAAAGAATAACATATGTGAAGAGAACCAGAATCAAAAGATTGCATGGTTTGATTTCATTTATTTGAAGGCAGATCATTGATTGCCATTGAGCTCAAGGGGCAGTTTATTGATAACAAAGGTCTTCACTGTAAGTTTTAAGAGTGATGGGAAATGTTCTACGTCTTGACTGAAGTGATGTTTTCATGCCTGTATGTATTTGCCAATCTCATTGAATTGAAAACTTGTAATTGAATGAATGTAAATTATACCTCAATGAAACAGTTAAGGTATATTTTATAAAGAACATTGAGGATGAAAGGGGAAGACATCTCTGAGACAATGATATATTAAAAGAGTATACAAATGGAGTTCCTGCTGTGACATAGTGGGTTAAGTATTGGCTTACTTCTGTGGGGGCACTGGTTCCATCCCCAGCCCACTGCAGTGGGTTAAGGATATGACATTGCTGTAGCTGTGGTGTAGGTCAGTTTCGATCCCTGGCCCAGGAACTTCCTTATACTGTGAGTGTGGCTGGAAAAAGAAAAGTCTATATAGAAAGCCAATAAAAATAGTACAGATATTAAACCAACTGATACCTCCACAGCAAGAATCAAGCTAATATTCCTTCAACTTCATTTAAACCCATTAGAAGGAATTTATACAGCCAAGTATGGGAGAAAGAGCATATCTAGAATAGAGAATGGAGAGGCAAAAATAACCGAATTACCCTTCAGGAAAGGAAGGAAGGCCAGAATCTCTGTGTGGGCAGAGGGAAAAGACATACCATAGGAGCCAGGATCAGAAAAGTAACCAGAGATGAGTCATTCACAACTCTATAATTCAGTGTAAAAGCTTGTATTTTATTCTAATTGTGAAGGTGAGGAGACGTATTATAGAATGGGGTGGATTGTATAATTTGCTCAGTCTGCTTTGTATAAAATTGATCTCTTGAGAGCATTCATGCACACGTGAAAGCAATTGGGAGACTACTGTCTTAGACCATGAGGGATGTGTTGAGTAAGAGTGGTAGCGGTAGTGAATTGTTCTGAAGGTTAGCTAATCGGACTGACAGATTAGGTGTAAAAAGTGAGGGAGGATTTCCCGTCGTGGCACAGAGGAAACTAATCCGACTAGGAACTATGAGGTCGCGGTTCGATCACTCAGTGGGTTAAGGATCCAGCGTTGCCATGAGCTGTGGTATAGGTCCCAGGCATGGCTCGGATCTGGCATTGCTGTGGCTGTGGCTTAGGCCAGCAGCTGTAGCTCTGATTAGACCACTAGCCTGGGAACCTCCATATGCTGCGGGTGTGGCCCAAAAAAGACAAATGAGAAAAAAAAAAAAAGTGAGGGAAAGAGAGAAATGAGAGTTGCTGCCAAGCTTTTCGTCCTAAGCAACTTGGTAAACTTGGTTGCTATTTACTGAGTTCAAAACACTAAGAGTAGAGGTTTGGGTATATGGTTTGGGAGATGGTGGTACAGTTGAGAGCCTGGACTTGAACATCCATCTTCTTTTGTAAGAGATCACAGCACTATGTCAGAGGAAAGGCCTCTTACTAGGTAACTTTTCTATTTTCCTAAAACTTTGGATACATTCTTATATCCAGTTTATATTGTGTTTTCCTTTTATTCTGCTCCAGGTAGCATCCGCTTAAATTCAGAAATCCCTAGTAACAGAAATCATTCAGAGTATACATTTTATGATTTAGCATTCTTATCTCAGTAATAAGGATACTAAAAAAATTACAAGAAACGGTACAGAAAGAGTAACTCAAAATCCCCAAAGCCCTAACCTGGATGCAGGTAAAAGCTTCTTAACAGTGAATTCCTAAAAAAATAGTGTGTTTGGTAAATATATAGTAAAACTAAAAGAAGCAAGAAGAGATGGAAAAGGGTTAATTCATCTCTTTTTTGGAGATCTGTCAAAACTATGTGTCAAACTATATATTTAACTAACGTATTTATTCAAAGTAGTAGAAATCCCAGAAAAAAAGAAAAAATATGGCCACCTCCAGAGAAAGAATTAACACTCCTCCAGTACACACCTGGCACATAACAGGTATTAACAATGTTGGTTGAACTTAACCATATCCATTTGTTGCTTTGTCACTGGGGGGTTTAATGACTATCATCTCCTTGATTATTGTCATCAACAGCATCATCAAAACCAGTATTTATGGACACTTAAAAAGATCTAAGTCACTGATTTTTCAGACTACGTATTGCCCTCAGTTTCTGCAGACAGACTCAGGTACCTTATAAGGGAAGAAGAGGCTACTCAAGCTCCAGACCTCTATCCTCAGGTTCCTTGTGGCCAGAAGAGCTACTCTTTAATGCTTGCAAAACCATGACAGCTGGGTTTGATTTTTTTTTTTTTTTCTGTAAAGAACCAGAGAGAAATATTTTAAGCTTTAAAGACAGTATAGGGATTTCCCTGGTGGTGCAGCAGGTGAAAGATCTGGCATTGTCACTGCAGTGGCTTAGGTCACTGCTGTGGCATGAGTTCACTCCCTGATCCAGGAACTTCCACATGCTTTGGGTATGGCAAAAAAACAAAAACAAAAACAAAAAAAACAAAAAACGCTATAGTTCCTATTGCAACTACTCAGATTTGTGCTGTAGCATGAAAGTAGCCATGGGCAAAACATATCAATGAATTATTAGGACTGTTCTTAAAACTATTTACAAAGTCAGATGGCTGGCTGAGAGTGGCCTGTGGGTTGTAGTTTGCCAACCCTTGATCTAAGGAAGCAGTTTCATTTTTCTCTAAAGTTCTACTTCTCCATGTTTGCTACCCGAATCTTGAAGGTGATATAATTTAGGGTGGCTAGGAAATTTGCATGAAAATACGTGTGTTTGAGCAACCCTCATTACTCTGGCAGAGTCTCACTCGCATTTGTTATAGTAAGAACTGCAAAAAACACTCAGCAATCAGAATGAACATTCTTTGAAATAAGACCTTTTAACATTCCTTTATATTGCATCAGTTTATTCTCTCATTCTTAAAAATGAACTACTGAGGAAAAAAACGAAGAAAGTGAGCGTGGATATATTGGTATATGAGAAAGCAAGTAAGAAATGGCTTATGATTGCTTTTACTTTTTTATATGTAGTTCTAGGATTTGAGTTACTTTAGACCAAAAATGGAAATACCACAGATCACAGGTTTTATGAGATCTAATAGATGCCTTTGTGCTTCTTAACCACAAGAGCTGGGGACAGCCAGGTGGGAGAAAGAGAAATCCATAAAAGGAAACTTAGGGCTGACAAGTTCTAGACCAATGTTTCTCAGCCTCAACACTACCAACATCCTGTGCTTATGGTTATTTATCCTGGCATCACAAGAGATGTAATAGCATTCCTGGCCTCTTCACAGAAGATGCCAGTGGCACCCTCTACTTGTTACAACCAAGTATGGCTGCAGACAGTGACTGACTTCTCCTCGGGAATGGAACAGCCCCTAGGTGAGAACCGTTAATGTATAGGAATCAAAGGAGACCTAATAGCACCTCTTTTCACTCCAGCTTCAGGAACAGATTGTACGTCAGCTTTTTGTTCTTTGTCATGGCAGCTATCTTCTCCATTGGTAATAGTACCTTATATTTTTTAGAAAATCATAAACAAAATTGATGCACAAAAGGTGAATTTCCTTTAATTATGTATTCTATTTTGTTGTGGATAGTATTATGAAAAAAATTAGAATAAATATGTTATTGCAGAAATGTCGGTATACTTTTGATGGTTTGTATGGACCGTTCACATACATAGCCTCTTAAAAAATCAAATGATAGAGGGTGTGTTTTTTGCATTTATTTTCTGACAACTTTTAAACACTTGCCCTATCAGATGGGATCATTGTATATAGTAAAATTCTATTTTTCAAAAGAAGCATCATGGGGGAATTATTATACCAGAAACTATATTAAAAGTTGTGAACCAGCTCTGTTCAGGTAATGGGTCTTAAATTCGATAATAACTATATTTGATTTTTCTAAAATCACTATAGTAGACCTGACTACAAATCTCATAGACATTTAAACAAAAAAAAATTTTTTGTGCTTTTTAGTGCCATACCTGTGGCATTTAGAAATTCCCAAGCTAGGGGTCAAATCAGACCTGCAGCTGCTGGCCTACACCATAGCCACAGCAATGCCAGATCCTTAACCCACTGAGTGAGACCAGGGATTGAACCCGCATCCTCATTGATACTAGTTGGGTTCGTAACCCACAGAGCCACAGTAGAACTTCTACACAAATACTTTTAAAAGGCACTTATTTCTTACAAAAGGTGTGCCCTATTTATTGTGTTATAGACTAATAATATGTTTATAACAGGTAAGAAAGTCCAATTCTGTGCAATCTTGAGAAATTAAAATATCATATAAAATATGTTTGCATGCAACATTGACATTGCTTATAGACTTTCAAAGTCTGAAGGATTTCAGTGAATTCTGAACTATTAAATCTTTAAGCACACAAAATGCTATGAAATCATTTGTATTTACTGAGCTTTTAAAATGTGTTAGGATCAAGGACAAATAGGTGAATAAGAAATAAAAATTAATAACTAAAGATCTCACTGATTTAAATATTTGTCCAAAGTTCAATTAAAATGTCCAGAATTCAATAAGAACCCAGTCTTGCTGGGAAATGTTGAGTATTAGACAGTGATCTGCTGCATTGGTGCCCAGAGCCTTCAGCTGTGCCAAAAAGGCATAATTCCCCCACTTTATTCTTTGCTATTGAAGTTCATATTATTCTATAGAAATATAAAAAAAACTTTTTTTTTTTTTGTCTTTTGAAGGCCTACCCACAGCATATGGAGGTTCCCAGGCTAGGGGTCAAATGGGAGATGTAGCTGCTGGCCTATGCTGTAGCCACAGCAACTTGGGATCTGAGCCGAGTCTGTGACCTACATCACAGCTCATGGCAATGCCAGATCCTTAACCCACCGAGCAAGGCCAGGGATTGAACCCACGTCCTCATGGATACTAGTCGGGTTCATTAACCACTGAGTCACAACGGGAACTTCTAAAAAACTCTTGATGATGTCATACTTAGCATATGTTATAGGCACCTAAACCATTCTCTACAAGGTCAAAGCTACACTATCATAGGAGATATTTTGTATAATCTAAATCATCAGACATATGTCACTTTTTGGGCAAAGCATTTTAGGACATCAGTCATGGGTATGCCATGCTTTGCCCTGGGCCTCTTATTGGGCACAATAGAGAGAATGAAGATACAGTCTCAAACATTTTTATTACATAGAAGTTCATCTAAAGTGTTTTCTAGGAGTTCCCTTCGTGGCTCAGTGGTTAACGAATCCGACTAAGAACCATGAGGTTGCGGGTTCGATCCCTGGCCTTGCTCAGTGGGTTAAGGATCCGGCGTTGCCGTGAGCTGTGGTGTAGGTTGCAGACGTGGCTCGGATCCCACGTTGCTGTGGCTGTGTCTGTGGCGAAGGCCGGCAGCTACAGCTCCTGTTAGACCCCTAGCCTGGGAACCTCCATATGCCGCGGGTGCGGCTCTACATAAAAGGCAAAAAGACAAAAAAAATTAAAAATAAAAAAAAATAAAGTGTTTTCTAGAGGAGTTCCCTTCGTGGCTCAGTGGTTAACGAATCCGACTAAGAACCATGAGGTTGTGGGTTCGATCCCTGGCCTTGCTCAGTGGGTTAAGGATCCGGCGTTGCCGTGAGCTGTGGTGAAGGTTGCAGACGCGGCTCGGATCCTGCATTGCTGTGGTTGTGGCGAAGGTTGGCGGCTACAGCTCCTGTTAGACCCCTAGGCTGGGAACCTCCATATGCCACGGGTGCGGCTCTACATAAAGGGAAAAAGAAAGAAAGAGAGAGAGA
>PVHT020004020.1:22036691-22067782 GCA_004024745.2 Catagonus wagneri
TGAAATTGAATCAAAAGAACAAAAGGGTTTATTATAACTGGATTGCTGCTGTGTGAGTGGATACAATTCCACTGGGCCACAAACTGCAAAAGCTACTGACTAGATGAAACCAAATAGTTGAAAATCTCACACGTCGTGGTAAGAATATGGTAACATATCTCTCTGCAAGAAATGGAAAGCAAACCAGGTCTCTGCACAGTACATTTCAAATGCCACAAAAAATGTCATCCCTAGTAAGTCCTTTTAGGAGTATAAAAGGAAATTCTAGTGGAAAAATTTAGATACATTGTTTACTAAAATCACAAACTAATTTATAGTCTTATCAATAGGGATGTATTAGGTTAACTGTGATCCATTTACTTAATGGAATACTAAACTACTGGTATAAAGACAAATTTTGAGTTAAGTAAACATTGTTTTAAAAAGAAATTGTGGCTTCTATTAACTAATCTGAAAATGAGTCTGTCTTAGAAGAGTAATTAATGCAATGGAATATGTTTACAGAACATTGAAAAACCAGGTTAAACCTACATATATATATGTGTGTGTATATATATATGATGATCTCTAAATTTTATATATTAACCTGACTATTAAATGTACTATTGAACAGTGTAATATTAATGGTAATTCTCGCTAATTTGTAGGATTATGAGTAATAATTTTATCTCTTGGCTTATCTGCATTTTCTATAATCCTCTACAATGAACATATAATTTTTTATAATAAGATAAAAAGCTATTGAAATTAGTTCTTAAAAAGAATTTCTAATAAGCTGAATGGCATAACTGATAGGAATTCTTTTGGAAGATGTCTAGAGTGCTAACAGAAAATGGAGGAATCAAAGATAATGTGAAATTTTAGGCATCAGACCTAAGGATGCTTGGTGATTTTATTATGTGAGACAGTGATCAAAAGGAGGTTATACTGGAAGGAGGAAAATAATTAATTTGGCTTTTTGTATTGGATTCAAGATGAATTTTACTTGGAAGTGTCAATGAAAAAATGGAAATACTTCTTCAGAGTTCAATACAGGACACAGCTTGCTGGAAGTGCTTGAGTAATAGCCAGCTTGCTGATGCATTAGCACAGAGGCCGTTGTGCCAAAGCTGGAGCTAGTAAACCCAACATGCTGTTCTCATTCAGATTCCTTATTCCTCTGTGTAAAGCACTGATATTTTATTATCTTCTTGGAAAACTGATAAAGAAATTCAAGGGACTATTTAAATTTGCAAAATAGTGTTTGAAAATCCCTGCCACTATAAGAAATATAATCAAGAAACTTGGGGTGGGAGTGACACTCTCCAATATCAGTGATTTTATAACCAAAATTACTAATCCAGTAGTACATAGCTGACCTAATTCACTACTTAGAAAAGATGGAAGTCGGAGTTCCCGTTGTGGCTCAGCGATAACAAACCCGACTAGTAGCCATGAGGATACTGGTTTGATCCCTGGCCTTGCTCAGTGGGTTAAGGATCTGGCATTGCCATGAACTGTGGTGTGTGTTGGTTGCAGACACTGCTTGGATCCTGGATTGCTGTGGCTGTGGCTTACGCCAGCAGCTGCAGCTCTGATTTGACTGCTACCCTGGGAAATTCCATATGCTGCTGGTATGGTCCTAAAAAGACCAAAAAAAAAAAAAAAGTAAGTCCAAAAAGTCTGAGTTAGTTATACTTATTTATTAATCAAATACCAAAAGGTGTGTTATTTTGTTATTAACATTGTGCAATTGAATAACTAATATTTCAGGAATTACCCTTTAAAATAAATTGTTTTGTATATTTTCAAAGCTTGCATTTTAAAATGCCAACACTTATTTCCTTATTGCTGTTTTATATCTCAACTACTGCAAAAGCAGTCTAACTGAGAATAGAATAGTCAGTAATAATCTATTTATCTTTGTCTAAGGGATCCAAAGAAGAGAATATAAAAGGATTACCTTGAAGCACTGATACTATAGTGTCCAAAAATTCAGCTTGACATATTACCTAAGACACTGCTATCCATTATTAACCACAGAAATCATGACCTGAAGTTATCAAATGAGCATTTACTATCTTGACACTTTTTAATCAACCATTGTTTGATAATAACTGCTATCTATGCTAAGTTGTATTGGCACATCAAATGAAATGTGAGCCGTAAGAAAGAGTATTGTCTTGGTTTTGTCCTCCAGAGATATTTCTCCTCTCCTTTGTCCATTGTAATGAATAATGTCTTCACCAGCCTTCTAGTAACATAGACATAGAAAGAAGCCTCAATGACCACTTTTCACTCTTTCCCCATCATCTATTTTCTTGACTGTAAGAAACAAAACAAAACAAAACAAAACAAAAAAACCCCACCCACTCTGTAGTGGGTAGACTCTCTAAAGAGAATTCCTTGGATAAAGAACTGAAAGAAGTGCGGGAGGGAATCTTGTAGCCACATTCCAGGCACAGCTAAAGCAAACTCTCTATTTCTCTTTTTTCTCTTTAACCTAGTATTTATTTATTCTGTTTCTTATGGGGATTTCTCCTCATCTTTTTAAATTTCTAAACATTAGATTATTGCAGGATCAATTCTTAACTATTTTGTCTATCTTCATTAACAACCTAGAAGATCATATCTTGGTTTTAATTTGAGGCTAATCACAAAGTTGTATTTCCATCCCAAACTCTTCCCCTGAAAAACCATCCATGCATCTGTTAATCTGCCTGGCATCTCCACCTGTGTTGAAGAGGCATCTCACATATCTGCAATGAAACGTTTTATGCCATGCTTCACCGCCCCCCCCCCCAGTTATCCTATTTGATTGACTGTGTTCCTCATCTGGATAATTAGCAACTCCCTTCCTTGAAATGCACAGAGGAAAATTATAAAAGACATCTTTTCCCAATCTCCACCTCATGATCTAAATCATCAACAGTTTTTCAAAGCAATGTTATAGAAATTATCCAGAATCTAACCCTCACCATCTCCATTGTACCTATTGTCACGTAAGCCAGTATTATCTCTTGCTCAGATTATTTCAGTAGTCTCATAACTGGTCTCACTTCTACCTCTGGAATGGGAGCTACTTTCCGCTCAGTAATCACCGAATTTTTTTTTTTTTTTTTCATTTTAGGGCCACTCCGGCAGCATAAGGAGGTTCCCAGGCTAGGGGTCAAATCAGAGCTTCAGCTGTCATCCTACACCACAGCCACAGAAAAGCGGGATCTGAACTGTCTATGTGACCTACACCACAGCTCACGGCAATTCCAGATCTTTAACCCACTGAGTGAGGCCAGGGATTGAACCCACATCCTCATGGATCCTAGTTGGACTTGTTAACCACTGAAGCCAGGAAGGGAACTCCAAAAATCTGTCTCCTTTTTTTTTGTAATGTCAAATATAAAATAGTGACACTTTGCTGCAAATTTTCCAGTGGCTTTCCCCTCTCACCCAGACCAATAAAAATGAGTGTTGCCACCATGGACTATCAGTTGCTCTGTGATCTGATCTCTGATCCTCTCTAACTTCATAATCTCTTCCCCCCGCCTCTTTCTCACTCTGCTCTAACCACATTCACCTCCTGGCTGTTTCTCAGTCATGCTATGAAAGCCCCTGTCACACAAGGTTTGCCTTAGCTGTGCCTGAAATGTAGCCCCCAGATTCCCTCCCTCACTTCTTTCAGTTCTCTCTTCAAAGTATTCTCTTCAGAGAGTCTGCCCACTACAGAGTGTTTTGGTTTTTTCTCCTCTTCCTAATATATATCATCACCTGATAGATAATCAGTTGATTATTTAATGCATGCATTTTCCTAATCAGGATTCATGTTGTATGTATACAGGGTCTTTTTTCTTATTTGTTGCTATGGTATAGTAACTTCTAAAACTGAGATAGATGCTTTACAAATGTTTGTCCAATGCACAAATAACTGAATGACTATCCCCCATATTAAATATACATGTGATTTCCCACTTTATTACATGAAATATTTTTGAAGAAAAAGACATCAGAAATAAAAAATAAAATTGCCAAAAGTAAAATTAAGAGGAACAGGAGATTTCAGTACCAAACTTTATGAAATCAGCAAATATATCTACCCATTAGACAAAGACATGAAAGATACATCTCTGCAAGGCCTTTTTTTTTTTTTGAGAACAAACAGAGGGCATTTATCTAAAGCTTGCCATGGCAAAGAATCAGCTATTATCACCTACACTTGGCAGAGACCCAAAGGCATGCAGGGAATGAGAAAGGTACAATGAGAAGGAAAAAAAGAGGGGAAGAAGAAGCAGTTTCAGGTATCCCCTGATTGGAAGTTGTTGGCCTGTAAGCTGGAGAGGGTTAACTAGGAGCAGGACATTTTGTGTGACTGTTTTGGGAAACATATTTGTCTTTCTGTAGTTGGAGGTGAGGGCAAATATTATGGGAACTAGCAGTTATTGACCAATTTTTGGCTGTTCTGAGAGATTGATTTAGTGGTTGTGATTTGGCTTCCAGGCTGGTTGCTTCAAAAGTTTGGGGAGAGTTCTATTGTCATTAAGCTGTACTCATTGTCTGTTGGAATATTTCGTCCTTAATTTTCCCCTTTTGGTCAATCTCTTGCTTGAGAGAGGTTGAACTATTCAGCATTTTAATCATTGATTTTATTTTTCAACATAATTTAACATTCAGGATAAGATTAATGTATCGCTGTTTTTTGAGTGTATTTAATTTTTTTTCAAATACAATATTTTTTCTTAAATAATTTTTATTTCCCGCTTTTGCCATTTTACTAAATAAGGAAAATCCAGATAAATAATCAAATACATAATGAATGTATCTTAATACAGTCAAGACAAAGATGCTGATACTGCTGGAACAAACTCTTGGCTAATAGGTACCATCGTGATGTAACAACTTTGAGCTTTCATCAGTTGATGTAAAACAGATATAACTTGGTTTCTAAATGACAGATTATGTGCTATAGGGTGTAGACACATGGGCTTTTTCAAATCGGCTTTGTCCCAATTAAAGCTGGCACAAAATCACAGCAATGCAGCTGACTCAGTCACTTCTAAGCTCTGAGTCAGTGGAATCAGAATTTCCTCAGGGTGCATACCAAATATTCACCCCCATACTTGTAGAGTTTCTGGAACCACAACAAACCACAAATTAGCATTTTTAGCAAGAAACTTGAATGCTCCTAATGTAGAATGCCTGAGACATTAAGAAATGTAATATGTGAAGAAGCCAAATTATGATAATGCACACATTTTTCATTTGTGGTTGTCTTAATGCTTTACTTATATTCCATTTTTCTTGGTATTTCAAGCTTATTGACATGATTCAAAGACTTTAAAAAACTGCACTAAGGACCATCACATCCTCAGCTTTGCCACATCAATCTTCTTGAAATGAGGAGCATGAATAATCTTTTGCCTTCATACTTATTTTTGGGGAGTGTAGATATTAGGAATTTGTCAAGCGCTAGCCTTTTTTTAGCCTTAGGCTGCTCAGTAACAACTTATAACTATTTCTTTCATCAGTGTGTCAGTTTCTCTGTGTCACAAGGATAAGACCATAATGGTTGTTGCCAAGGATGTGTTCTCTTTGAAGCTGATAAAGCTATAGTGGTTAAAATATAGTTAAAATTCTGTCTTGGCAGGATTCAGATACTGTTTCAAGTTGAATGTTAAATAAATGTTCTCTATAGCAGGAAGTTTTTATATAATTAGCTGTAGTTCAGCTTATGCTCCATTATAATAAAATTGTTATTTTTCAAGGCATGAAGAATCAATTAGAGTTTTTTTTTTACCCCCCTTTGGAGAGAGTGTATTTATGTTAATACTTCACCAGATATATTGTATGGGTTTTTTTCTCTCTAGTATTCTTCCAACTAGGAATGAAATCCTCCTAAACAAGTTCATATATTTCAGAAATAATTGAATTCCAAATACTCTTTCAAATAGAATGTTAAATTTTAGATTAGATTAAATACAGTAAAACAAATCCACCAGCAAACCAATTTGCTGATCATTAAGAAATATTTATAATTATTTCTTGAACTTAGATAATAAATGTTTTATCAATGTATAATAGGCCAAATGAGTTTGAAAATATTTAAAAATATCTCACTGATTATATACTATGTGCTTATGGATGTTACTTTTGTATTTCTTAGTAACAGGGTATCATAACAGCCCAGGGAATCATGTTTCACAATAATTAATACAGCCAAAGCAAGATCAGTTAGATGAAAAAAACACACAATAAAGATAGAAATGTTAAGTTATCAGTATCAGTTATCTAAAGTGTACTTGTGAGGAATTTTTATTTGCAAAATGATAGAACTACACTGCATAAGTGTCTTGAACAAAAGAGATTTTCTTTTTTTTTTTTTTGAGAAGTTCAAGTATGGCTGGGCCATTTTTCTCTGTGTCTTTTCACTTACAGGGAGATGCTTACCACTTCTTAGGGGAAGTTGGCTGCAGCAGCACCAACCTACATCTTATTTTCTCAGCCATCCATGCAGAAAAGAGATTTTTTGCTTTCCTAAACATTCAGTGAAATGGTTGGCCCGACAGTAGGTGGCCCAGACTGGTTCACGTACCAAACTGTGTGTCAGGCACCAGGGATGTACTATTGGCTTAGATCTGACTCATGATCCAACTGAAATTAGAGTTGATGTCAATTTTGTAAGGCATCCTGGACTCAGTGCAGGGAGAATGGTTCCTCACAGTATGATAAACTGTTTGTTGAAGATAAAATGGGAATTTGGTAGTCAGGAAGAAAGTTTCATCACAGTGAAAATTACTTTGCAGTTTGTCTTTTGAGATTATAGGGAATAGGATCAATATGTCTTTTAAATGTATAGGTAACTTTTTAAAAAACTGAGGAGTTCCCGTCATGGCACAGTGGTTAACGAATCCGACTAGGAACCATGAGTTGTGGGTTTGATGCCTGGCCTTGCTCAGTGGGTTAACAATCCGGTGTTGCCGTGAGCTGTGGTGTAGGTTGCAGACGCGGCTTGGATCTGGCATTGCTGTGGCTCTGGTGTAGGCCGGCGGCTACAGCGCTGATTAGACCCCTAGCCTGGGAACCTCCATATGCCGTGAGTGCAGCCCTAGAAAAGGCAAAAAGATATAAATAAATAAATAAATAAATAAATAAAATAACTGAAATGTTTAAATTCTACTGTGCTTTACAGTTTTCAAAAATTTCACACACAGACATGTAATTCTATAATAAACCCCCTTTTTTAATCTGTATCCTTATATTGCCTCTCCCCTTTCCTCTCCCTACTGGTAACCACTAATTTATTCTCTACATCTGTAAGTCTACCTCTTTTTTGTTTTATTTGCTAGTTTGCTGTATTTTTAGATCCTCATATAAGTAATATCATATAGTATTTGTCTTTCTGTCATATTTCACTCAGCATATTGTCCTCCAATTCTGTGTTGTTGTAAATGACAAAACTTCATTCCTTTTCAATGGCTGAGTAGTATTCCATCATTATGTATACCACATCTTTATCCATTCTTCTGTTGATGGACTCTTAGTTTGCTTCCATACCTTGGCTGTTGTAAATAATGCTGAGAGGAAATGCAGACAACCAACAGGCATATGCAAAGATGCTTAGCATCACTAATCATCAGATATATGCAAATCAAATCGACAATGAGATATTATCTCACCCTGTCTGAATGGCTGTCATCAAAAAGAACACAACAAATACTGGCAAAGATATGGAGAAGAGGCCATCTAAAAGTAGTGGAGTTTTGATCTGACTTTCCTGGCTGGTGGCAACTGGCATGGTAGTAAAGTGGACATATGATCCACATTCAAATGTGAGAAAACCTGAAAGTCCTTTGAGGTATTTTAAGATGGATACCATAAGATACGCAAGACTTTCTGGTAATTTTGTGGGAAATGTGGACCTAGTTTGTAATCACAGGCAGATCAATCTCAATATTTAGATTACATAGGTAATATTTTTTGAACAGTTGGAACTTTTACAGAGTCATTGAATTATATAGTTACATGCCCTCACTGCAAAACTCTTTATTCAACATTTTTCCCCCCAACAACCAGCCAACCTTGTTATTCTGAAGGTATTAAAGCTGTAAAGAAGTAGTTGAGAGAAGGACATTAATCATGAAATTCCAATAAAACACAGCTTTTCAAGGTAACAATTTTACAAATTAGATGTATGCAAAAATATGAGATTCCGAGTTGGCTATGTTATTTGTGAAACTATATAATTATGCTGATAATCTTCTTTCTTTTAGACTATGTTCGTGCTCGCTTCAGCAGCACATATACTAAAATTAGACTGTGTTCACCTATTCTGGGATTTTTTTTTTTTTGTATTTTTGCTTTATCTAGGGCTGCCCCCGCGGCATATGGAGGTCCCCAGGCTAGGGGTCTAACAGGAACTGTAGCTGCCACCCTTCACCACAGCCATAGCAATGCAGGATCCGAGCAGCGTCTGCAACCTACACCACAGCTCACGGCAACGCCAGATCCTTAACCCACTGAGCAAGGCCAGGCATTGAACCCACAACCTCATGGTTCCTAGTTGGATTCATTAACCACTGAGCCACAAAGGGAACTCCTATTCTGGGATCTCTTTAGTCTTTGTTGATATTACTAGAATGGGGATAATAACTGAATTTTTGAACATAACAGCTGTGAAGAGCATATTCTCCTAAGACTATAAAGTAATTATTATACCCCCATTATATAATAGGGATATAATGAAATAAGCAGTAATCTCAGTCAGATATATTTTGACTAAATAGATTTTAAATAAATAAAAGTACCAATATATCAGCAGTAATACATTTTCTACCAAAAGCTGTTTTCGAGTGAGTGCTACTCAAAACCACACAAACGCCAAATGAAATTCGCAATAAAATAGCACATAGACCAATACATTTACAAGTTACTGGATAAAGAGGGACATTTCTATGACATTTGGCTATCAGAGTATTTTTTTATCGAGTTATACTTGACATAAAAGATTGGGTAGGTTTGGCTGTACAATGTGTTGATTTGATAATGCCTTTGATGATCTTGGAGTTCTCATCATGGCTGAGCGGAAATGAATCCAACTAGGATCTATGAGAATGTGGGTTCAATCCCTGGTCTCGCTCAGTGAATTAAGGATCTGGTGTTACCACGAGCTGTGGTGAGCTGTGTCACAGATGCAGCTGGGATCCCATGTTGTGTGGCTGTGGTTTAGGCTGGCAGCTTGCAGCTTCGATTTGACCCCTGGCCTGGGAAATTACATATGCCACAAGTGTGGCCCTAAAAACAAAAAGAAAAGAAAAAAGAAAATCTGATGTATTTCACAGCAAAGTACCTTTTTACAAGTACTCTCAAGTTTTGCTTTTTAAACTGACTGATGCCAATATGTGGTTAAATGGTCAGTTCCAGGAATAAGAACCATTTGTTTAGAGTCTGAATGTGAGTCAGGAATTCTAAGAAATCAAGGAGGAGGTAATGGCTTAAAAAGAAATCAAATGTCCTATTTAGAACAGCATTAACATTTTGGAACCCAATGTTACATATTGTACTGCCTAGATGTTAATCCCCAATTTATCAAAATGGAAAAATATTCTGTCTCTGGTTGTTTAAACTGTCGATTTGTTAAATCAGGCATTTGTTTGTGAGATTTTTTTAAGTACATCAAGAATTTTCAAGAATTTTCCCCTACCCCAATTTCCTTCATAAGTGTATATCCAGTATCTAAAATTTTTCTGTCATTTGTCAATTAGTTTATGTACTTTAAAAACATTCTTCTATACTAAAAAGCAAATGCCCAAGAAGAAAAGTATGCTAAAATAATTTACTTATAGGAAAAATGTCAGAGACAGAGCATACTCACCAGAAACAGATTTTGCATTCAACTCTTCACCATTGAAATAGGCAGTGGGATGGAATTATAATTTAGAATGGCAGCTACTCCTCACTGTCATATTCAGTTATCCGAACTCTTCTGCGTTTATGGGTGAACATGTGACAAAATCCCAACAAATGCTTTTTAAAGGAAGGCTTCTAGGAAAGCATTTTGCTTCAAGATAAAAACGGTAGCAGAAGAGAATTTGCTCATGATGTCACTTTGCCCTTTCTACTTTCTTAAACTCATATGGGAAAACTGGACCTATGACAATTGTCTCATTGCTCCTCTGCTGAAATCGTGTCTGACTTGTTGCCTTGAATTATAATATTAGGCTTCATAACAAAATAATGTCATAATTTCAGTCACTGTTTTCTTGTCATCTTCCATGCTGTGCATTTTGAAGGAGAAAAAGTCCCAACGGTGGGGGGGGAAGTAGCCATAAATATTTTTTATCCATATGTCTGTGTGTATCTCAAAAAATGTTTGTAATACTATATAAAAAATTTCTTTATAGTATGGGTTCATTATTAGAAATTGTTTCTAAATTTTTTTTTTAAATGATGCCTGGTTAATATTCATGGCCTCCAAATTATCACTAGATTTTTTTTTTTTAACATTTGAGTTCTAGCAAAATTGAATATAGAGAGAAAATAGAGGCAGGAAGAAAGGAAGTTCTGCTACCTGAAGTCAAGCAAACTGCTCAATCTAAAAGAGCTTTGGAGATGTTTGTCCTTTGCCACTGATTGTGTTCTTGCTTAGTTAGACCCATGATCTGAACCACACAAAAAACTTTGCCACTTATCTCAGAGATTTTGGTAGTATTTTACAAAATCACTAGAGAATAATTTCCACATTCATCAACCTTATATCTTCTACCTTCATGTGAAACTTCAATTATATGAAAATTCTGTGTGTGTGTGAGTGTGTGTTGTACTGACGATAAGGGCCTAGGAGGATACGTACTTGACAGGGTGCTTTTAATTACAGAAATCTCTTTTTAATAAGCAAAGTAGTCTAATGTACACATCAGAAAGAATTGCTGGCATATGGTAATCAGAATACGTCAAGATGCATATTTCAGTAAAATGGCAAACAACCATGTGCCTCTAGGATGTTTATTAACCTCCACTAATTGAATGTATAGTACATACAGAATGCAGATACAGCGGCTGTGAACAACTGGCTGCCCCTTTAGTTCAAACAGGGTCTTTCTCAAGACCCACAGGACTATAGGTGGCCCCTTTGGTTCATACAGGGTCTTTGTCAAGACCCACAGGACTATAGGTGGCTATGCTGTATACACCATCTCTCTGTGCTCATCTCTCTGTGATCACGTCTCATTCTATATCAAGTAACCAGAAAGGGAAAAAACAAACAGAAAACAGGGGCAAAATTTTAAAAAGGGAACAAAATAAAAAAGGAAAAGTCATTATGCATATTTTATGAAAAACAAATCAGAAGTGATTCATTAGTAGAAGGAGGGTACCAGAAAAGTTTAAAAATATATTTGTAATCTTCCAAAGAATATAACACAGTATCTTCTCTATGAAATGGATGCAAAAAGTCATTGAAAAGTTCAGACTAAGATAAAAGAAAATGAATGAGATGGCATGAAAGGCAAGTAAATTATAGAAAGGATTCAAAAAAAGTAAAAATGCAAAGGTAAATTAAAATTTGCCTAGGAGTCAGTCACATGAGGCATTTACTTTCAAAAACTGAATCGATGATGAATAGCAAGGTTGAAAGTTCTTCCAAAATAAAGAAGGAAGGAACATTTATGAATATGATTATAATGTAAGCATAGTAAATAGATTGTAACAGAAATAAGTGACACATTTTTCTTAATCTAAGAGAGATAATTGCAATCAGAAAAAAATGAATAAAAAGTGAAATAATGTTACTGATTGCTTCTCATTTTCCCATCCTTGTATATTTCCAAGCCACCAACCTGGGTTAATCTCACACAGTAGAGAACTTCAGGCTTTTATAAGCTAATATTCATTCTCAGACTAAATTATAAAAGAAACTATAAGGAAACCTTATAATGCAAATTAAAGACATTTCCATTCCTTGTAAGTAAAAGATAAAAATGTTATTAAATACTCCCTTCTTTTAGAAGACATTTAAAAATCTATAAACTATAACTAAGTGTGATATTTAAAAAAATACATGTACAATATTCAAGCACTGGAGTGATTATTTTGGAATGATAATTTTCATTCAGTCTAATTTTATTTCAGTAAACTAGCATGAAATTCTGAAGTATAGGAAACTTGTATTAAAATGTATACAAAGTAAAATTGTTATTAATAGGACTTTCTACAAAAGCCCTGAACAATCAGCTGTTCAGTGTTAAAACTGCTTTTATACCAATAATGGTAAATTCAAGATTTTTATAAAGTTTTGTTAAGAAAATACATTTTCAGTTCTATTAAAGAACCATCTACCAATGTGTTATTGGTTATTGGTAGATGGTGTTATTCTCATCATAACACAAAAATATAGTAAAGTTTTTATTATCAGGAAGTTCCAGTGAAACCCCCTTTTAAAATAAATGTGTAGGAGTCCCTGTTGTGGCTCAGTGTGTTACAAACCCAACTAGTATCCATGAGACATGGGTTAGATCCCTAGCCTCACTCAGTGGGTTATGGATCTGGCATTACCATAAGATGTGGTATAGGTCACAGACCTGGCTTGGATCCCATATTTCTGTGGTTGTGGTATAGGCCTATAGCTGCAGCTCTAGCCTGGGAACTTCCGTATATTCCGTATGATAGAGGTATGGCCCTAAAAAGCCAAAAAAAAAAAAAAAATGATATAGTTTTAAGCTGAAACAGATGTGAACTGGAGATTGGCACTTGTCATCAGCCTCTACATGGATTAAATCATGAGCCAATGAACCTGCAGACCCACAGCACCCGCTGAGGGGAGTTCAGGTTGGAAATCAGGAGAGAGGCAGTCTGTGCTCTGGGAAAACTGGAAGAACAGATCTTCAGATGATATTTTTAGGAGAAGATCTTATGAGTCCTCTTCTTGCATCTCCTCATATTTAGAAAAATGCTAAAATCCCTCATGGTGATTTCTGCTCCTCGTGACTAGCTGTAACCTTCATAAGACCAGCAGCAAACTTTTGTAAAATATGTGCATAGCTGCATGCGTCCCCACTTCAGCTTTATCCTGTATATCCTAGCTCCCCTGTCGCCTCCTTGGAGTATTTTTCTCAGGGTAACCTGAGATGCTGTCTCTTGGGCTTAAGGCCTAATTCCCTCCCCCCACCCAAAAATTTAACTCTCAACTTTTAAGTTGTACATATTTTTAAGTTGACACAGATAATCATAAAAATGTAAATGTAGAAACATCTTTTGTGCCAAAAGAAAGTTAAATTACTTTGACCAAACTGGATCAAAATAATAGCTTTTATATGTTATTAAATAAACCCTAATTTTTGCTCTTTTTATAATATCAAATATATAGATGATACTAATTTACCAGGTAATAATTTTACAACTAAAAGCCTAAGGGAACAAATTGATTATTTTGGAGGTTAACTTTCATTATATTTGTGAAGCAACCTAAAATGTTCCTTATTAAGATTGGTCATCTTCAAGTTATAACTTCTCATATGGTGAGACCATATGAACTGTAAAAATTACATGTATACCTTTGACATTTTAATAAAGGATAATATTTTCAGCATCGCTCCCTAACAAAAGGCAAAATTTCAGTTCAGTGATTCTTTATGTGTCAGGCACTGCTCTTTGTGTTCATGCATTTACCCTGTCCTGTAGTATTTCCCTTCTATTTTACATGAGAAGAAACTGAGAATTCTAGAGCAAATACCACCAAGGACAGTTGCACAGCCTGTGAACTTGTTAACTACTACAAATTTGCAATTTGCAAGTATGTGGAATTTCCTCCAAAGAATGGCAGGAAATGATTTGTTTCCTTTGAAACTTTGATTTAAAGCAAAACTAACTCTTTTCATAACTCTGCTCTAAACTGACAAAATATAATTTGAAGTGCTGTGAGAGGCATGCATCCAAATCAAGAATCAGTTAGTCTCCTGGAGTCAGCTTGGCGTCTGCTTGTGTCAGCCTTGAACAGGTCAGCTAACTTCTTTCTCCACTGGACATGTAATAGGAGGTGCCAAATGAGATGGTAGAAATTAAATGGGACGATAAATGAAGAATGCCCAAAATGTCACTGCAACTGAATAAACAGTAGCATGAGCTATTGCTTTTATAATCGATATTAAGTTGTGTAGCTAAAGGGCACCTTCTCCAAAGATATAAAGATGCTAAGAGCCATGAAAATCAATTCCCCATAGTCCTTTAATTGAAAGAAATTTCCTGTATGAAAGCAGCTATAGATAATATGTAAGGGATTGCATGTGAATGTGGCCAATAAAACTTAAAAAAAAAGCAGTGGACTGGATTTAGCCCACATGCACTAATTTGAAGACATTTGGACTAGACTGGAGGAAACTGAGAAAATAAGTGTTTTCTCAGGAAAAGAGGATTGACTTTCTACATGATTCCTCAAGGATTAGGTAGCTCAAAAGATGATAGCGATTAACTCCCTAGCTACATGTAGCTTCTGAAGAGAACTGTTCACCTCTAATACCCACCTAACATTATATACCTCATACATAAATCTTTAAGAACATTTTTTCCACCCAGACAGGTATTCTGGAATTACTGAAACACACGCACAAATGCAGGACCCAAGAAAGAGAACTCATGCATGCATTGTGCAGTCCTATTTTATGATTTTTGTTATGACTGTGATAATGAATATTTAATAAGTCTCTTGCAATTATGAAAGAAATTAAGTAGACTTATTTTTCTTTTTATTCAGTAATATTGTTTTAATTTTTCTAACTGGAATGTGGAAATAGCCATTTTGTGCAATTTAATCTCAGTATAGTCAAAATAATTGTAAAATTATTTTTTTCTTACAAAATTGAAGTTACCTAGTTCGTGCTGGAACAATCATGGGACTCTTAAAGCCAAGAAATTGATGCAAATGAAATTGTTTTTTTTGTACATCATTCATATTCAAATTGTAACCACCTAAAATATTTACAGACAGGCACGTGTTTGTGGAGAAAACTGCTCTCACTATTGTGATGCAGTAGGATCTTCTTCCCCACTGTCAGCAAGCCAGTCTAGGATGCTCCTAGAATGCGGTTCACAGGGTGTGACTAGGGACTCTTCTCCAAATACAACCGTATAACCACAGGAATCCAGTTGCACAGTCAATAAACATATTTTTGCCAATGGTCTTATGAGGGTCATTGTTGTGAATTTAATGAACTTTATGCCCAAGAAATTCGATTATTAAAACTACAGTTCCAAGCCCCAATCCTCCTGTAACCTCTCCTGTCACATCTGTCTGATGTCCTAGGTTCTGTGAATTAGGGGTAAAAATGGACTCATCTCAGATGAGATCTTCTGACACCCATTGCCCCTTTGTCACAATGGATATTTGGTATCTTGCCATTGGAGGGCATTATTCTAATGACTTCTAGTCACCTATACTCTTGTTCTTCTTTATATGTTATTGTGACTTGCTTTTTCAGTCTCCTGTGGACTCCTATATAATTTCACGTGAAGCACAACATGAAATCAAATTTTTTTTTTTTTTTTAAGTATTGGATTTCCCGTCATGGCTCAGTGGTTAATGAACACAACTGTAACCATGAGGACGCAGGTTCAATCCCTGGCGTTGACCAGTGGGTTAAGGATCTGGTATTGCAGTGAACTGTGGTGTAGGTCACAGATGTGACTCAGATCCCATGTTGCTGTGACTGCATTATAGTCTGGCAGCTGCAGCTCTGACTGGGAACCTCCATATGCCTCAGGTACAGCCCTAAAATGACCAAAGACAAAAGAAAAAAAAAATCATAAAAATTTCTAAAGTGAAGAAGAATGCCTGTCTTGTATGGAAAAAAATCTATTTCTCTTACTTTAAAGAAAGAAAAATTACAGCCATTTTGTATCTTGGTAATAATTGTAATCGGTCTTTAATTTGTAATGTGTCTAGCATCTTAGAATTGGCTACTTTTTGTGTGGCCAAGAGAAACTAGCATTGGCATTCCCTGGAAGCTTTTTAAAAGTGGTAGAATCTCAACTTTCTCCCAAAACCACTAAATAAGTTTAAGAAACACTTTTCCCGAATATTTTACTGCCACCCATAAACTAGTCACATTTTCTGAGTGCCAACCAGAGTCAATATCCAGTGGTAAATAATGGTGTATGATAACTTTTAAAACCTTCCTATGTTTCTTTCTTCTTTCTTTTCTTCCCCCCCTCTTTTTTTTTTTTTTTTTTTTTGTCTTTTTAGGGCCACACCCATGGCATATGGAGGATCCCAGGCAAGGGGCCCAATTGGAGTAGTAGCCAACGGCCTACACCACAGCCACAGCAAAGTGGGATCCAAGCTACACTACAGCTCACGTTAAGTTTGGGTCCTTAACTCACTGAGTGAGGCCAGGGATTGAACCCGCATCTCATGGATGCTAGTCGGGTTTGCTAACTCCTGAGTCATGATGGAAATTCCTTAAATCTTCATTTGTTCCTGATGCCTCAACATCCCCGTAAGCGGACTGTGATCAGTCCAATGTGATCAGATGGGTCCCTGCCGCAAGTTCCCCTTCTTTGCCCTCCTCTGACTGTAACCTGGTGACAGCCAGATGCACCAAGGAAAGCCCCTCATGCCTATTGTGTGTGCAGTCCATCCTGATCCCCAGAAAAGGCCCTTCAGGGGTCTTCACTCTCCAGGCTCCCCAGCTGCTAGGTTGCACCCACTCCCTTTGCGCCCCTCCCATACAGTCTGTGCTTGGTATGTCATGCCTGTCTCTTCTGGCAGGCATGTGAATATTATAAATCCTTTAACTTCATATGCTTTCCTGAATGTAGTTTCAATAGCAGTGTTAGAATAAGCCTTAAAGACCCACAAGGGGGACTTTTCCTCCATTTACAACACAAATGAGAATAAGGTAAATTGTCCCTGGTCCCTACATGAGGAATTTGTAGCCTAGTGGGAAAAATATTAGGTACATAGAGTGGTTTGGTGAACAAACAGCAAAATAATGACTAAAGAAGAATTTTATTTGCCCTTGTATGGTGATCAGAAATAATCAAAGGCCAGGAATTCCTGTTGTGGCTCAGCAAAAATGAACCTGACTAGTATCCATGAGGATGCAGCCTCACTCAATGGGTTAAGAATCTGGTATTGTAATGAGCTATGGTGTAGGTCGCAGACATGGCTCAGTTCTGGCATTGCTGTGGCTGTGGTGTAGGCTGGCAGCTGTAGTTCCAGTTCAACTCCTAGCCTGGGAACTTCCATATGCCATACCTGCAGCCCTAAAAAAAAAATTTAAAGATATAAATAAATAAATAATCAAAATTCATATATTATCCGGTGTAATTTTGCTATGAAAAAGGAGAACTCGTATAGAGATACTATATGGTATAATTTGAAAAAAATGAAGACTAATTTATTTGCTATATGAGGCATATTTCTATGAATGCAGTCAATAACCCTATAAAACATAAGTATAATCCCTAAGGTATGAAAAAGCTACACTGAATTTTCATTGACGGTATATTGGCAAATACAAAATAGTATTTAGCGTCTTAGGCTTGGTAATATTATTTTTAAAATATATTGGAAAATCATAACACATTCCTTTATGCTTAAGTGAAATGATTCATAAGAACTTGGAAAAATAAGGATGTTTTAACTTCTGCAGTTTTACCCCAACTTAAAAAGGTTTCAGGACTATAATGACTATTCTAGTTCCAGCTTATTATAAGAGAGAGTTGAATGCAAGAAAATTGTCCAGAATTCACTGTAAGAACCCTATGTTTTCTCATTGTGATTTAGAAAATCACTGATCTTTGTTTCACTTTGAGTGGACTGTCATTCTTCCTTCCTAACAGTGCATGAACAGGAATAATGATTTATAGTAAGTGGGGCATGCTTTAATAAAAGATTTCTCAGATGGGGGCTAGGGTAAAGAGCTCTGCTCCACTGAAGCAATCATAACTGTCCTTGGATGTCCTCAGCACTGAGGCTCAGTAGAAGGAGTACAGGAATTACATTTATCAAATTTCATTTTTTTTTATCTCTTTCTGTTAAGCAAGGCAGCAAAATATTTTTAACCCTCCAGTATTACTTGTTAAGAAACTTATGGTATACCTGTTGAAACAGAAGTTTCTAGCCCTGTGTTCCTACACTTACTTGCATTTATGCACGTGTGCCTCTTTTTCTAATATGACAAGCAATAACTTTTCAACATCTTTAGCTTTGCTTACCTATGTGTACACATAAAGGCCAAGATGAAATTTCAGGCCATATACTGAATAGATTTTATTTACCAAGGTAAAATATTATCAGAATTTGAAATATATAGAAAGTAAAAATATTGGAGTTACTGTTGTAGCTCAGTAGGTTAAGGACTCACTGTAGTCCCTGTGAGGATACAGGTTCAATGCCTGGCCTCACTCAGTGGGTTAAGGATATGGCATTGCCACAAGCTGTGGCTTATGTCGCAGATGTGGGTCAGACTGGTTTTGTCATGGCTGTGCCTTTGGCCTGACCTGCAGCTTGGATTCAGCCCCTACCCTGAGAACTTCCATACGGCACATGTGTGGCCATAAAAAGAAAAAAAATAATAAAAATAGTAATTCTACCAATATTAAACTTTTATAATATATAAATGTACTTTCAAATCCTAGCTACTAAAATATTGTAATCATAAATGTGTAAGATTTTTCTCCACTCATATTCAAACATGTTCAGAATATTTTTTAAAGCTTGGAACTTCTTACTGTTCTCTTCTTTTCTTTGTTCTTTTGCAATTTTTGTGTTTGTTCAAAAGAGTCAGGGATGCTATATTCAGTGAAGCTGCATTTGAAGTGGAACTAATTACCAAGTGCTAGAGTCTGTATTAGAGTCTGTATTAGAATTCGGAGAGACAGGCCTAGAGTCCTGAGCCTTCCTATTTGACACCTTTGGAAGAAATGGATTCAAGTTTTTAAGAGAATTAACACAGCAGACTGAGATAGGGGGAGATTTTGAGGTATTTATAATAAGATATTTTCAACTGCAATTTGGCTTACTTGGGTTTTTCCTCATTATATCATGTATTTTATTTTTTCATTTTCATGGATTTTTAAAATCCTAACTTTAATTTTACAGAAATAGTTTATTGTGACTAGCAAAACAAAGCAAAGGTATGGTTTGAAAAATTAATGCTCTATCACTTAAATTTTAACGATCTCCTAATGTAACAAAGATCAACTTTGTGGTACCTTCCAGTCTTCCTGCAGCTCACAGTTTATGCACCAATAGTGGTGATTTTGTTGTAGTTTACACATTCCTCTGAACCTGATTTTCTCACTTAGCATTATGAATGGGTATTTCTTCATTTAAATAGCTTCAGATAATTGTTATGTTGTGCATGTTTTGCAGTCTCTTAAACTCTGGCCCATGTAGTGTAAATTCACATTGTTTCTAGATCTTAGCCAGTGTCACAACTCTTGAAGTAAATATTGCTAGACAGCTCTCTTTCCATGCTGGTGGCATTGCTTCTAAAACAGAGATTCTTACATACTTACAAGTACTAACTGAAAGAGTGTATAGCTTAATGTTAGTATGTATTGTCGGATTATTCTTAATTTGAAAAGTTGTAAGATTATACATTTTCATCAGCCATATATGCAAGTGACCATTTCCTTCATCCTCAAAGGCGTAGTATATTTTTACTCACATTCATACCTATGTTTTTTTCTGATATGATTTTAAAAGTATTTTTACTTTTTAATTTTCCTTACCTCAAGTGAAATACGTTTTATAAATCCATATTACAATGTCTTTGTTCCCTTTTATGAATTAAAAGAAAAATTACATATATATATAAAAAATGTTTTCCCGTTGGATTCTTTCTTCACTTTTTTTGCCTAGTTTAAGACTTCTTTGTATACTGGGGATATTAGGCAATTTTTATTATGTATGCTGCAAATAGTTTTTGGAGTCAATTACTGATCCTTTGATTTCATGATATATGATCTTTGACGTCATAATACTGAAACATTATTTAGGCCCTGACCATGGCATAGTACCAGTTATCCAAATGCTTCTTTCTAAATCAACTAGATAGTTGAACAAAACAGGTCAAATAAATCATTGTGGAAATTGGGCAACAATGTGTAGCTGTAATCCCTCAGAGGGAAAACAAATTCAAAGCCTGAAAACAGTAGACTTTCTCCATGAAATGGAGGAGGTTCTGGTAGTTTGGTTTTTCTCTATTGAATAAACAAGGGTTGGCCTTTCTGGAGATTCAAGTGGCTGGAATTTGTAGGCCAGACAGCCTGAGAGGAGGAAGTTATTTATACACAGATAGCCAGAAATTTCCACAGAGTTTCTCTTAAATATCTGACTCAGTCCTAAACTGTGCATGACTAGAGTTGGATTCTGCTCTAAGGCCAGGTAAAGAACAACTGATGAGAAAAATACTTCCTGAGAAGTTATAAGTTAACCAATTTTCATAGCTCGTTCAGGGATGGAAGGTTTTCCAGATTTCACCAGGCAGAGTGGAAGATTCCTTGTTGAAAACATGGACATTCTGTACAGACCTTAGGTGTAGAAGTAAATTAGCCTGTATCCAGCCCCAATATTATGAAATGTTGAAGGTGAAATAATAGTTTCATGTATATATTTTCTTATATTTTGCTCTAGTATCTTTATTCTTTTATTATTATTATTATTATTATTATTACTTGTCTTTTTGTCTTTTTATGGCAACACCCGCGGCCTATGGAGGTTCCCAGGCTAGGGGTCTAATCAGAGCTGTAGCGGCCGGCCTATGCCACAGCAACAGCAACACGGGATCCAAGCCATGTCTGCAACCTACATCACAGCTCATGGCAACGTCAGATCCTTAACCCACTGAGTGAGGCCAGGGATCGAACCCGCAACCTCATGGTTCCTAGTCGGATTCGTTAACCACTGCGCCACGATGGGAACTCCTATTCTTTTATTTTTAAATGTAATTATTATTCTCTCTGGATTTACATTAGGATATAGCATGAGATAGTACCATATGGGTTTTTTCTTCACTCTTTCTCTTAGAAAGATGGATAAATGCAGTCTCTCAAATATTAATCTTTTTCTGACTACACTGAAGAATAGTCTGCTTCTGTTGTATATTATTTTCACTTATACTTGGATACCTATTTATAGACAATTTATTTTGTTTTTCAGATTTATTTTTATTTCCCTATGACATTCAGTCTTTTAAATTACAGTGATTATATAGTAACATTTAATATTTAGTATAAGATTACCCTGCCCATTAGTTTTCATTTAAAAAAAATTCATGGGTATTATTGGGAATGAGTTGAAAAGAATGTGACTACTTCAAAAAGAGAAAAAGAATTAAAAAGCACAACAAAATTTCCTTTAGGATTCTGATTGTATGTAAATTATAGAATATTTTGAATAACTGAAACTTTTGTGATCTTCCTACCAAAGAATGAGTATTACTTTTCATTATTTTAAGCTTCATTATATATATATATTTATATATATGTGTGTGTATGTATATATATCCTGTTGAATATATGATATAAACATTACATATAAAATATACATGTATGATTTCCTATTAAATATACTATAAAATTCTTATGTTCATATATATGTACATATATAAAATAGATACAACAGGTATTTGGTGGCTTTATATGTGTGTGTGTTTAACACACACACATAATATATATATATATGGATGGGTAGATACAGATATTTCCTGTTAAAATATTCCTAAATATCACATACTTCCGAAACATTTATAAATGGTACATCAATTAACTATTGATTGCTGTTTAACAAAATACCTCCAAATTCAACTGATTAAAAAAATAACAAGCCTTTAGTCAACCCTTGAATCAGAAAGCAAAATAATTTAGACTGGATCCAGCTTTTTTGGTATCAGTAGATCTTTCTCATACAACCATCATCAGCTGCTGGTTCGTTTGTTCTGTTTTGGAGTGTGGACTAGCATGATCTGGGCTGTACTCTTTCACTGTCTTAGAAATTAGCCTGTGTTCTGAAGGAAGCTGGGTTCAAAGATAAGAAATGCCAGCACAAAAGACTTCTTGATACCTAAAATTTAAACTGGTTAATGTCAGTAAGTCACACAAGCAGAGCAGATTCAAGGAGTGAGGAGATAATGGAGACTATGGCGAGTTCTCTGCTTGGGAAAAGCCACAAAATCAAATTGTGAAGCATGTACAGAAAAGGAGACTGTTGACTGGGGTCACAGCAGCATTCAGTCTACCATAAAAGTAATATTTGTTAATTGTATTTTTAAATGGTTATTATAAAGGCAGATACATCTTATCAAATCTGTATTTAATTTTCACAGATATTATAGAATTATATATTAGACGTTGGAGATAATATATCATCTAGAAATGCATATACTTAGTCTTTTGTAATGTTTCTCCTTTTTTTCTATCGTATCAGCCAGAAGTTATAAAATAATATTGAAGAAGCAAGGTGATAGTAGATTCTTTAACTTGTTCCTTTAATCTTTCCATGGATTAAATAAGAAATATGTGTAATTTTGGTTGTACTTGCTTCCTTCATAATAATGAGTAACAAAAATAATTCAACTTAAAGATTACAGATTGACGTGTATATTATAAATATACTGAAAGTAGCTTTTTTTTTCTTTCAAAAGGTACTTGAATAGTGTACTTTATTATTTAGGATTCCAGCTAGAAACAGAAAACACTCTAAATGAGCGGAGTAATGAGCATAAATGTGTAATTTGAAGAGAGTTTATTATGGATGTTTAGAAACCACAAAGTATACTACTGGATCTCTGGACTAGTGACAGACAAACACTTAACCATCCCTAGATTTGTGGCTGAACAGGTTTTCTCAGAATGTACATAGAAATATCTATTCAGAGGGGTCCTATGAAAACATCAAGAATCTTACCACTCCCCAGTTGGAAAAGTTAGAATCTATATACCCTCTTCTTTAAACAATCTTCTTAAAAAAGTTTCTCTCACAATCAGAACATTGACATTCCTTTTTACCCTAGTCAGAAATACTTTATTGCTAAAAAATACCAAAACAATTTATAAAGGTAATATCAAAATTCATTGATCACAGATCATCCTAACAATTAAAATAATACTGAAAAAAGTTGAAATATTGTGAGAATCACCTAACTGTGACGAGACATGATGTGAGCAAATACTGTTTGAAAAAATAGTGCCTATGGGCTTGCTTGACAATGGGTAACCACAAACCTTTAATTTGTAAAAAAACAGTAGCTTGAAAGTACAGTTCAGAATGCTCACATATTGAATTTAGTCACAGAATGTGAGGAAGTCCAGGCTGTTTGGAGGGTTCCGTGAAGGTGATCTAGTATATAGCTAAAGTTCCAGCTAACAGCGCCTTTCAAACACCACTCATAAAAACAAACAAGCCTTCAGATAATTCCAGAATTCCAGAACCTGGTTATTCTTTTGTTTGTTTGTTTTTTGTCGTTTTACAGCCACACCCTAGCCATGTGGAGGTTCCTAAGCTAGTGGTCTAATCGGAGCTGTAGCTGCTTACGCCAGAGCCACAGCAACATGGGATCTGAGCCGCGTCTGTGACCCACACCACAGCTCAGGCAACACCAGATCATTAACCCACTGAGAAAGACCAGGGATCGAACCCACAACCTCATGGTTCCTAGTCGGATTCGTTAACCGCTGTGCCATGAAGGTAACTCCCTAGAACCTGGTTATTCTTGAATCTTTTAATTTTCATCGGATGCCTCAGACATCATGAACCAGACAGTGTTACCTTCCTTGCTTTGCCTGGACTGATGACCTGCAGAATCTGTGCACATATTGAATGGTTATTTTATACCACTGAGTTTCGAGATAATTCAAAATGCAACTAAGCTAGACCAGGGGCCAGGGGAAGGCCAGTTACCAGAACTAGCAAAAGGAGAGAGAACTGCAGAGGATCATCCCTACTGAAAGGACCCATAAACTTTGATGGAAGGTAATAGCTCAAGACAAATATGCTGCCAGTGGATCAAAGGAGTCAGCACCCTGACCTCATCTTCACTGAGTATCCTCTTCCAATTTCAGATGGGGCTCAGTTTTGTTTGAACTCGCGTGGAAGATAAAGGGCTGCAGGCCCTCTTGGTGTGGTTTATATAGCTCAGCTCCCCAGACAGAAGGCAGGGACGAGTGTGCAGAGATATGATTTGAACCCCTAGTGAATGATTCCAAGCATATGTTCCACACCCGGTATTCAAATGATTTTTCCTGAAGCCAACAGTCTAAAAGGCAGGCAGAAAAGAGATAAATATTATTTGTTGTGAATGGAAAGCTTACTGTTTTTTTTTGTTTGTTTGTTTTGTCTTTTTAGGGCCAGACCCATGGCATCTGGAGGTTCCCAGGCCAGGGGTCCAATCGGAACTGTAGCTGCCAGCCATGGCCACAGCAGTGCTGTATCCGAGCTACACCACAGCTCACGGGCAATTCCGGCTCCTTAACCCACTGAACGAGACCAGGGATCAAACCCTCATGGGTGCTAGTCGGGTTCGTTAACCACTGAGCCACCATGGGAACTCCCAGGAAAGTTTACTTCTATACCCTATTTATATTTATGTTGGCATTCAGAGATCAGGGAAAAAAGGCACAACTAAAGTATATTGTCTGAGTTCATGGGAATCATTCCTTACTAGCAGAAGGAATCAAACAGTTTAGGGCAGTCTAATGCCAAAAAGTATACTCTTTTCTACTTCAATTTGTTTTTACTAGGAATTTAGGAAGAATTTCTAAGAGGTAATTATAATTTTGACTTAAATATTAAAATGGGGAGCAGTGTAAACTAGAAAATATGTTTAGAAATTAGAGGTAGTGAAATTAGTATGGCCAACATCAATATGATTTTATGGGCCTCATAAAACTTATTAGAAATATTTTCCACATTATGCAATAGTTTAGTCATGGCACCTAGGAAAAAGAATATATTCTATAGCTCTTCACCCATCTTTTGTGTTATCATCCTCCAGAGTTTGTCAGAGTATGAAGAAATCATTCCTACATAAATGTATGCTGTATTACTAATTCAATACTCTATATTGATTGGCTGAATGGTAAAGAACAGATATATGACAGCTCCATTCTGATTGGTCAGAAATAAAAGATTATAGTCATTGTTTATGTGCTTATTTTTGTTCTGTGTAGATTTAAAATGATATAACTGGGATTTCTTCTGTATAATTTTTTATTTTCGCTGTATTTCCATTTCCATTTTCTCTCAAACATACACAATTACAGAGAGAAATGGCTTTGACTATTGATTTCAAATCCCGTAATAACACTAAACTATTTCTTTAAGTAATACATTTAAAAGCATAGAAAACATTAAGGAAAATCACCCAAGAAGGTACATGTGAAAAACATTAGTTCATTCTCCTAATACTGCATTTCTAGTTTCTAGCCCCAAAGATAACTAAAACTAGTACCTCTGTATAACTATGTATATATGTATGTATCTAATATCTTATTTTCTTATTTTCTTTATTTAGACATGAGAAATAATGCTATATCCATTCTATTGCAATTGATTTTGTATTACTTAGTAATATTTCAGAACGTATATTTGTATTTATTAGCCAATTTATTTTTGTTCATTTTTTGAATAATTGTACTAGCCATTTTATGGGTGTGTCACAGTGTAATAGACCGCTAACCTTTTGCTCAGTTGAATGTCAGCTAGAAATGATCTTTACAGAAATGTATTATTATTGAAATACAGAATGCACATTCATTAACTGATTTTTAACATCGAAAGCCTAGAACTAAAACAATGTCCCTTTTGAGTTACAAACCTACAAATTCTATCTCTAAAATAATGAATATTCAGTGATATTTTACATTCTGGAGTATATTTTATGAATATAATGATGATGATAATATTCACACCTGGTCTCTTAACTAAAATTGCCTATCTCTGACACATCGCATAAAGAGTTTATGAATTTCCTGAATTAAACATGTAATAGTTTAATAATGGTTTAATAAGTATCCTCAAATAATGTTAGAAACATTACATAATATAATATCATGAACAAGTGGAGTTTATATAACATTTTCAGCTTATCAGAAGATTTGATTGGAAGAATTGATTTGGGAGAAAGTTTCTATAAGACATGTATCTGAAAAAAAGACTTGTTTTGTACAGAGAACTCTTACAAATTCATGTTAAAAAATAACTAAATGGAAAAATGAGAAAACTTTTTGAACCACCACCTCAGAAGAAAATATATTTAAAGATATATATAATAAGCACATGAAAAAGTGCTCCATATCAGCCATCTATAAAGTGAAAATATAGTACATCATAATATACAAATATATGAAAAACCAAAAAGTGAAAACATCAAAAGTTGGAGAGGATGTGGAACTGCCAAAATTCATATTTTGTGGGAAGCAATGTAAACATAGTATTATCTCTTTGGAAAACTAGTATTTTCTTTATTTAAGCATGCCACCCTATGATGCATCAATTCTACTCTGAGATATTTATTTCTAATAAATAAAAATATATGTCAAGAGCCTTGGAAGGAATAGTCATAGCAACTTTCTTTGTAATAGCAAAACAACCACAAAAACCTGAAAATAATCTCAATGGTCATCATTAGGAGAATAGATAAGCACACTATATTACTACTCAGTAATAAAAAAAGTATCAAAGTACTGACACATACAATGACAGGAAGAATCTCAAAAATATTATGCTAAATACAAGGAGCCAGCCAAAGGATATACTGTATGATACCATTAACACAAAATCCAAGATTATGCAAAACTAATCTATTTTAATAGAAATTGGATCATTACTTGCTTCTGGTGGGAGAAAAGGGCACCAGGAAATTTTCCAATGTGTTGGAAACATTGTGTCCTAATATGCATTTGTCAAAACTCGATTAAAAGTTAGGTATAAGTGGAGTTCCCGTCAAGGCTCAGCGCAGATGAATCCAGATGGGAACCATGAGGTTGCAGGTTAGACCCTGGCCTCGCTCAGTGGGTTAAGGATCCAGTGTCGCCGTGAGCTGTGGTGTAGGTTGCAGACAGGGCTTGGATCCTGCGTTGCTGTGGCTGTGGTGCAGGCCAGCCGCTGTAGCTCCAATTAGACCCCTAGCCTGGGAACCTCCACATGCCACGCGTGCGGCCCTAAAAAATGACAAAAGACAAAAAAAGAAAAAGTTACATGTAAGAGCTGGGCATTTCACCTAATGTAAATTACACTTAACACTTCAATAAAAAATAATGAGTAAAAAAAATGCCCTCAATGTATAGTAAGAAATGCAAAACAAATGAAAGCTGTAAGGGAAATAATGACATATAAAACCCACCAAGGAAAAAACAAAACATTATTTGCCAAAGAATTTTATTTGAACATTTAAAAATTATGCCAATTTTTTTTCTTAACTCATGCTAAATCATTGGAAAAAGAATACTTACTGGAGGCAGTAAATTCGTAATTTTATGGGAGTAATTTATTGTGCTTTAATTTTTATTGTAAAAAGAAAATCACTTAGAAATTTCTAGTCTTTATTTCCTTAGTAACAACACCTTAGTAAAGCCATAATTGTATATACAAAATTTGTTTATAAGCTAAATCTAATTATGAATCAGACCAATGTAAGCAGACTGTAAGTAGAGAGATATAGTTTCTATGTCCTCACACTTTCACTGCAGATCTCACCACTGTCCACACTTGATCAGTGGATTAGTGCACAGCACATTATAATGGTCCACTTCAGTTTACTTTGTTACCATTAGTAAATTATGATTTGCCAGTCAGTTTTTAAAATGATTTGAAATCTCCAAGTGATTTGAAATCTTTCTTAACTACCTTTGGCACAAGTAGCAACTAACTTACTCAGAAATTCTGAAATAAGTTTAAAACAACCCAGAAGCTGGCATACTTTCCTATTTTCTATGATTTAGTTAATGGATTCACTCCTTTCTAATATAATATATTCAAAGCCTTTTTAAAAATTTAGGTATAGTTGATTTGCAATATTATATTAGTTCCATGTATATGGTGATGATTCAATATATTTATAGATTATACTCCATTTAAAGTTATTATAAAATATTGGCTATATTCCCTGTGCTGTACGATATATCCTCATAGCTAATTTTTTTTGGACATAGTAGGTTATATTTTTCAACCCCCCTACCTCTATTTTACCACTCCCCCCTCCCCTCTCCCCAATGGGAACAAACTACTTGTTTTTTCTCTACATCAGTTTATCTCTTTCTGTTTTGTTATATTCACTTGTTTGTTTCATGTTTTAGATTCCATTCAATGTCTTTTCGAAAAGAAAGAAAAAGAAGGCTTCAGTTTAATTTGTTAAAGTTTTGATTTTGTCTTTTGCCAAGCACTAGTAAGGTGTTTTCAGAAGACGCTAGGCTGCAGGCAGGATGGTCTGACATTTTGTCATAGCAGGAACAATAATGTCACAAGCCTCCCCTGCTGTGTAGCTGAGTTTTTAATGTCTAAACTAAAAGTAGTAAACTGCTGTAGCAGAACCTGCAGTAGGGTCCTGGATAACTTTTTAATCTCAGGTGACTTTTTCATTTTTATCTTTGAGATAGATGTCTACTTTGAAGCTTAACATATAGATCAGAAAAATAAAGAAATACCTCACATGGTAAAATCAGCTTCTCTTTTGTCACTTGGGAGGTAGAAAATAAGATATTGCATGTACAACACAAAGACTGTGACTATACTCAACTATCTTAAACTTATTAATCATCTTACTTTAAACCTTAAACCATGTCACTATTACTATTCATTTCTGATTTGGCAACTTGGCTGAATTGAGCGGTTTATTTCTATCTATAGTGCCAGTGATAATGCATGTTTTCATCTCTCTGGTGTGATTGTAATAATGTAACTTTAAAGCTTTTCACTAATTGCTTTCTGTAATAATTGTTAGATCTTCTTTCCCCTTACTAACCCAGTTCTTGATAGTTTTAAATAGTGGAAACATGCTTCTATATAATTATAAAACAACTCTGACTGTTTTGACTATAACTAGATCTTAAACATGCTAACACATTTTTTCTGTGTCCCTTTGAACCACATCCTTAGAAGAAAAGACTATGTTTTAGGTTTCTAATGAGAATGTCAACTTTAAGCATGTGACTCTTGTTTTTTAATCTGATTTAATAATGCAAATTTGAATAACATTTTTTTAAAAAATTTTATTAATGTATAATTCATTTACAACACTGTGACAAATTCTGCTGTACAGTAAGATGACCCAGTCATACATACATATACATTCTTTTTCTCATATCGTCCCCCATCATATTGTGACCCAAGAGGTTGTACACAGTTCCCTGTGCTATACATTCTACATGTATAGCATGTCCATCCATTCTACATGTAGTAGTGTGTGTCTACTAACCCTAAACTCCTTGTCCATCCCACTCTCCCTGGCCCCCGCAATTGCAAGTCTGTTCTCCATGTCTCTAAGACTCTTTCAGATAGTTTGTGCTCTATTTTAGATTCCACATGTAAGTGATATCATGTGGTATTTGACTTTTTTCTGACTTCATTTAGTATAAGGAACTCTCGTTCCATCCATGTTGCTGCAAATGGCATTATTTCATTACTTTAATGGCTGAGTGTTATTTCATTGTGTATATTACCACATCTTAATCCAAACACCTGTCGATGGACATTTACGTTGTTTACATGTCTTGGCTATTGTGAATATGGGTGCAAGTATCTTTTTGAATTGTAGTTTTGTCCAGATGTATGTGCAGAAGTGGAGTTGCTGGATCATATAGTAGTTCTCTATATATTTTTCTGAAGAACCTCCATACTATTTTCCATAGTAGTTGTACCAATTTACATTCCCACTGGCAGTGTAGGAGGGTTCTTTTTTCTGCACACCCTTTCCATCATTCGTTATTTGTAGACTTGTTAATGATGGCAGTTCTGACTGGTGTGAAGCTGTGCTTCATTGTAGTTTTGTTTTGAATTTCTCTAATAATCAGTGATGTTGAGCAGTTTTTCACGTGCCTACTGGCCATCTGTATGCCTTCTTTGGAAAAATATCTATTTAGGTCTTCTGCCTATTTTTCAATTAGGTTGTTCATTTTTTTGTTGTTGTTGTACTGTATGTTTTAAAGTGACTCTATCTCTTAGCTGCCCGTATTATATGCTGATGTATCTAAGAATTGTGTGTGAGCGTGTACGTGTGTGTGAGAAATTGTACTTTCTGAGTGATATCCATCCTTGCACTGCATTTGTTAAATATATGTAAAACACTCAAAAATAAATTATCCATTCAATTTAGCAAAATTAACAGGAATAAAAATATATATACATATAAAAATATTACGTATCTGGAGAATATATGTAGATGTAAACATAGACATTAGACATCAAAGATAGGCTTTTAGCAGATGATGAGTAAAACAGAGAAAGTTTAATCTGCTTTTCTGATTGCTTAGAAAAGCACTAAAATATTACTTGATACAACTTTATGTATTTTCTTACCACTAAAAACTCTATAGTAGTAGTAAGAACAATTTTCTAAGAAGGAAAAAGTAAAAACAAGCTTGTTTCATATTTGTAGTAGCTCATATATCTGAATGATGGTTCGTTTGAAATAAATTTATATGAAAATGATCAGACAAAGGCAACAAAACCACGTGAGTCTCTTTGGAGTTGTAACAACTCTCATTTTTCAAAAATTTACTGGACGTATTTGTTAAGTGCCACAGGGCACACAGTTTCTTTAAGCATAGTTGCTGTCTTAAAGTACTTACAAACTGGTTGAGCAGATAAGAGGTGAACAAACAAAACTACAAATCCGAGAAATATAAGATAAGTGTCAAGAACAGTGTGGAATTTTTTTCTGTTTAAATTCAAAGAGAAAAATAACTGGTTAGAACTTCACATGAAGCCTTGAAGCAATGATGAAATTCTCTGGTTTTGGTTAAAGGTAATATAGTTTCTTAGAAAATACTAAATTGATACTATGGCATCAGAGCCTCTCAAGGTCTTCTAGACGATACGTAGAATAATTTCAAAGAATACATTTAAAATCATAAAAATATATGCAATATATAAACAATAAAGACAATAAATTCTAGTTCGTATCTCCTTG
>PVHT020004020.1:22078271-22152997 GCA_004024745.2 Catagonus wagneri
TATGTGAAACCAAGGGATGATATTAAAAAAAATTAGAAGCAGTGTATCTTGATTTAAATATATTTGAATAAAGCCTTTCTTTGTGATAAATTAATAATTTTAAACTTTCTCAGAGATTTGCATTATCTACAATTCAACAATTATAGTCATAAATTTCCTTGTTTATAATGAATGCAATTATATATGCAAATATATAATAATTTATGTTTGTGTTCATAGAAGAAGCATAGCTTATTTGGGAATGTAAAAATGTATAAGCTAGGTAAAATTTGGGTGTTGACTCTAGGTTGTGGCACAGTTTATGAAACTATATTATACAACCTATTAATAGGGAGATTATATCAATTGCATTTAGCTATTTTTTAAGGGTTGAAATTTTAACATGCTACTTTGAAGAGTTAGGGACAACTGAGCTTAAACCACTCCTCATATATACCTCAAACAAATTACAAAATAATTGATAAAATGGATATTCATATAACAATCCTTATTATCACATATAATCATGTAACCACCACCATAAGGAAACCATAAACCCAGAATTTTATATCCAGCAAAAATATCAACGTTAAAAATAAAGTGAATTTTTTTTCAGATTATGTAGATATATATTTTTATATATACATATTTATGCACATTCACATACATATTGTCAGCAGAATTGCTAAAGGAAAGCTCTTCAGGTTAATGGGCCAGAAACCATTTGGAAACTCTAGTCCTCAGAGAAAACAATAAAGAAGAATCTCAGAAATGAGAAATAACTGGTTAAATTGCAAAGATTATTTTTGGCCATTTTTCTCTTACTTTGTTGTAAAACATACAGTTTTTTAAATTGAAAATTAGAGGATAGTCTTAGAAAGTTTCTTCATGCACTTATATTTAATAGGTATAATAACTAACATAAAAGACAATGGGGGAATATGGACGTACAGATTAGTAAGATTTCATATGTAAGAAGATTCATGAGTGCTAACCTATCAATCAGCTTACCTAAAGCCCAGTTGGAATTTTTTCGTTTGTAGAAATTTACAGGTTGGTTCTAAAATTTATATGGAAATGAAAAAAAAAGCTAGAATAAACAAATATTTTTCAAAAAGAACATTAGAGGATTTAAACTACCTTAGCATTACTGCAAACTATACTAATGGAACAGGATGGTGTTGGCATTAAGGCTAGAAATGGGAAGTTCAAAAATATACAGATATACTTAATTTATTTTAAATTTATTTTTATTTTTTTTTAATTTTATTAAAGTATAGTTGATTTACAAGGTTGTGATAATTTCTGCTGTACAACCAAGTGATTCAGTTATACATATAGATGATGGATATGTATATCCATTCTTGTTCAGAATTTTTTCCCAGATAGATTATCATAGAATATTGGGTAGAGTCCTCTGTGCTATCAGCAGATCCCTGTCGACCAGTCATTCCATATACCTCAATGTGTATAGGCCAGTCCCAATCCTCCAGTCCATCTGCCACCACCACCTGGCCCCTTTGGTAACCAGATTTTTTTTTTCCCCCAAATTTTATGAGTGTGTTTCTGTTCTGCAAATAAGTTCATTTGTATTGTTCTTTTTTATTTTGTTTTGTTTTTTAAATGATTTTTATTTTTTCCATTATAGTTGGTGTATCCTATTTTCAGATTCCACATATAAGTGACATCATATGATGTTTGTCTTTCACTATCTGACTAACATCACTTAGTATGATAATTTCTAGGTCCATCCATGTTGCTGCAAATAGCATTGTTTTAACAAGAGTGCCAAAACAATTGAATAGGGAAAGGTACATGTTTCAACAAATGATGTTGAAACAGATAGCCATTGAACAAAATATGAACTTTACCCATGCCTCAAACTGTTTTTTTAATAATTAACCAAAAAATAGAATAGAGATCTCCCTGTAAGAATCAAAACTGAAATTACTAAAGAAGAGTTATGATAAAACATGGGTGTCTTTGGTTTAGGCAATATTATTTTAGGACATTAAAATGAGTATGAACCATGCAAGAATTACACAGATACTTATACTTCATCAAAATTAAAACATTGTTAATAAAATGCAAACACAGGTAGTGGAATAGGAAAAAATGTTTGTGAAACATACATCTGATAAAGAATTTTTATCCAAAATCATCAAGAGTTCTTTCAACTCAGTAATGAGAAGCCAGAAGAATTCATCTCAGTGGGCTAAATATTTATATAAGCTCTATTATGAAAAAGTTGTATAGAGGTAAATGTAAAAAGACACTCAAAATCATTAGCCATTAGGCAGTTGCAAATAAGACCCACAAAGAGATACAGCCACACTGTCATTAGAATATCTAAAGTTAGAGATGCTTCTAATACCAAGTGTTGAAAATATGTGGATTAAGTTTACTTCTCGTATGTCACTGGTATATCATTGATATATAAGTGAAATGAAAACATTGTCAACACAAAAATATGTAAGCAGATAATCTACATTACTTATAATAACCAAAACCAGGAAGCAAACTGAGTATCTGTTAGTCATGGAGGAATACAAAATCTGTATTGTATCATTACTTAAATACTCCTCTGTAGCAAAAATGGAACAAACTTCTCATACCACCACTGACGCGAACGAATTTCAAGAGCATTATGCTAAGTGAAATTAGCCAGACACAAAATACTATTGTATGATTACATTTGTATGATTTTCTTTTAAAAAGTCAAATCTATAGTTTAAGTAGAATGTTTGCTATATGATATTGAGGGGTCATGCAGGGGCAAGAGGGAACTTATTTGGTAGATGGCATCATTCTATACCTTTTTTTTTTTATGGCCACACTTGTGGCACATGGAAGTTCCTGGGCCAGCAATTGAATCTGAGCTGCCACAACGCCAGATCCTTTAACCTACTGTGCCAAGCCAGGGATCAAACTCCCGCCTCCACAGTGACTCAAGCCACTGCATTAGGATACTTAACCCACTGTGCCACAGTGGGAATTCATCATTCTATATCTTGATTTTGGTGGTAAGTTATAAAGAGTATATATTTATCAAAATACATTGAACTCTAAAATCACTGAACTTTATTTTATATGAATTATATCTTAGGTTGATTAATCAACAAATTAGTTAATACTGTAGAGTTTTAAGACCAAGAACATACCTATCAACCAAATGAATGCATATCCCTAACTCCTTCCCCAGACCCAGAAGTCTAGAAGTAAAGCTCAGGAATAGATATATTTAAGAACCTCACCTAGGACTCCCACTACAGTTTAAAACATATTTCAATAGTGTCTTACACATGCACTTTGAAAAACACTATAAAAAATTTAAAGGCAATTTAGAGAATTCAAAAATAGGGAAGCTATTTACAAATCGTATGTCTGATTAAGAATTTGTATCAAATTATACATATAAAAAAATCCTTCAAAACTCAATTATAAGAAAAAAACACCCAAATATTTTAAAAAGCACACAAATTTGAATAGGCATGTTGCCAAAGAAGATCTATAAATGATAAGCATATGAAAAGAATGCTCAATATCAATTATTAGTAAAGTACAAATTAAACCAAAATGAGATAATAGTACATACCTTTCACACTAACTAGAATAACTTAAACCGAGGATACTGACCATATAAAATTTCAGTAATCATACAGAGGAATGGAAACTCTTAAACTTGGTCATGAGAACATAAAGTACTATTACTACTTTAGTAAGTAATTTGCCAGTTTCTTAACATGTAAACATATGATCCAGCCATTGCATTCCTGAGCCTTTACGAAGGAGAAAGAAAGCATTAGTTTATGCAAAGACTTTTGCTAAAATGTATATGGTAACTTTTTTTTAATAACCAAAATTGTTCATCTCCAGGTGAATGGATAAACTGTCATATGGGAACACAACACTATATTATTACTCAGCCATACGTGAATGCACTATTGATATATATCACAATATAGCTGAGTTGCAAAATAATTATGCTGAGTGAAAAAGGCTAGACAAATGCATACTGTATTATTTATATGCAACTCTATAAAACACAAACTATAGTTACAAAACAGAGATCAGTGGTAAAAGGGAGGGGTATTCAGGGAGTGGTAGAAAGAAGGCATTATAAAGCCACACAAGGATACTTTTGAAACTGACGGATATGTTTAGTATCTTAATTCTGGTGAGCAGTTCATGAGTGTATACATATGTCAAAACTTATCAAATTGTACATTTCAAATACATATTTCTTATTGCATACTAAATATACCTCAATTTTAAAAGTAAATTAAAATATGCAGGAGAGAAAAAAAATTCCCAAGTTTTCTGATTATTTGCCTGATTTGAAAATTGATAACAAAGGAGTAGTCCAAACTGTGGGATTTCACTTTTAGAAATAATGAGTATTTTAGAATGTTTTCTTCCCTTCACATTTTTCCCAGCATGTCACTTGCATTTAATTATTTTAATAGCTATGAATTTGTCTGAAATTGCTTTGGAAAGGAAATAAATTGGTTTCAAAAGCAACTAGTGATTCATTAGCAGGTGGTGACTTTTAGTAGCTGGTAATTCTTTTAAATTCTAGTTAAATAGTGATGTCAAGTTATTAAAGTTTGCACTTTGAAAGTGTTTAGTATAATCATCCTTTCAACTATATATCTTTAACTGCCATAACACCAAAGTATTTTTGTTGTCCCTACCTATAAAATGAATAATCTGCTGTTGTGATGCTTGAAAATAGATTTTACTAGTTAACTGGTCTCTATCTGGTAGCTTTCCCCAAGGACCTGTCTTATTTTTATGTGTTTTTTTTTTTAATGGAGTTATTTCTTTTTGCCATCACTGTTTTCTCTTTAAATCTCATTTGTAATCTTCAGTAAGCCTTTTAGAGTCACCCAAGTTTGCCATGTTTGAGACACAATTTCCCCCTTGGCTCAACTATATACGAAAATGCATTTTAACTTTATTGTAAAAGATAAGCAGGGAGGCAGAAAAAATGAAAGTAATGCAGATTCAATGTGCTAAGAATTTATAGGGTTTTTTAAGACCCCCAGACGTCTACTAATAGCTCACAACAGTGGGGAATGCAAAATTATGAGAAAAATCTTATAATTTAGTCAGTGGGAAATGCAAAATTATGAGAAAAATCTTATCATCCTTGACAATGACAAAGAAAAAGCTTATCATTTTATTTCTGTTGATATTTTCATGTTTTCAAAATAACAGCAACTGACAGTAGAACCTTGCCTCTAAATATTTTTCTAAATAGAACTGAGGATGAATTCTCAAGAAAAAGAGAAGTAAATGCACATGGCTATCTTTATTCACTGTTTACTTGGAACCATATATTGTGTTGCTGTTGAGCATCAGTGAAAGGGGTGTGGTCAATTGAAAGAGGAACATGTGTCCGTCTGCATTACCAGCAAAACACCTGCTGTGCAGTGCTCCATCTCTCCCTCTGCCTACAGCTTCACATGACCTTCAGCAAGTGCTGAAGCAATTGACTTCATATGTATATTTCCCTGAACTGAATTTTTACAGAAATCAATATGTATAACTGTACCCCATTCAACTTCTGTTTGAGGGTTAACATTTTACAGAATTGGAAATACTGCAGTCAAAGGGGTTACGGCTAAAGCTACAACTTCAGTGTTCGACAAATCATGTTTGCCAATCTGCCACAGCATCTAATTTTAAAGATCCTTCTAGCTGTGAAGAATGTTGTGGTAGATGCCTCCATGACTCTTGCCATTAATTGGTTGTGTCTGCAAGTCAGTCTCAGTCCTTTCCAGGTCATCACCATCCAGATTCATTTTTAATAGAGGTATCATGACAAATGAAAAGCTGAATTGGGTTGCAGGCTTTAGGAGAGAACATAGCAATTCTTATGGTTCACGTATCAGCAATTGAGGGATGTAGTAAGCAAAGAAATGCTATCAATCAAAATAAATCGCCAAGATAAATATTTTGTCATGGCTAAGCAGTTAACGAACTCGACTAGCATCCATGAGGACGTGGCTTCGATCCCTTGCCTCGTTCAGTGGGTTAAGGATCTGGCATTGCCCTGAGCTGTGGCATAAGTCGCAGACACAGCTCTGTTGCTGCGTTGCTGTGGCTATGCTGTAGGTTAGGCAGCAGATTGGACCCTTAGCCTGAGAACCTCCATATGCCATGGGTGCAGCCCTAAAGAGACAAAAAGATCAAAAAAAATTTAGTGAAAATATATTCATTATGGGAGAAGAAAATCTTTTAAATTATCAATGTTATTATGAAAAGCTTTTAATTTGTTGATGAAAGTTCATATTTTGACAGAATTTTTAAAAATGAGATATGGTTAAATAGTTTCCTTATTGGGTTATATAAATGTGAAAACTATTTTCTAAGAGTTCAGTAAATTAGAGTTCTTCTAAGCCTCTTCTATATCTTTTTGTTGATTTTAAGATAAATTTGATTTTATTTTAAAAAAAGCTGAAAAGGGCAGTCAAATAGAAATGAAATTCCCTGGTATAGTTTCAAAAAATCTTTCCAACAGAAAGAACCTTTACCATAAATTGATGCAGGTTTGAAGAAAGCCAAGATAAAATTTTGTTTTTGGAAATTTTATTATATATGCTGTGTTAGTTTCTGAGAGTTGCTATAAAAAATTACTACAAACTTGGTGTCTTAGAACAAACAGAAACTTATTCTGTCACAGTTTTGGAGGCTGAAGTCCAAAATTAAGGTATCAGCAGAGTCATGTTCCCTCTGAAAGTTCTAGAGAAGAATCACCCTTCCTTGCATTTTCCTCAGTTCTGTATGGTTGTGGGTAATCCTCAGTTTATAGCTCCATCTCTCCAGTCCCTGCCTACAACTTCACATGACCTTTTTCTGTAGGTATGTCTATGCATTTCCTTCTCTTATAAGATGGCATCATAGGATTTACAGCCTACCTGAATTCAATGTAATGTTATCTTAACTAATAACTACGAAGACCTTATTTCAAAATAAGTCAGATATTGAGGTTCTGGGAAGGCATGGTTTTTAGAGGGACACTAGTCAGCTCACTAAATGTACCACAGAAACAGTTCTAATTAGTAGAATTATATTTAGTCAGCTGCAATAGCGGAAATTTGACCATTTTTTTCTGTGGTAGATAGAATTAGTGCTCAATATCATCTGAAACTCCTTTGGACTCACATACAAAACTCAATTTTCTACCATTTTTTCACTAAGAGCACTAAAACTTACTATCATTATAGTGACGTAAGCAGAGTGATGTACCTTTACTTCTAGGCTAAATCTTTTTAATTATGAGACTTTCTACCACTTTTCCTGTTGCAGTGACCAAACGGACCTCATACTTATAAACAGCCGATTGACACAAATGACAATGCAGCCTGCATTATCCTGGAGCATTTGTGATTTTGTGGCATTGAACCAACCAAACATGCATTGGATATTCGGTGAGTGAGAAATAGTTAATGATTTTGTAAGAATTAACCTAATGTGATCTTTTTTCATACATATAAATATAAAACAATTCAAAGTATAGACTATCAATGTAAAATATATAAATGTCTTAAGGAAATACAGTGATTACAGATGCTCTTTTTATTTCTACATATTCCATAATTTAATAGTGAATTTATGATAAAAGATCAGGGTTGTGAACCACAAGAAAGTGTTCTAAAATGTTTTATTAATACAAAGTGATTCCTTTTGAGATAATACTATATCCATGAAGCTATATAAGTGAGTACATATTGTTAAATATTCTATAGTCCTTGAAATGAAGAATTTGCAGTGGATATGGATTATAAAGAGACTCTAAGGCAGAAAAATATGGCAATAACATAAAAATTACAAGTCAATTACCTGCAGAAAAAATTATGTGAGGCAACTTAAGAATATAAATGTAAGGAATACACACTTGTTTTCAATTTCAACTCCCATAATAGAGCAGACGCAATTACAGTATGTTCCAATTAGAAAGCTAATTAGCTGCTCAAAATTGGCATTTTTGGATATGACATATTATATTTCAGATCTCAATATTTTAGCTTTTTTTGTCTTTTTTTTTTATTTTTTTTTGTCTTTTTGCCTTTTTCCTAGGGCCGCATTTGCGGCATATGGAGGTTCCCAGACTAGGGGTCTAATCCGAGCTGTAGCCACCGGCCTATGCCAGAGCCATAGCGACGTGGGATCCAAGCCGCATCTGCAACCTACACCACAGCTCACAGCAACGCCGGATCCTTAACCCACTGAGCAAGGCCAGGGATAGAACCTGCAACCTCATGGTTCCTAGTCGGATCCGTTAACCACTGAGCCACGATGGGAACTCCTTTTATTGTCTTTTTAGGGCCACACCCGTGGCATATGGAGGTTTCCAGGCTAGTGGTCTAATTGGAGCTGTAGTTGCCGGCCTATGTCACAGCCACAGCAATGCCAGATCAGAGCTGCATCTGTGACCTACACCACAGTTTAAGGCCAACGCCCAATCCCTAACCCACTGAGCAAGGCCAGGGATCGAACCTGTGTCCCAACATTTTAGCTCTTATTTGTTCTTTTCATGTCATTTATTTTTCCTTTTTGGCCACCCTGTGGCGTATGGAGTTACCCAGCCAGGGGTCAGATCTGAGTCATAGTTGTGACCTTCACCACAGCTGCAGTTGCAGCAATGCTGATCCTTAATCCACTGTGCAAGGCAAGGTATTGAACCTGTGTCCCAGTGCTCCAGAGCTGCTACCAGTACCATTACATCATAGCCAGAACTCCTGGATCTCAACATTATAGTTTCAAGAAAATATTCTTTAATTTATACCTTCATTTATATTTATATTTTATTTTATTTTGGACTTTAGTTTATATATTTATATATATATAAAATGTATTTTATTATGATATATATTTAGTATATATACACATATGTACTATACTATATAGTATGTGTCATGGAGAATATTTATGGTATGTGTGTATGCATGTGTGTGTGTACAAACATATTGTTTCCTAAATAATTTTTTAATTCTTTCATTTGGATTTTATTTTATGACTCAGAGTCAAAGCAAACATATATTGGCTTCATAGGAATATTACATGATACAAGGTATGAGAGAGAAAAGTATTACCTTCTGGTACCCAAAACAGTTTTTCAGATGTGCTGAGGGACTCTTTATCACTTTATTTAAATAACAGTTTGATGTTTTCTTTCTCCAAGAGTCACTCATACCCAGTCATAATATCCTTTATTGTATTACAAAAATTTCATTGGATCGTTAAAATTATAAAATGGAAGAGAATGAAGTAAGACACATACTGCTGTAGGAAGGTGTGGAAGGGAACATGAGGAGCAGAAGTATGCTCCCCACCCAGTTTTACTATATTGCCTTGGCTGCATTGCCGAGGTGTGAGTTATTAATGCCCGCGAAGTGTATCTAAGGTAATACTGAAGCATGGAGACTCAATTCATGACCACAAGGAATTATAAATTCAACTGGACATTAGCTGAGCCAACCTGAGCATCAGCTAATAAATATAAAGTAGTTAAGTCCAATGAAATCTGCAGAAAAGAAGTTTTGAGGGATGGAAGAAATTATCTAGGTGTAGTTGGACTTCTAATTTAATATTTTTCTAATAAATTTATGATAAGTTTAAATTTTTCAGAAATAATCATGAATTTGTATGTCACTTATAACCTGTTTTGAGCCAGTATATTTAAAGCTTATATATGTATTATTTATATATATGTCATATATATGACAATAAGAATAGATTATATTTTCACTAATTTAGATTTACCTTTTATGGCATAGCGTAGCATGAATCTTAAAATAATAGTCATTTGTGAGTAAATAAAATAATCATTCCAACTGTATTATTTCACTTGATATATGTAAGATTACATCAGAAAAGTCTCCTGAGATTTTTGTTACTTTTGTTAAATACAATAAATATATTTTTCAGATAACTTAAATCTTACCAATTAGAAACACAATTCAGCATGTCACTTTCAAATCCCTATATGAAAAGAAAATCAATAACAATACTAACATTAGAAGGGGGGAAGAAAAATTACTGAATTAGAAGGATCCCAAGTTATTTGTTTTCTAATTTTAGAGCTCACATATATCTAAACTTGTGTATTAAAAAGCATTGTCAAAATCCACACTGCTATACTTTTTCATTTTCTTTTAAGAAAGCACAAATAACAAGGAAGTAGGCTGTTTTTATTTTTTTTATTTTTTATTTATTTTATTTTTTTTCTTATTAACAATGATTTTATTTCAGTTATAGGTGTACAAAGATCATAAGTCAATTTGATAGATTTTGTGTCCCAAACCCACAGTGCATCCCCCCACCCCCCAGATTGTCTTATTTGAAAAACCATGGTTTTCCAAAATCTGTGAATCATTGTCTGTTCTTCAAAGAAGTTCATTGTGTCTCTTTAGCTTCCACATGTAAGCGGTAGCATTGGGTGTTGCTGTCTAATTCTCTGACTGGTTCCACTTCGCATGATAATTTCTAGGTCCATCCATGTTGCTATAAATGTTGTTATTCTGTTCCTTTTAATGGCTGAGTAATATTCCATTGTGTGTATGTACCATACCTTCCCTATCCACTCCTCTGTCCATGGGCATTTAAGTTGTTTCCATGACCTGGCTTCTTCCCTCTCTAGCTGCTTTAGATGTAAAATTAGGTTGTTTATTTGAGTTTTTTCTTGTTTCCTGAGGTAGGCTTGTATTGCTATATACTTTCCTCTTAGAACTGCTTTTGCTGCATCCCAGAGATTTTGGAGTGTCGTGTCTTTGTTGTCATTTGCTTCTAGGTATTTTTTAATTTCCTCTTTGATTTCTTCAGTGATCCATTGGTTGTTTTCTTGTTTTTGTATCCGTTTGGCTAGTCTATGTCTTTTGGTTGGGGCATTCAGTCCATTAACATTTAAGGTAATTACTGATATATATGTTCTTATTGCCATTGTATTAACTGTTTGGGGTTTTTGTTGCTCTTTTCTTTTTTTTTTAACCCTGAAGTTTTGATATAGGAGTCTATATACAGATGAGATTGTTTTAAGTTGTTGGTTTCTTAATTGCACGTGTGTCTCCAGTGACCTGCATTTGTGCTCTCTTCTCACGATTTCTGATTTTGGTAGTATAGTTGTGCATGGATGATTTAGTATCTTTACTGTATATATGCCTTTACTGGTGAGCCTTGTCATTTGTGGTGTTTTTGTTTGTGGTTGTGGCCTTTTCTTTTCTGACTAGAGAAGTTCCTTTAAGATTTGTTGTAAAGCTGGTTTAGTGTTGCAGAAATCTCTTAGCTTTTGCTTATCTGTAAAGGTTTTGATCTCTCCTTCAAATCTGAATATGAGCCTTGCAGGGTAAAGCAATCTTGGTTGGAAGTTTTTCCCTTTCAACACATTAAGTATATCATGCCACTCCCTTCTGGCCTGCAGAGTTTCAGATGAGAAATCTGCTGATAACCTTATTGGGGTTCCCTTGTATGTCATTTCCCTAGCTGCTTTCAAAATTTTCTCTGTCTTTAATTTTGGTCATTTTGATTAGTATGTGTCTTGGGGTGTTCCTCCTTGGGTTTATTTTATATGGTACTCGTTGCACTTCCTGAATTTGACTGAGTGGTTCCTTTCCCATATTAGGAAGTTTTCCGCTATTATCTCTTCAAATATTTTTTTCTGTCCCCTTCTCTCTCTCTTCTCCCTCTGGCACCCCTATAATACGGATGTTGGTGCATTTAACATTATCCCAGAGTTCTCTGAGACTCTGCTCTGTTTCCTCCAGTCCTGTGGAGCTCCTGCACACAAGCCCCTCCGGCCTTCAATGCCAGATGCTCCAGGGGCTCTTTCTCCCTGTGTCCGATCCCCAGGCGTGGGGTTTTGACATGGGGCTCAGAACTCTCAGTCCTATAGCTGAGTCTGTGTGCTGCAGTTACTTTCCAGTCTGTGGGGCTTCCCACCCAGGAGGTATGGGGTTGCTTCTATCATGTAATTGCCCCTCTACCTCTTGATGTGGTCTTCTGTTTGTCTTCTGGAGTAGAATATCTATTTTGGAAGTTTACAGTCCATTTGGTTGAAGACTGCTCGGCATCTAGTTGTAGTTTTGCTGTTTTTTGGGAGAGAAGTTGAGCTCCAGTCCTTCTCTTCCGCCATCTTAATCCAATCTCTCTGGAAGTAGGCTGTTTTTAGAAGCCTATTTCAACATGCTGTCTCTAGTACATGTAATAAGATTATTTACTATAGATTGAAAATAATTCCTGAATTTTCTAATTTTAAAATAATAGCACATGAGAACTCTGAAACTGTGCAATATTCTAAAGTGATTTATGAATTAATAAAACTGTGGCATATAGTCAGCACATATTTAGTGTTCATCTTTCCCCCTTGGAAATTGATACTTCATTTCTGCAACTATTAAGTAAAATACTCCTAGTCATGTTGCAGGAAGCCTAACTTATACTTAGTGTTAAATCAGAACATCTAAACTCTTTTCATTGCATTTATGAGCTGTCAGGCAATGCTGTTTACCAAAAGAAAAAAAAAACAAACTTACACAGTTGGGAATATTGAGCTCAACATTTTTTTATTATTATAAGAATTCCCATAACTTTAATGGCAAATATTTATGGTGAAATTAGAAGGTGGAATAGGTTCAGTACAATATTTTTTTTAATGTCATTTGAGTATGGGTAATTTTTTCCATAGTGTAACAGTTGCCATGTTATGAACTAGGGTTCCACACAACACCACTTCTGAAGCACTTCTCCAAGCTATAACACAGTTTTGTCAGTGAAATTCTTGCCTCTTTCTTACTTACTTCCCCATCTACTATAGACCAGTTCAGTCAGTCTTATACATGACACTTCTTCTTTATGCCATTGCCCTTGTTGTTAACTGTTGCCATGTGGCTTTTCCCAGTGTATTTTGTCCATTCTCCCCCAACTCTGTTCTGTTCTCCATTTCACTGTGATCCTGTGCTTTCTTTAGCACAGATGATTCAAGTACCTCTGCAGCTTCTTCTTGTCCTTGCAGCTTAAACACCCTATCTTTAAAGCTTTCTTGAATAATTCTACTCTAAATAATTTCTTTACTATCCCAAATATTCTATGAGTCTATTACTACAAGGATTACCTACATCTGTTTTTGCGGTATATGCATCCATTTGACTCAAAATTGTTTTTTCCTTTAAAAACAAGTAGAATTAGTACAGCTTATCAAGTATTTCCAATTTTTCTTATGAATCCACAATATAGGATAGTACTTTACTGACCCTTGGAATTAGGGTCATGTGACTCCATCAACATTATGCTAAGTGAAGTAAGTCAGATAGAGAAAGGTAAATACTGTATGATATCACTTATATGTAGAATCTAAAAAAATAGAACAAAATGAAGTTCCCTTATGGTGCATCAGGTTAAGTGACCCAGAATTGTCACTACAGTGACTCTGGTTGCTGCTGTGGCCTGGGTTCCATCAGTGGCCTGGAAACTTGCACTTGCCACGGTCATGGCCAAAAAACAAATATGCGAGAAAAAATACGTAAAAGGATAAAGAAGTGACCCTAAAATTGTAATGGTTTATTGAAGTAATGAGCTCAACTCTTAAATATTCATTATCAAATTCTGGAAAATGCTACCAGCATAAACACAACACATGAATTTATTTTGGTTTAAAAATATCAAAATAAAAAGGTTTTATCATCATGAAATTCTATTCAAAGTTGCCCCAATCATTGTCTGCAACTTAATTACCTGTGTTCACTGATTATCCATATTATAGACAAGCATGCAAGTTTCCATCTTTCTATTACTACATGTGAAAATCAATGTTTCTAAAGAAATAAAACTAAATGTTAAGATGGATAGCAATGTCTTCCTATTTATACTGGATTTCTAAAATTTAAGAGAACCTGATCAGAGCCTTCAGTATGCATGCCTTCTGACAGGTATATTATCATGGATCTCTACATATCATGGACATTGAATTAAAATAACCTATCATGTTCTTTCCCTAGAAAAGTTTTTTGCCCTTTTATGATAAAACAACATGAGCGTCCCATGGTTTGTGAATGCTCAGGGACTCTTTGAGTCCCTAGAATCAGTAAAGAAAAATGTCTGTGTTTGTGACTTTGTGGAATATTGAAGGTACTGAAGACCATTGTGGTTGTATCTCTATTCTCTCCCCATTCTATTACTCTGTATATCAAAATGCAGCGAGTGGTATTGACCATATAGTTAGGCACTGATTGAATTCTAATTCATTTTACAAACAGAAGTTGTGACCCTATTTGAAGGCTATCAGATCAATGTGTGGTGTTGTGGATGGTGTGTAAATAAAATAAAATGTGGATATTTTGTTATCTGAAACATTTATTTTAGCAGCGTATGTTTATGCACAGCATAACATATGTACATCTATAGGTCATATGTGCCTAATGATTCGCTATGTAAAGGTCTGGTTTTGCTTAATAAGATTTGTCCTCAAATAAGTTTAAACGTGCTCATCTGAGCCAGTCAGTGTAGGTTTAATCCTATACTATTGCTGGAGATTCAAGATTCCTCAGACAAGGGCAGACCTACACCAGACAGTGCTTGATAATACCCTGACTTGTAAATTAGTACTGTAGAAGGTTTACTGGGAACATTTTCTTTTATCTTTTGAGAAAAATATTGGAAGTGATTTTTCTCCCTTCCATTAGAAACTGAATGTGAACATGTATAGCCTAGAATAACTACAGTTTTCTAGATGTCAGCCTGGAGAGAAGTCACACAAATTACTCTAGAGCAACATGGACAGAGTCTTGATGTAACTATTTTTCTTCCTTTCAACTTCCTCAGTTATGTAAACCCCAAAGTCTCTTATGTTTAAGCTAGGATAGCCAAGAATGATACCAGGCAAAATACTTAGTGTAAAATGTATCACAAATAGTATTGACTCAAAACAATAGGAGCCTTTGCAATATTTGCCATAGTAGTGAAGTACCACGTTCAGTTGCATGCAAAGAAAAACTAAACAATGATATAAAAATAATAGAGTGTATTACTCTTTTCAAATAGAGATATAGATTAGGCAGCTAATGGCATTGTTTGAGAGACTTGAAGATACCAGATCTAAAGTCTTGCCAACGCAGTTGGTTATTTCTTATGGATTAAGGATAGCTGCTTGACACTAGACATGTGTTTGAATTTTGTGCAGAAAAAAGGAAATGCTTAAAAGCTGAAGGGAAAATGGGAGATGCAGATTTTCTTTTTATCCTGGACATATTGGGGTTAGACCAAACTTAGAGTTCTATTAGGGGATAAGGACAAAATGTATAGTAGACAAGGAACCAGCAGTCTACTCTTCCATATCTATTACAGCATGAAAAAAAAAAAGAAAGAAATTTCAGTGGTGCTAAGAAATTATACACTTTTCTCATGTGCTCCAGTGAGATAAGATGGCAGAAGTGTTATCCATTGTTCCAATGTTAAATTCTAGGTATTCTGAATTGTGGCTATTGTGAACCACAGTAACTCACTTATGGCTCAGTGGGTTACATATCCAGCATTGTCACTGCTGTGCCTTGGGTTTGATTCCTGACCTGGGAACTTTTGCATGCTTTAGGCACAGCCAAAAAAGGAAAAAATGAAAAAGGAACAAATTCTGGGTATTCCATAAATCCAGGGAAAAGATGTATTTTTCCAGAAGTCTCAAGGAGGAAAATAGAGAGGTCATTAGGTTGTACAAGATCAAGTGCCTCTCTAAGAGGAGTGAAGACTAATTATGTATGATCATTTTACAAAAAGGGTAAATCTGCTGCATGACAGCCACTGTTTAAAATACTAGAATTCTAGCAATATCAAGAAATAAATGATCCACAGACTAGCTTAAAACTGCTCATTATACTGAGGAAATACAATTCTTAGTAGTATGACAAATGTTTCTCTTGAAATAGCTGTGTTATCCATCTCTAAAAAGAAAATAATCAAAGAAAACTTCTCTCATGAGAGTTACCAAATTAAGAAAAATTTATGGCTAAAGATTATACAATGAAAGAATTCTCTCACATTGTGAAGATAAAATTAAGTATATGTATTAATATCTTGGTATATCTCACCTATCTACTATATATATATATATATAAATTTTCAAGGAAATTCTAAAGTCAGAATTTGAGATCAAATACCTCTGGATCAGACATTTCAACAGAAGTTAATTGTCCACTCAATTAAATGAAAATATGATTTTATCTTCATACAGTTCTGCCCTGAGTGAGATGATCATTCATTTGCAAAGTAAAACATTGTTTACTCCTTGAGCAAAGTAGCTACTGAAAATATTTTACTGATAAAATCAGAAACACTGCTCTATAGAAATAAGCATGTAAATTGTTACTTAATTCAGTGCCCACCTGACCATAGAGGCTGTGGAGGAAGGAAGAATAGACCAGTACCTGATTTTATTTTGAAATTTAAGTATCCCTCTCACAAAAATTGTAGGACAAATAAAGAGAAAAACGATAGGATAAAAGAAAAATCTTTGAATAAACCAATCAACCAGCTTTAGCTAATTGACTTTTATAGAACAGTCAAACAAAGAAGAACAGAATGCACATTTACCAAGACAGACTATAAGTGTCAATTAATCTAAAATGATTCAAATCATACAAAGTGTTTTCTCTGACCACAAATGAGTTAAATTAGCAATCAATAAAAGCAAAATTTGTGTAAAATTTACAAATATTTGAAAATGAAACAGCACATTTCTAAATAATCAGAAAGAATACAAGTAAAAAGTTAAAAATATTTAACTGAATGAAATGAAAAGAAAATTATAATTTGCAAAAGCTCATTGAAGCACTGCTGAAGAAGAAATTTATAGCAGTGGTGCCTTTGCTAGGAAAGAAGAAATTTCTCAAATCAAAAACCTCAGCTTCCACCTTAAGAAACTAGTAAATGAAAACTAATTTCAACCCAAAGTGAGCAAAGTAAATTGAATTCAAATTATGCAGATAAAAATACTAAAGTGGAAATTTAAAATAGAAAGTATTATTGTAACCAAAAATCAGTTTCTGAGTTTTTGAGATCATTAAATTGGCAAATCTATAGGTTATCAGATCAAGAAAAAGTTAAAGGGTAAGAAGAAAAAGAAAAGACAAATTGCCAATGCCAGAAATGAGAGCCGTTACATCACTGGAGATTCTGCAGATTTAAAAGGATAAATAGAGAACATTGTGAATGAATTTACTGCAATAACTCGACAGTGTAGATGAAACAGAAACATTCCTTGACACTGCCTCTTAAAGATCACTGAAGATTAAAACAGTGAGCAAAAGAGAACAAAACTCCAGGCATAGCTGGTTTCATTAATAGATTCTACCAAATTCTTAAGAATAACTAGTTACCTATACTACGCAAACTCTTCCACAAATTTAACAAAGGGGAAATACTTTCCAATCAGACAAAGACATTGCCAAAAAAAAAAAAAAAATTCAAAATAGTATTTTCATTAAGGTAGACATAAAAATCCTTAACAAAATTTAGTAAACTAAATATAGTGACATATACAGAGGGTCTAGCACTCAGAAATTCAAAATTGTATTAAAGTTCAAAAACTGACTTATATAACCCACTTCATTAACACTAAAAAGGAAAATAAAAAACATAATATCATATCAGTAGTTTCTAAAAAACATTTGACAAAGTCTAAAAGCCAAGCCTGATGAAGCTAGTAACACATGAATAGATAGGAATTTCCTCAACTTTTTGACGTAAATCTATGAAAAGCCTAACAGAAAGCTTAATGATGAAACACTGAATTTTTTTGCCACATTATCTGAGATTTTAGGCAATGAAATAGGCCAACAAAAGCTAATAAAAGTAATCCAGTTGAAAAGAAGTAATGAAACACTTCATTATGTATTTAAAAAGACTTATTCACGAATATTCGTTTTAGCTTTATTTACATTAGCTAAAAATTGGAAACAACATAATTGTCTATCCACAGGTGTATGGATAAACAAATTATGCCATAATTAGTGCAGTGGAATGCTTGTAGCAGTATAAAGGAACGACTTGATACGTGCAACAACATAAATGAATCTCAGCATAATTATACTGAGTGAAAGAAGTCAAACAAAATGAAAACTCTAGAAAATGCAAATATAATCCCTAATGGTTACCTAGGAACAAGTAAGGGGTTGGAGGAAAGGACAGAGGATTTATAAAGGAATGTGAGGAAACTTTTAGAGTTTGCGGGTTCAATCCCTACCCTCGCTCAGTGTGTTAAGGATCTGGCATTACTGTGAGCTGTGGTGTCACAGATGTGGCTTGGATCCCACATTGCGGTGGCTGTGGCATAGTCCAGCAGCTGTAGCTCTGATTCAACCCCTAGCCTGGGAACCTCTATATGCCATGGATGTGGCCCTAAAAATAGGCAAAACAAAACAAAACAAAAAGCTAGTCTGGATGATGCATTACTAGATAACATAAAGTCCATTTGAGTTTAAAATTTAATAAAATGGAATATTGTATTTTTACATCAAATACTTTTAAATATCTATTTAACTAGTTGTTTCTCATAGAGGAAAAAAAGCAATATTTTTCTTGTACAATTTTTGGTATACCAACCTTAGAGAAAGGTTGTATTTCTGTTAACTGGAATTTCATTGTTTGGGGGGAAAGGAAATTATTTTGACATGTAACTTTTTTTTTTTGTCTTTTTGCCTTTTTTATGTGGAACTGCACCCGCGGCCTATGGAGGTTCCCAGGCTATGGGTCTAACAGGAGCTGTAGCTGCAGGCCTTCGCCACAGCCAGAGCAACGCGGGATCCGAGCTGCGTCTGCAACCTTCACCACAGCTCACGGCAACGCCGGATCCTTAACCCAATGAGCAAGGCCAGGGATCGAACCCGCAACCTCATGTTCCTAGTCGGATTCGTTAACCACTGAGCCACGAAGGGAGCTCCAACATGTAACATTTTACTCTATCGTCATGTCTTGTGTTGTCCTTGTTTCATTTTTTGTTTTTTTCTTAGTACCTGAAATACGTGGCACAGTGACATGAATATTTTATAAACACAGAACTGATACTTTTGAATTTCAGAACAGGCAAATTTGACACAGAATTATCATTATAGACTACCTTCTCAATGAAAAATTTTCTCTATTTAGAAGTTATTTATTTCCATCTTCTTTGCAATTCTCCTATTTCTTAAGCACATTCTATTTTTCAACTGTTTCTGCTCCTTTGTTTTTTAATTAAAAAATAACCCCAACTCTTTTCACTCTCAGTATGGAAATGGTGAGGTTTTTATCCATGAAGCTGATATTAACGATACCTGGTTTCTCTATAAACTAATTATCTTTTTATTTTTATCCAAAATATAGTCTTTATTTAATAACTAATCACTGAATGCGAATAATATTTGAGATCTGTGGTTAGTTGTTAAAAAATGTCACCAAATTTAATAATATACATATTCCCAAGAAAGTCAATTAAAACAAAAAGAGAAAATGCATATAGAGAGGGGGGAAAAAAGCATTGGTTATAAAGTGAAAAATAAATCACCAAATGAAATTTCTTCAGATTTAGAATAGAGTTGACTCCTAGTTTTTAATATTTGGAAATCATTTTTGTGCATTTTTATGTCTGCAACCAAGACAAAAGAACTGAAGAGAATTTTTTAAGTACATCGAATTAGTTGTGGGAACGAGTTCGTTGGTCAGGCAATTCCACCTGAAGCCATTTTGTGGACAGAGAACTTGTGCTGTAGAGGCCACACTGCAGAGAAATGTAATTAGCATGTCTTCTTTGATTATAAGCCCAGGAACACTGAAAAGAAGAAAAGGCTTGAAGAAAAAGTAGAATACTATTACTGAAATAGAACATCTAATCAAAGTTTCTCAGGGTATTTTCTAGAAACCAACAAATGATTTACAGATACTTTCTCCTGGAGTCTTTCAGGGTCGTTCATCTCTTCCACACTTTCACATATTGAATCCTTTCCAAGAAAGGATTTCTGGTAAGAACCGTAACATTGTTTTGCATTTTAGTTCATGGGTGTAGACTTTGATGTGTTGTTTTTCCTTTCAACTAATTAAGTTTTCTTTCTACTCCCCCAAGTTATTTTTGTCAGCATTTGTTTCAGAAAATGTTGTAAAGAAAGAAAAATAATCACGATAGACTTGGAATGGCCTCCTGTCTATGAGAATGGGCACAGGCCTGGATGTCGGGGTGCTGGAAAGAAAAACAGACTGACTTTCCCTTTGAGAAAGTCATGTATTACTTCACAGGTTATTGGGAAAATGCTCTCTGTGTTCACGGTTAGATCCTCTCGGAGAACTAAACATAAAACACAAATTAAAGCAGACAAAGTTTAAAATGTGGCTTTCGCATTTATGGGTTTTAATAAAAGCAACATGGTACTAGTACTGTTTTTATTGATTATTTCTGAATTTTGATGAGGGTGATATACACACTTATTAATGTACTTATCCATTTAACCAATGGCAGAAATGTTCCTCCACCGTTTTGATTATGATCAACCTGGGGGGAAAATATCTTGCATCCTATTTTTTTTTTTTTACAAAAATTAGAAAAAATACAAATTGTAGGAGTTCCCCTTATGGTTCAGCAGGTTAAGAACCCAACATAGGAGTTCACATCATGGTGTAGTGGAAATGAATCCAACTAGGAACCATGAGGTTGCTGGTTTGATCCCTGGCCTTGCTCAGTGGTTTGGGGATCCGGCATTGCTGTGAGCTGTGGCGTGGGTCGCAGACACAGCTTGGACCCATGTTGCTGTGGCTGTGCGGTAGGCCAGCAGCTGTAGAGCCAATTAGACCCCTAGCCTGGGAACCTCCATATGACGCAGGTGTGGCCCTAAAAAGCAAAAAAAAAAAGGAATCCAACATAGTGTCCATGAGGATGCAGTTTCAATCCCTGGCCTCGTTGAATGGATCTGACGTTGCTGTGACTGTGGTGTAGGCACATAGCTGCAGCTCTGATTCAACCCCTAACCTGTGAACTTCCAAATGTTACAGGTGTGGCCCTAAAAAAAGCAAAAAAAAAAAAACCCACATATTCTACTAATGATAGAAAAATAGAGCAGATTCTGGAGACACAGTTTGCCCACCCATACTCTTAGCACATTTCCTTTTATCTTCTTTTCATCCTAGAAAAGTAAGTTCTGCCTTTTAAGAACTTTTTAACCTACGTACCAGAACAGTAGATGGGTTTATAGATGGTGACTTTATAAGGACAACCATTATATTCAGAATATAAAGGAACTTCACAAAAGTGCTTTATGAAGTATCACATACAATGTGAGTGTTTACTCAGTGTGGTAGAGCACAGCCACTGTTGCTTGCAAAGACCCTACCCTGGATACGTACGTGTTAATGTGTAAGACTTGTTAAGTTGAATGATTCCAGGCCACATGGCATGTTTATAAATCTAATACGAGGAATACAGAAGTGAAGTCTCTAGAACATGCAGTTCTACAGTAGTTTCATTGTCACAGAAGCAGCCATATGATCTGACTACTGGATAGAAGTATGGGGGGAAAGTTGACTCAAAGTTCCTCTGACATGGTGTTACAGCCACATTGAACCAGCCCATAAACCTCCTCAAGAGGTCAAAGAGGTCATAGGAGAGTTTTCACTAGTTTACTGTGTGTTGTATCTTTTGGCCTATTGTTTTGGGTTTAATATTTTACTTAGATAAATACGTGTTTGCTATCATCATGATTGCATGTACAATTAATTTCCTCAAAGTTTTTTAGACAGAAAAAGAAAAGCTACCTTTACTATAACTACAGTAATAAAACCAGCTCTCAGTGCTGCGGAAAAACAAATTTTCTTTAAAAACATAGTGTTTTCACTCACACAGCATCCTTCTTCTCCCAAGTGCGTTAGATAAACCCACTACCATTATATTCATTTGAACATTTGAAGTATTCAGATGAAAAGCATTATGGAATTGCAAACACCCAGTAATGAGTACTATTTTTTACTTTAACGAGAGAATGCTCCTTCTCTTTAATGTGACTTCCTGTTATATTCTCTTAGATCTTTCCCAATGCTATCATAACATATTTCTAGAAAAAAAAAATCTTACTTCTGTCACATTTTAAAAATCTTAGAATGTCATTATAACATATACTTTTAGAGGAAGCTGTTATTACTTTTACAGTTCTTAAATCAGGAATCAGAAATTACCTACTGTTTATTAGATGGTCTATATATGTTAAGCTGCAGGAAAGGCACATTGGAGCATGGTGTGAATCTAAATACTGAATACGATATTACAAAAAAAAATAGGTAAACTGCATCCAATGCAGTTTCTCTTCTTATTAAAATTTTTCTTTAAAAAAGTCTTTTTAAATACTCTCTTTTAACCAATGACATGCCACTGCAATCCTAAAGCATCATGAGCAGCCTATGAACTGCAAAATTTTATTTCAGTCTTAAAAATAGCATAAGTAAGAATTTCAAAATGTATTATTAATCTGATTCTTAGCATACTGTGGGGTTTTTTGGAGTAAATGAAAATATAATTTGCTAAAATTCATTTTGTAGGAATGTAGTTTCTCAGTATGCCCCCAAATGAAAACAATTCTGCGGTAAATTATATTTGGAAATCATATACCAAGATCCCTCTTTGGGGCTTCAACATGTGTTAAATTAAGTCCTGAAACAAACAAGATGGATAAGTAGGTAGGCAGGTAGATAGATAGATAGACAGACAGACAGACAGACAGACAGATTTGAGTTAGTTTAACTTACAGTTTTCCTATTTAATTTATCCTGGAAAGTCCTTTTTCTGCACAATCTGCAGTACTGTCTGTCATAATTAGGGTCCCGTAGAATTTTTTTTCGAAAAACTAAAGTCAGGTGAATATTGATGAACCCTAAGTTCAAACCAACATTATATGCCTGGCAGAGAAAAGCCTCTGTGGAGTAGAACATGCTGTATAAAACGTGTCCCTATTTTTAACAAGAAAGATCAAGGGCATGGAAACCCTGACTAATTGTGAGAAACTGTGAAAACTCCGATAAGTTATTTTATTGGTGTGGCTTAATCCTATCTTAGTGTTTCTATCAACTTATTGTTTAGTTCTCTAGCTGTTTTTCTATCTATAATGTAGTGGAAGTGTAAACTCCTGATAGCTTCCCTTTCATTATTTGTGTATTTTATTGATTTCATGACATTTACAAAACTAATATCATGGTATATATTTACTACTACATTTCATAGGTCTCCAGGGATTCTAAAATTTTAAATTAACATTGAAAAGCAATATAAATTCTTTCAAAAGTTACTTTTATTATATTCTGGAAATTGTTGCATATCCCGTATGATTTGCAACAGGGAAATTACCAAATTTAAATATACCACTCATATGACTTGTTGTAATCAGCATGTATCAGGTTTTTTTGGTAAACATACTTGGGAAGATGCTGTGTGATTTACCTTTAGCACATTTTAAGTATTTGTCGTTTTTGTGTGTCATCATGAAGTTAGACCCTTCATAGAAGTATCCTGATAGAATTGACTGCGATTACTATTTTCTTTTCATGAAGCTCAAATTGTCACTATTTGGCAGGAGGGGACTCTGCTACTCTGGATTCTTCATTCTTATTGGTACTACTTTAGACATCTTTGAAATTATCTTTATTTTCTGATAGTAACATGTTTACCCTGGGTTATCTTGACTTTTCTTGCCCCAAACTTTGATTTAACTGACGCTTAGGCCAGTATTAGAGTCTACATTTGGGTGCTAAATTTTACGGGAAATAGCCCTAAGCATGCATGGCAAGCAGGGCAACACCAGAGGTTTCAGAAACTCCCTTATGTCTAAGAAGGGATTTTTTTTAAAATATATCATGAGGTTATCTTTATTTCTCTAGCTTAATTTTAAATCTATAGAGTTCTTATCCTGTTCTGCTATTAAATATATTTACTGCCCTGTTTTGTTGAGCCAACAGCTTATCTCCTTTCTGTCATTATAGCTTTTGTTATCAACTGTGTTAGAATATGCCACTTATTTTCTATCAAAGAACATCACTAAGTAGTGGTCAGTTTCCCATTTATATTACTGGAATATTTAAATAAGTATGTAAGCAACGTAAAACAAAGTAGCATTTAAATTTTTTTCCATAGACTATTTGAAATATTATTTTGGATATTTTTGTATGTAATTTTTTATGATTTTTATTTTTTCCATTATAGTTGATTTATAGAATTCTGGCAATTTCCACTGTACAGCAAAGTGACCTGATCGTACATATACATACTATTTTTCACACATTATCCTCCATCATGTTCCATCACAAGTGACTAGATATAGTTCCCTGTGCTATATATAGCAGTATGTCATTGCTTATCCATTCCAGAGGCAACAGTTTGCATCTATTAATCCCAATCTCCCAGCCAGCCCATCCCACAGAATATTGAAAATAACTCACAAGACAGTTATTTCCTGTCATTGATTTAATAATATACATAGATGAGTGACAAAACATATTTTGGGATCAAATTCTACTGGTCAGACTTAGGCCTAATTTTAAAGCAAGATCTGAAGGATAGTCAGGCAGTATTTCTGGAGGACTGACAAAGGTAGAGTTGAAGCAGTTCTTCCTCGTACCTATAACATGTCATTGGATGGAAATAACCATTATTATTATTATTATTACTATCATTATTATTATTATTATTTATCTTTTTGGGGCCACATCTGTGGCATATGGAGGTTCCCAGGCTAAGGGTTGAATCAGAGCTGTAGCGACAGCCACAGCAATGTTAGATCTGAGCCATGTCTGTGACCTATACCACAGCTCACGGCAATGCCAGATTCTTAATCCACTGAGCAAAGCCAGGGATTGAACCTGTGTCGTCATGCATGCTAGTCAGATTTGTTTCTGCCTAGCCACAACAGGAACACCCAGCCAGGAGTGTTACTACCTTAAGGAAATGATGAGTGATCGTGGTGAATAGTCCACAATTTCTTCATTAATTGTAATGTAGCTAGATCAAAAGGATAGATATTATTTAAAACATTTGAGAAAACTAAGGCTATGCAAAATAGAAAGAAATTTGAAAGCAATGAAATTGAGTGAGGCTGGAACAGTTCCTAAAAGTATTTGCTGTTGACTATTGGCAAGTGCATTCTCAAAATGCTTTAAAATGTCATTACAGGGAGTTCCCACTGTAGCTTAGCAGTTATGAACCCGACTAGTATCCCTGAGGATATGGGTTCAATCCCTGGCCTCACTAACGAACTGTCTTTACCATGAGCTGTGGTTGAGATGGCAGGTGTGGCTCAGATCCTGAGTTGCTGTGACTGTGGTGGAAGCCAGCAGCTGCAGCTCCAATTCAGCCACTAGTCTAATAATTTCCATATGCTGTGGGCACGCCTTAAAAAGCAATAAGCAAACAAACAAACAAACGTTATCACAGAGTAGATATTAAGGAACCATAAAAGAACCACACTGTGGTCTGTATTTAGCAGGAACGATTGTGTAAATAATCATATCTTTCCTCTGTGTGTTTAATGGAGATCGCTGGCAGTATGTAAGTAAATAGATGAATAGTTTTGATTGCTATTAATGGTAAAAACCAGGTGCTAAAACACACACACACACTCACACGTGCACATGCATGTGTGTGTATGTGTAAGATCACTTCAGGAGGAGCAATACCAACCTAGATTTAGATAAGAACCTGTGGCTCTGTGATATATGAAAGTCCAACCAAATTAAAATCACAAATAAATACCCTATAATAAGTTACAGGCAGAAGACTGACATTTTAATTTTACTCATCAATGAATATATTTGAATAATGTTCATTTCTTCTGTACGACCAGATTAATATGGATATTGATAAATTTCACAAATTCACAGAATGATAGTATATTAGATTTATGTAATAATTTAAAATTGTATATTTTGCAAATAGCTATAGAGTTTTCTCAAATGCATAAGGATATTGAAAAGCAAACTATACAATATCTTGTAGATGAGTGAAACTTTTTCTATTATTAAATAAGCTGACTTGTTTTATTTGTTGTTTCAAATTACTTTTCATGTTTCCAGTTTAGTTTCAAAGTACTAGTTAACTTTCTTAGGTCTTAGAGATTTTCCTCAGAAAATAGTTTGCAATTTTCTACATCAATTTAGAGGATTTTTTTTGCACTATCAACTTCTAATTGTTTCAGCATTAATATTATTTCAAAAGAAGAGATATTTAAATTTTCGGTTTTAGTTCTGTATAGTTAGTCACCATGAGTATTGCAAATTGATTGATAGCTAATTCTATGTCAGTGCAAGATATTTTTGTTTACAATCTTATTACCAATATTGATAAAAAATATACTTTGAATAAAGTAAAAACATGCAGATGGTATCTAGATATAGACAAGATGTTAGCTCTTTAGTTTTATTTGGATAACAATGTGTACTTTGAGGAAAGCTTTAATAAATAAAATAAACACATTAGGAGGAAATAAGAAAAGCTGGCAAGAAAAGAATATGCCCAAAGTAGTGTTTTTATATTGACTATGACTATGAAATAACAGATGTTTTCCTGAGAAGAAAAGCTGGCCCAAAGATGATGTGATTACATGATTGAATAAAACACCAAAAACAGCTGAAATTAAGAGTAATACATTTGTAATAAAATAATCGTATCTTTTCATTTTCAGAGGGAAAAAACACAGTTCATTTAGGCTGAAAGTTTATTGACTAGTCACATTTGGGTCTAAATTTCATAAACTAAAAGGTGATTCTAGTATGGTTTCTATCATCACTTTTCAAGATTTCATTTTTGCAATGTGTTAAATCTTAAAAGTTAGTGTTATGTTGATTTAATCCTTGTCAGTGTTAATTTAGGAAGACATGATCTAAACTAGGTAAATGACAAGCCTCTCTCCTAGAAGGTGTTTATTTCTTTATAGCCCTTTGGTTTTAGTGAGGCCTCAGGATGCTCTGGAGATATTTTTGTGAACAGCTGTGATAGCAACAGCTGTCATTAAAGTTATATTTTTAATATCTACCACATTGAAACCTTATGGAGTTAATTTTGGAAGAAATATAAGAAAGGACCACATCAATTTAATTCATCTGACAGATAATGCTGACTAATTATATGAATACTATAAAAAATGGATAACCTCAAGAAGTACTAGTGTGTGTTTGGGAGGTAACTTTTCCTTGAATTTTGCTGGCAAATGGACTGTTTTAAGGGTAGAGTGTTAAGATAAACATTAGTGAAAATAGTTTTAATTAAGCAGTAATGGTGTCAAACACATACTAAGCACTTCATGTGTTTCTTACAGATAGGAAAAGAGAAGCTGACTTTTCTAGTTTAGAGAAATTAGGTTACTTAGCCAAAGGACAGTTATCAAGTTGATAACTTTGAAAGTTGAATCAGTGGAGAAAATGTTAAGAGCACCTTAGGTTGCAATATTTTTGCACAGTTTGAACTGCTTCACATATCCAATTTTACAAGAAAGATGGGAAATTGCAGCTTTTTCTGTCATTGTCCCAGCCCGGCCCTCAGTCATGGACTTGCAAGGAATCTGCATGTTGTCTTCTAAATTCCAGTCTCTACACAGCCTCTTCCTTATCAGTTCCCTGGCTTGCAAATTCTTGGTACTTCAACTAACCAGAACTCTGATCTCTGCCTCCTCAGTACAGTGGGGCTGCCATGCTCTGTAGAATTTTGAATGTCTGTGTAGCCTAAATTTCCACCTGATCAGAGACTTCCAAAGTCATGGAGTGATTCCTGAGTTCTGTCAGGGACTGCAGCTTGGCACCGACTGTTGTCTACTTTGTGAAACCAAATGCCTTGTATGCTCTGTCCAGTTTTATGATTGTTTCCAGCATACAAACTAGTCCAGTTCCAGTTTATTCTACCAAGGCCAGCCTCTACCTTTAAGAGTGAAACATGAGGAGTTCCCGTCATTGTGCAGCAGAAACAAATCTGACTGGGAACTATGAAGTTTTGGGTTCGATCCCTGGCCTCGCTCAGAGGGTTAAGGATCCAGCATTGCCATGAGCTATGGTGTAGGTCGCAGATGTGGCTTGGATCTAGCATTGCTGTGGCAGTGGTGTAGGCCAGCAGTTGTAGCTCCAATTCAACCCCTAGTGTGGGAACCTCCATATGCCACAGGTGTGGCCCTAAGAAGACAAAAAAAAAAAAAAAGGGAGTGAAACATGAAATCTAATAATTCTAATAATTTAGATACTGATAAGCTACTATCTAAGTTTCTATGGAAATTTTACTGAAAGACTATATCACATCTTCCCCATGGCCACTATAACCTTTGGTGTAGATAGTAAATCTCTCTTCTTTTTTTCTCCCTACTTGAATTTCAGAAGATATGTAGAAGAGAAAAACTGATGTAACTGTAGTAATCCAATTCTAACTTCTCTTCTGGAAGCCTGATGAAAACTGTTCCACTCAACTTTAAATGTTGTTTTAAATTCTTTTTAGCCAAAGGGCTAATTTTAGGTGTAAAGTGGATGGTAGACCTAAATAGACTAGAGAATCTCACAAATCATGTTTTTCCAATCTTTCTCAGTGAAACACCAAGTCAATACGTACCTTGCTCAAATAGCTGACACCATGCGCCTCTCCCACCCCACCCCCTTTCTTAGTCTATATATTCAGTTTGACTGTAAGTTTTTGTGATTGTTTTAACAATTCTATTGACTAAAACATATAAATGTTACAACACTAAGTCAACAAAGTCTCATAGTAATCATGCAGAATAATTCATAAATCTTTTCTCTTCAGCCTAAGTGGCTTTCTGATATCATGATAGTGTCTATTATATCAAACTAGAGTGACATATGGTATCTTGGACACTGACAAATCTAGTTTTGTCACTTTCTTCTTCCTCTCTTAGAAGAAAATAATGGCTTAAATCACTTGCTTATTGGTAACAAAAATTTGTGATCAGTAATCTCACATGATCATTGTTATTTCAGTTCTTAAAGAGTTGAGAGGAAATAGGTTTTTTGAAATCATGAAAACAGTGACTTGATTTGTCCATCTTAACTCTTCAAATGATCCGTAATGAAAATACCATAAAGCTGCCAGAGGAGCCATGAAAATATAGCTGTCGGTCATCAGTGAAGATTGTATTTAAAATTGATAGATTTAACCATGTTGAACAGTTCACAACATCAGAGGCTACAAACAATGTAGAATATAAAACAGACACTAACTAGCCAAACAGAATGAAACAAAATATAATTTGACAAATAGAACTAATCTAAATTTAAAATACTTCACAATTTTGACTGATATAATAGACGGGTGATTCTGACTCAGGTGTTCTTAAAAATTATGTTACTACCTGGTTCTGTATTTCAAGCATGTTCTTTTTTGCATAATATCATTGAATCAGTTTTCCAGAGAAAGGTACTGCTTTTTTTTTGTACTGTCTCGATAAGACCAGCTATCTAATGAGCAATCGTTTAACATAAGATTAAATAAGAGAACACCTTCAGAAAGCAGATGGTATCCTTTGAACAATAAACTCGATCATATATTAAAATTCTTTACATGTATCCCACTAGGCTTTCAGGGAAAAAATTCTCAGGTGAAAAAAATGCACACAACATTATTATAGAAAATTATTTAGAAAATAATGGGAACTATGGAAACTGAATTTCCTAAAAAGAAAATTAAGCTATACCTGCATGAATAAATGTTTTTAAGGAAAATAAGATTTCTAAGGCAACAGCATTTCTCCCAGTTTTCCATAAATTTAATATTTGTGAGATTGAGAGGCTAAAAAAATATAGACATTAGTGATTCTCCTTATTCTAATTTATTTTTCTAGTACCAGTTAAAACTAGCAACCACATATATAACTTTGTAATATTTATTATATATTGTTTGTATCCTGCTTCTAGATGGTAAGCCCAAAAATGGCCTAGAAGTTCTCTTCTTTTCACTGATGAATCCCAAGTGCCTAGGCTAATACTGTTATGTAGAAAGCATTTGCTAATGTCTGTGGATCAAATAAATAGATGAATTAGTGAGTGAATAAAGGCATGAGAATAAATCTTGAATGACATTTTTAACTAATGGCTTATGGTGAGGTGTTATGAAAACCACCTACACAATGAATCAGACACAGATAGTGAAACATTTCATAAAGGAATGTAGAGCCCATATTCATTCTCATATATTATGCTGATTCACTCAAAACCTTATTTTCATATGTCCCCAAAAAAGACAAACTTCAGTTTTCAAAGCCTTGCAGTCTTGCAATCTATCAGTCCATCTGGAGCCAGGTATAGGAGAAATTATGTTTTTGAAACTTGTTTACATAGACCTTCTGACTCAATTTTGGTTCTACTAAAATGTTATAACAGTTCCTAAAAAATGAAATGGGCACATTTTTTTTTTTCATGTTGTGAATCATGTGAACTCAGTTCTTCAACTGCATGTATCAATTTTGCTATGATCTTTTCTTATATAAGGACGTTTTGTCATTATATAGTAATGTAGTGATCAAGTTTAAAATATTCTCAATCCAGTACTGTGATAATAATTGAACTGAAAGTTAATATCTATAAGAATGAAAATTTATTAAATACTCTGTGTAAAACGACTTATTAATGTCCAAATATATAGTTTTAAAACTTCTACCTGAGAATATGAGTACTTTTTTTAATTAGAGTTTATTATAGCATTGTGTCAATTTCTCCTGAACAGCATAGTGACCCAATCATACATACGCACACACATACACACACACACACATACCACATATATATCTTAGAGTAGAACACACACACACATATATGTTCTTTTTCTCATATTATCTTCCATCATGGTCTACTCCAAGAGACTGGATTAGTTCCCTGTTCCGTACAGGAGGACCCCTTTGCTTATCCATTCTAAATGTAATACTTCTCATCTACCAACCCCAAACTCCCTCTCCATCCCACATCCTTCCCCCTCCCTCCTGGCAATCACAAATCTGTACTCTAGGTCTATGAGTCTGTTTCTATTTTGTAGATAAGTTTGTGCCATATTTTATATTCTGCATGTAAGTGATATCATATGGTATTTGTCTTCTCTTTCTGACTTAGTATGAGAATCTCTAGTTTCATCTATGTTGCTACAAATGGCATTATATCATTCTTTTTATGACTGAGTAGTATTCATTGTACATATATACAACTTCTTTTTTTTGCCTTTTTAAGGCACCATCCTCAACATACGGAAATTCCCAGGCTAGAGGTTAAATTGAAGCTGCAGAGGCTGGCCTGTGCCACAGCCACAGCAACTCAGGATCTGAGCCACATCTGTGATCTACACTACAGCTCATGGCAATGCTGTATCCTTAACTCACTGAGCAGGCCAGGGATCGAGCCTGTGTCCTCATAGGTACTAGTTGGGTTCATTACCAATGAGCCACAAGGGAAACTCATATATATATATCTCACATCTTCTTAATCCATTCTTCTGTTGATGGACATTTATGTTGTTTCCATGTCTTGGTTATTGCCTATAGTGCAACAATGAACATATGGTGCATGTATCTATTTGAATGAAAGTTTTATTCAGATATATGCCCAGGAGTGGGATTGCTGGACCATATGGTAGTTCTAGATTCAGTTTTCTGAGGAACCTCTGTACTGTTTTCCATAGAGGGTGCACCAAATTACATTCCCACCAACATTGTGGGAGGGTTCTCTTTTCTCAACACCTTCTCCAGAATTTGTTATTTGTAGACTTGTTAATGATGAGTAACTTATGCTTTATAGAAGCTAGTTCCTAGATTTAGAACCTGAACGCTTAAAAGAGAAGGCCTGTTCTATGTCTAGTCAAATAGTTACCAAATATTTTAGATCATCTTGGGATAAGATATATCTTCAATTATTTTTTTCAATTCAACTCATTCTGTGGCACTTCCTTGTAAAAATGTAACAATTCTAATTGCTGATATAAACACATTAAAAAGGAGGAAACCAGAATTTTATATTCAAGTAGAATAGATTGAATTTGATTATGAATTGAACTTTAGTTAATTTGGAATAATAGATATAATAGAAAGCTATGTTGCGTGTGATAGATGTAATTCATGTGTAATGTGTAATTCTTAGATGTAATTCATGGATATTACACAGATATATATACATATATATAGTATATTACATATATACTGTATGGTAATAGAAATGTGAGTTACTCATTTAAAGATGCCATTTACTCAAGAAGAAATAAGAACTTCTGAAGGTAGTGAAAGGCTGTACATTTTGATCTTTGTCCTTTTTTTGATGATATTTGAAATTGTGGGTATTTTGAGTTTGAAATATTAAAGGAGTATTGAAATAATATCACTGGGGGATGATGATCAAGATTAAGATTATGTTATAGTGAAATTCAGGATGCTTCACATGGCTTGTTACACCACCCAAGCCATGTGAAGCATCCTGAATTTCACTATTGATAATTTCCTACATGTTATATTTGTGACACTTTTGAGTCTTGGATGAAGAACATATGTAAAAGAAACTAATATAAAGAGATATTTTAGGAGTTCCCTTTGCGGCTCAGTGGTTAACGAATCCGACTAAGAACGGTGAGGTTGAGGGTTCGATCCCTGGCCTTGCTCGGTTAAAGATCCCGCGTTGCCGTGAGCTGTGGTGAAGGCTGCAGACGCGGCTCGGATCCCGTGTTGCTGTGGCTGTGGCGAAGGCCGGCAACTACATCTCCTGTTAGACCCCTAGCCTGGGAACCTCCATATGCCACAGGTGTGGCTCTAGATAAAAGGCAAAAAGACAAAAAAAAAAAAAAAAGAGATATTTTAAATGCTCAGTCAATATGAAATCCAAAACCTTTGTGTAACAAATGGATATTATTTTCACTTTCCCAGTAGCAAAGTACATAAGTAACATAGGAGGGAGACTCTCCTCTGTATATCATTATGTACTTCATTCCATGAATATTTACTAAATATCTGAGAGGCCCTGGCATTTATATACTTATACAATCTCCAAACACTTCTTGGACACTACAGTTCCAGATAATATGCTATTTGGTAAGGAGATACAGTGATTCAAGACATGGTCCTTTCTCAAAAAAAGCTTAAAAAATAGTTGATATAGACAAGTAAATTAATTATAGTATATATGAAAAAGTTTCAATTTTTAAAATTTGTTTATTAAAATCTTATAATTTATCTAAATTTTTATGAGAGTAGAGAGGAGACAGAGGAATCCACTATGAGCTTATTCTAAGTTAGAATAATGAATATGTATGAATTAGACCCCCAAATTTTGAGAAGCTCACTACTGACAGAGGGGTGTTGGGGACATGCTTCAGTATATTGCTTGACTGCTTCGAAGAGCAGGTGTGGAGACCCAGTGAAGAATGAGCTTAGGCAGAAACTAAATGTCCAAGGGCCTTCAATGAAATACTAAGTGATATCAGGGTAAAGGAAGAAAATGAGCACATAGGATTTTGAAAAGAATATCTGGCTTCTGGTGCCAGCAACATAGGCAAATTGACTAATTCCTATCTACTGACTATAGAATTGCAATAGGTTAAATTTTCAAAACAGTTTGAAATATTATATCTGTAAAACTAATGGGTTTAAAGAGTCTCAAGTGGCATTGATAAGTTTCAGGTATTTAGCTGAATGAAGAAAAAACTGTTTAAAAGTTTTAAGTTTAGAAATTTGATTTACCTTCATTTATTATTGTACTTAAATAAAAAACTTTCCATATTTTAATTTGAAAAATGCAAAACATCTTTTTAATGTAAAAGTTTGGAGCCCTTTGGGAACAAAACTGTGTATCAAAGCTGGAGTGTGCACCTTTTGTGGTAATAGCAAAAAAAGAAAAATAAAAAAGGGCAACCGTGAAGACCCCAGTATAAACATTTGGTATACTATCACTAGGCATGATAGTTTACTGAAATAAAAGTGAGGTCTTGGTTAATTTGTCAGTCAACAGTGACATAAAAAGAATTAACACATTTTGATAAATGAAAATGCCCATATAAATATTAAAAGTTTAAAAGGAGTCCTTCACCCTTTACACATGGAAAACACATTTGCAAACATGTTAATTGGAAATACAAAAAACTGGCAGATGTAGAGTCTCTGTAATAATTCTCAAACATAGACACTGAGCATAAAATATAGTAATTTCTTAGATGATAAAATTTTAACATGCTACAAACTAACAGGGAGGCTCGAAGAAATGACATTAATTAGATGTATCAAAATGAATTAAGACTGTCTTGGGTCAATAGGTTAACTTGATGAACAGGCAAGGATAGTCCTAAAATCAAATGTCATGCATGACTTGGTGAAATTAGATTAAGAAATGTTCTCTTAATGAAAAAGGAATATAAAGTTGATAAATATAAACTCCCTTGACTGAAAGTATTTTAGGACAAAGATGAAGTAATGCTGCTATATTTCTGCAAAGATATTTGAATGAACTGTTATTCTTTGCTGTACTAGTTGTGTTCAGTCACCATAATATCATTTCTAAAAATTCAAATTTGAAGTCAGTTTTTTAGAGGATTTACTTAAAACTATTACTTTTCTGTTCTAGAAGTTTGGGCTATGATAATCTCTACTTTCCAATTACCAATTCTAGATCAGGTATTTTCTTTGTAACAATATTTGTATAGGTATCTTTGCATTTCCTACAAAATAATCTATATATTTTAGAACCCAGGATAATGTTGATCATACAGCAGTGTTTTGAAAGTAATATGAAACATTATTAAATATCGCTTGAATATCAGGTGTAATATGTAACAATTTCTTTTTGATAAATGATCATGAATGAATGTTTAAGTGAATCATTAAACAAAAACTAGTTTTAATGGATGAGATGAGAAACACATGGATGTAGTTCTCTCTAATGGATGAGAAACACAAAGGTGTAGTTCTCTCTCTGGCTATGTATCAGTTATGGTTGGCTGGCAGCTATCCTTTTTTATTTTTTCATCATTAGTCTTTAACTGAGGATGCTGGTTTAGCTTGTTTAGAACAGTGTGGACTACTGCAAGAAAGACAGAAATATACATTGGACCTTAAAGCCTCAAAACTGCGACTAACATTTCATTGTCCTACTCAAGTCGTGTGGCTGATTCTGATATCAAGACGGTAAGGAAGTATTATGTTCACTCTAAAAATAATTTTATATTTTTGAACAGAAATACAATGTACTTACCACAGCTAGTAAGTGAAATATTTGGAGATTGCAAAAAAAGATAACTGCCTTTTTTGGTCCAAAGTCCAACCCTTAATCTCTACACTAGTGGTAAACTAACTTAGTTAAAACAAACAAACAAACCAAAACAACTAGAGTGTTCTTTTAAAATGAAGATGCTCAGTTCCTAACATAAAAGAAGCTAAGGTCAAGATACAGATGAGGTATTAAAGGGTTGTTTGCATTGTGTCATCAACTGTTTGTTTTATTAGTGTTTTCACTTACCAAAATATTCAATAGAAAGGGGTCTGCAAAGGATATTAAAAGGATAATAAATCCAGTGCAATTGGTATGCTCCATATTCTTAGCAATATGAGGAAAAGCCTGAGCATGATGAGAGAAATACAAGACATAAAAAGTCACATGCGAATTTTGAAAGAGGAAACTACATCAGAAATGAAACATACCCTGGATTACAAGCAAACCAATCAGAGAAATAGAATATTTGAATAGTACCATATATTTACAAAAATGTGTATTTATGTTAACTCTCCATGAATTAAAAAAAGAAAAGTTGGCATTACTAATGAATTCTGTGACATTTCTGAAGGAAATTTTCCCAAGTTATATAACTTGTCCACAAAATAAAGAAGGATAAATCAGTTTGATAAAACTCAACTTCTATTCAGGATAAATATGATCAGCAATCTTGAAATAGTAGGGAACATCCTCAGACTGCTAGAGGATAGCCATCAAAATATCTACAACCAAAATAATATAGGAGAAAAACTGAAGAGTTTCTCTTTAAGTGTGGAAACAAAACTTGCATACTTGTTTTCATCATTATTTAACATTGGTACTAGATGACCTGTCCATCCCAATAAAGTAAAAAAAATCTGTTTGCAGATGTTATGATTGTTCACATAGAAAAATCTCAGGAAATATGCAACACAGCTAAGAAACCAAATTACTGAATGTATCGCATTAACAGGACACAAGTTTGGTTAAAAATTGACTATATTTGTATATGTAACAGCAAAGATCGATAAATTTTTTTAAATGAGAGAGTTCCCATGTGGTTCATGGGTTAAGGAACCAGCATTATCACTGCTGTAACTTGGGTCGCTTCTGTGGTGCTGGTTCAGTCCTTGGCCAAGGAACTACCATATGCCACATGCACACGCACAGCCAAAAAAGAAAAACCAAAAAAAAACCCAAATATATATATATTATATATATATTTTGCTGAGCAAAATAAATGGAAGGATATACTATGTTTGTAGATTAGAATAGACACAGCACTATAATAGCAATTCTCCCCATGCTGATTTCTAGATTCAATTACATTTCCAATGAAAACCTCAGCAGGTTTTATTTCTGGAAATTGACAAGATGATTTTAAAATTAATAAAGTATTCAACACACATATTATCCAAACAATATTTTAAAAGAATAATGTTGAAGAAGTTGTCTTACTTTATTTCAAGACTTACAATAAAGCTAGGGTAATCAAGATAGTTTGGTATTCAGAAGAAGAAATAGCTCAATGAAAAAGAATGGAGAGTTCAGAAACATAGTCAACTGATTTTTGTCAAAAATGCCATGGCATTTCATTGGGAAAAGAAAAATGCTTTCAATACATGGCACAGAATAAACTAGAGCTGTGTAAGAAAAATATATAAATAGCAAAAAATGTATTTTACTTTTCACCATGCATCCTTGAAATACTGAAAAAGCAAGTCACAGACCGGAAGAACATATTTCTACAACATATGTCAGACAAAGGACCTATAACTACATAAGGGATCCCTTATTCTACATAAGGGATTCTTAACAATAAAATAATTAAAAATGAGGAAAAGACGTGAATCAAAATTTTACCAAAAACAAGGCTAAATATAAGCATATGAATAAGAAATAAAGTAAGAAACAAGAGCCAGAATAAGCTTAGGAAAAGATGATTCATTCATCAAAATTAAAAATGTGCTTCTACAGACACCTTCAAGAAAGTAAAATTAGAGACCCTCATACTGAGTGAAGTAAGTCAGAAGGAGAAAGACAGACACCATATGATATAACTAATAACTGGAATCTAACATACTGCACAAATGAACCTTTATGCAGAAAAGAAAATCAAGGACTTGGAGAACAGACTTGTGGTTGCCAAAAGGGTGGGGGAGGGAATGGGATGGAAGGGGGGTCTGGGGTTAATAGCTGTAGATTGTTGCCTCTGGGCTGGAAAAGCAAGGAGATACCACTGTATAGCACTGGGAACTATGTCTAACCACTTGTGATGTGTAACCCTGTCACCACGCTGTACAGCTGGGTATAATGTAAAAAAAATAAAAAAATTTTTAAAAAAAGGAAGTAAAAAGACATCCACAGAGTGGGAGAAAAAAATAGCAAATCATACATCTGATACGAGACTTGTATCTAACATGCATAATGATTTCTTACAGCTCAATACTAAGGCAAATTATGCAATTTAAAAATGAGCAAAGAATACAAAGAGATATTTCTTCAAAAAATATATAAAATAGGAGTTCCCTTCGTGGCTCAGTGGTTAACGAATCCGACTAAGAACCATGAGGTTGTGGGTTCGATCCCTGGCCTTGCTCAGTGGGTTAAGGATCCAGCGTTGCCCTGAGCTGTGGTGTAGGTTGCAGACGCAGCTAGGATCCCGCGTTGCTGTGACTGTGGCAAAGGCCGGCGGCTACAGCTCCTGTTAGACCCCTAGCCTGGGAACCTCCATATGCCACAAAAAATATATATATATATATATATATTATATATATATAAAATGGACCCTTAACTCTCCTTGCTTGATCGCTTCAGTCACTTCCAGAGGTATGAATTACTATCCTCCATTCCCTGGAGATTTTAGTACTTTGTTGATATACAGGTACAGTTAAAATTTGCAGGGGAGGCAAAAATATTTATGTTAGCTATAAGTTATGGTCAATTTTATTGTTTATTATAGCATTGCTGTCTACTTTATTTAGTGAATTTGTCTTGGATATTTTTTGCTTGATATCCATATTACAGAGAAATTTATTAGCATAAATTTGCTACCATTTTGTTACTTGTGCTTCTATACTGTCATGAAATATGAAACCTCATACAACATGTACATTTTTTTTTTTGTCTTTTTCCTAGGGCCGCACCTGCGGCATATGGAGGTTCCCAGGCTAGGGGTCTAATCCAACGGCCTATGCCACAGCCACAGCAACGCGGGAACCAAGCTGTGTCTACCAGCCTACACCACAGCTCAAGGCAATGCCAGATCCTCAACCCACTGAGCGAGGCCAGGGATTGAACCAGCAACCTCATGGTTCCTAGTCAGATTCGTTAACCACCCAGCCAGCACAGGAACTCCCAACATATACATGTTTTAATTTGATGTTGCTACATTAATATTAATTCACTATTTCCACCACAGTTCATTTTGTGGTACTCTATTGATTACTGAGAATTAAAGAACATTCTTTTTATTACAACCATTCTGAGGGCACGTTTTTTACCATTGTATATAAATACATACTATGGAAGCTGTATATAAACTAAATTATTTGTAGAGACAAATTTATCAAGGACCATAAAATACTCCTATTGTAATTATTTGGTCATGTTAATACTTAAATAAACCTGTTATAATGACAGTGAATTTCTGCATAAACTTGCCTCAAACAATCAGTAGTTTTGTCTTTTTTTGTGGAAGACACTGTATAAGTTATAAATGAAGAATAAAAGAGTCTATCAATCAAGAATGACATTATAATTACATCAAATGTATTATTAGAAAGTCAAAATTAATTCCTCTGCCTGTGGTCTATTTTCTTCTTGGTCTCATTTGTCAGCTTGGCAGCTATGGAAGACTTTCACGATTTTCTAGCATTATCTTCTATTAAGAAGGGAATTGAATATTTAAACTTAGAAAATACATCCCGAGCAAAAAATGGAAAAGGCAGAAAATTTTCAGGAAAATGACCTGCATTGTGTTTCATTTCACTAGTTTGACTTACAGGAAAGTCAGACTTTTCAGCCAGCCTTAACCAATAATAGGAAGAATGTGTTATCAAATCTGTTTGCACTCATACTTTGCTGTTCACAGTTTTAGGTGGAAAGTATAACCTGCCACAGAAAAATATATATTTAAATTTCTCACCTACTCTTTCCCAGATCTTGAGTTCTTCAGAAAGGGTCCTTCTGTCATGGTAATTGCATTCCCTGGCATGTGTAAATGTTTAATTGGACCAAAGATTCTCAAGTATAAAACTCAGATAACAGTGAGGTGAGTCATACATACTAGATATATGTAGCTCTTTTTCTCATGCAGAAGTTTTCCAAATGTACACAAGTCTCAGTAAGGCCCAACAGGCAAATTAGGTAACAGTGATTGAAACGATATGTACTTAGCTACTTAAACACCAAAATGAATGTGTTCAGTCCTCAGGACTTGTGATCATCAACTGATCAAGAAAGTTAGGTTTTTGTTAAGATAGACCAATAGATCAATGCAACAGAAGAATGATAAAAGAGGACTGTAAATATGTGGAAGTTAACTATTTATAAAGATGCAAAGGAAATACAATGGAGGATATAATCTTTTTCAGAAATGGGTTGATTTTATTGTCATTACTTTAGGAGGTGGATTTGAGAAGATGCTGCTGTTATTTATATTGGAGAGTGTTTGGCCTATGTTTCCCATAAGGAGTTTTATAGTATCTGGTCTTATATCTAACTCTTTAATCCATTTTGATTTTATTTTTGTGTATGGTGGTAGGAAGTGTTCTAATTTCATTCTTTTGCATGTGGATGTCCAGTTTTCCTAGCACCACTTATTGAATGGACTGTCTTTTCTCCATTCTATATTCTTGCCTCCTTTGTCATAGATTAGTTGACTGTAGGTATGTGGGTTTAATTCTGGGCTTTCGGTCCTGTTCCACTGATCTATATTTCTGTCTTTGTGCCAGTACCATATGGTTTTGATGACTGTAGCTTTGTAGTATAGTCTGAAGTCAGGGAGCCTAATTCCTCCAGCTCCAATTTTCTTTTTCAAGAAGGCTTTGGCTATTCTGGGTCTTTTGTGCTTCCAAACAAACTTTAAAATATTTCATTCTATTTCAGTGAAAAATGTCCTTGGTAATTTGACAGGGATTGCATTGAATCTGTAGATTGCCTTGGGTAGTATAGTCATTTTGATAATATTGACTCTTCCAATCCAAGAGCATGGTGTTTCTTTCCATCTGTTTGTGTCATCCTTGATTTCTTTCACCAGCGTCTTATAGTTTTCAGAGTACAGGTCTTTTGTCTCTTTAGGTAGTTTTATTCCTAAGTATTTTATTCTTTTTGATGCAATGGTAAACAGGATTGCTTCCCTAATTTCTCTTTCTGATCTTTCATTATTAGTATATAGAAATGCAGTTGATTTCTGTGTATTAATTTTGTATGCTGCGACTTTGTCAAATTCATTGATGAGCCCTAACAGTTTTCTGGTAGAGTCTTTAGGATTCTCTAGGTATAGTATCATGTCGTCTGCAAAAAGTGATAGTTTTACTTCTTCCTTTCCAATTTGGATTCCTTTTATTTCTTTTACTTCTGTGATTGCCGTGACTAGGACTTCCAAAACTATGTTGAAGAGTATGGCAAGAGCGGACATCCTTGTCTTGTTTCTAATCTCAGAGGAACATTGAGAGTGATATTAGCTCTGGGTTTGTCATATACAGCCTTTATTAGGTTGAAGGACGTCCCCTCTATGCCCACTTTCTGGAGGCTTTATCAGAAATGGGTGTTGGATTTTGTCAAAGGCTTTTTCTGCATCTATTAAGAGGATCATATGGTTTTTATTCTTCAGTTTGTTAATGTGGTGTATCACACTGATTGATTTGTGGATACTGAAGAATCCTTGCATCCCTGGGATAAATCCCACTTGATCATGATGTACAGTCCTTTTAATGTATTGTTTGGATTTGGCTTGCTAGTATTTTGTTGAGGATTTTTGCACCTATGTTCATCAGTGAAATTGGCCTGTAATTTTCTTTTTTTGTAGTATCTTTGTATAAACAAATTGGACTTAAACTTAAAAGTTTCTGCACAGCAGAGGAAACCCTAAACAAAATGAAAGAAAACCCACAGAATGGGAGAAAATATTTTCAAATGAAGTGACTGACAAGGGATTAATCTCCAAAATTTATAAACAACTCCTACAGCTCAATACCAAAAAAAAAAAAAGAACAACCCCATCAAAAAATGGGTAGAAGATCTAAATGGACAATTCTCTGAAGAAGACAGTCAGATGGCCAAAAAACACATGAAAATATGTTCAACATCACTCATTATTAGAGAAATGCAAATCAAAACCACTATGAGGTACCACCTTACACCGGTCAAAATGGCCATCATCAAAAAATCTACAAACAATAAGTGCTGGAGAGGGTGTGGAGAAAAAGGAACCCTATTACACTGTTGGTGGAAATGTAAATTGATACAACCACTGTGGAAAACAGTATGGAGATTCCTCAGAAAACTAAAAATAGAATTACCATTTGATCTAGCATTCCCACTCCTGGACATCTACCCAGAGAAAACCATGACTCGAAAAGACACATATACTCCAGTGTTCATTGCAGCACTCTATACAATAGCCAAGACATGGAAACAACCTAAATGTCCATTGACAGAGGAGTGGATGAAGAAGATGTGGTACTATACACAATGGAATATTACTTAGCCATCAAAAGGAAAGAATGGCATTTGCATGAACATGGATGGATCTAGAAATTATCATGCTAAGTGAAGTCAGTAAGACAGTGAGACACCAACATCAAATGCTACCACTTACATGTGGAATCTAAAAAGAGGACACAATAAACTTCTTTGCAGAACAGATACTGACTCATAGACTTTGAAAAAACTTATATGAGACAAGTTGTAGGGTGGGGGGTTGCACTGAGGGTTTGGGATGGAAAGCTATAAAATTCATTTGTGATGTAAATTTGGATGTTTATGATTTACAACTATAAATGTAATAGAATTCATTGAGTAAAAAAAGAAATAGATTGAGCCAATTGAATATTCATGTATAAAAATAATAATTTAGATTCATATTTTGTACTATGTACACAACTACCTAATTCATTCAGATATATCATGGATATAAATGTAGCTGCTAATACTAGAAGACTTCTAAAAGAAAACATCAGAAAAAATCTTTGTGATCTCACTTAGGCAAAGATACCTCAGATATCACATTAAAAACACAAGCCATCAAAAAAAAAGATAACTCATACTTCATAAAAATTGAAAAGTTGTGCTCTTTGAAAGACACTATTAAAATACTTAATAGATAAATTACAGACTGGGATAAAATGTATGAAAACTATATCTGATAAAGGATTTATAATAAAATATTTTAAAAATACTTTAAACCTAATGACAAGACAATGAACACTAATAAATAATGGGCAAAATATTTCAAATGGAATGTCTTCAAAGAAAAATACATGAATGGAAAATGAGTGAAGTAAATCATGGAAAAAGAAATACATATTATACCATTACATTAAGCTCTATATAATGCAAATTAATCTACAGTGTCCAAAAGTAGTGCATTGCTTTTTGGAACAAGAAGGTAGAGAGGGACAGGAGGGGAGATTACAAAACGCTGTGAGACAGCTTCTGAAAGTAGTAGATTTATTCATAGTCTTATTTATGTTGATGGTTTCCTGGAGAATATATCTACATATATAGTTATATAAAAACATCAAATTGAATGTTTTAAATAAACCATTTTCCTACTATTCCATATGTCTCGTGTTTCTCAATAAAGATGAGAAAAAAAACTATAAACACCCAAAACTATGATTATAGTTGATTAATAAATTGGTATAAACATTTATGATATGTTTAACCATTCATTCATTGAGAGACATCTGTGCATTTCCCAGCTTGTGGTTATTACAATTAAAGCAATAATGAATATTAGTGTACATGATTTATGTGAACATAATTTTTCATTTCTCTTAGATGCCCAAGTGTACAATTGCTGCATCATATGATAATTCCATGTTTATTTTTATAGGGAATTCTTGAATCTTTACTAGACTGTAACATATTAAATTCCCACTAGCAATATGTATCCTCATGAGTGTTTGGAGTTAATCATTATTTTTTGTTAGCCGTTCTGTATAATCATGTCTCATATAGTTTTGTATTTCTTTATAATGGCTAATGAGATTAATCTTCATGTGCTTTATTTTGCCATTTGTACGTCCCCTTTGGTGAAATATCTTTCATGTCTTTTGTTTAATTTCTAATTAGATTTTTTTTCTGTTGTGTTTTGGCAGATAGAGAGGAATAAAGGAGGTAGGTGTTTTATAAAGGAGTAACAGAAGGATCCTTGTGGTGATTCTGTATCTTGACTGTGGTAGTGGTCTCATAAACCCACACATATGGTAAAATTACATAGAACTAAATATGTACATACACACAAATGAGTACAGTAATACTGAGGAAATATTTGAATGATATCTATGGGTAGTATCAGTGTCAATACCTTGGTTGTGATATTATACTATAGATTTAAAAGACATTACCATAGAGGAAATTGGGTAAAGGGTATACAGGCTATCCCTATATTATTTCATACTACTGCATTTCAATCCACAGTTATCTAAAATAATTTCAAGTAAAAAATTAATTTTATATGGTCAAAGCTATACTCAATGTAAAATAAGGCAAAAGATTTAATAAACAGAGAAGTAATATATTGTTGCAGCTGTGGCATAGGTCGCAGCTCCAGCCCAAGAACTTCCATATGCCCAGGCGCAGCTGAAAAAGAAAAAAAAAAAAAAGTAATTAACATAATGAATTTTGAACTCAAACTGAAACAAATGTAGAAGTGATTAACCAGCATGGTTTATATTAGGTATGAGAGAATGTACAGTATCAGTAAATTTAACAATCTGATCATCATGTATTTCTCAATTTATATGACCTTTAGAATTATCAAAGTTGTGTCACACTTTACACTCATTCCTACCTTTAAAAAGTCTTCTTCAATAATGTTGAAAAATATGGAGTACCCTGTTGTGGCTCAATGGATTAAGGACCCCGCATGGTCTCTGTGAGGATGCCGGTTTGATCATCAGCCTTGCTCAGTGGGTTAAGAATTCGGTGTTACTGTTGTGTAGGAACCAGATGCAGCTCCAATCCAGTGCTGCTGTAGCTGTAGTGTAGGCCTTAGCTGTAGCTCCTATTCAACCCCTAGCCTAGGAACTTTCGTATTGCTGCAAGTGTGGCTGTAAAAAGAAAAAAAAATAATAATGTTGGAAAATAAAAATGTTTCCTTGATGTTGATAACTATAGTCAATGGTAGAAAACTATTTATTTTCTGTAAAATTACCAGGTGAATGACAGAATGGAATAATCATAGAGCATAAACGTAATATTTTAATAAAACTTAAAACTCCATCATATATATGTATATTTGCATAAATTAGCAAAGAGAAGTTGAAGAACATAAACTAGGGTTTGAGGGTTTTGTTAGCCACAATTGTGGCATGTGAAAGTTCCAAGGCTAGGGATCAAACCCTCACCACAACAACTACGAGAGCCACTGCAGTGACAAAACCTTAACCTGCTGTGCCATAAGAGAATTCCAACCAGGTTTTTTTTTTTTAGGTTTTCTCAGGTAGAGTGTGAATAGGGAGTAAAATAAAGGTTGTAATTTATGTACAAACACACATACTTTATATGTATTATGTACATATGTTATAATGGAACTTTCTTATTAATTGTTGTGACCAAATAAAAATATTAAAGTGATATTAAGTTATAATTAATAAATTATTATAAAATACTAAATATCTACATAATTTTTAAGCTATAGGTCTTAAAGAAAACACATTTAAAAATGAATACTATGGAACTAAAAGGATACTTCCATAGATGGAGAGAACTCTACATTCTAGGTTGTGAAGTCTTAATATTTTATATATAGTGTTTCTACAGAAATTTACTTGTGAAATTGTTTCAGTTTGGAATGTAGAGAAATACAGTTCATCTGAGAATAGACATGATTAGTGTTAAGTAATTTTTAAAAACTGAATTAAGAAAGATCTTTCCTACCAAACTGAAAAGTTTTGTGTGGGTAAGGTAATTCAAAGAGTGTTACACTGATTTTGTTACAGACAAAAGCTTTGGTATTATGTATAGAAGCAATTTGACCATAAAAATGTATATGTGCATGTGTGTGAGAAAATGGTATGTGATAAATTTAACACTCCAAATGATTAGGGAAAATGTATCATTTAATACACAGTATTAAAATGGTATACATCTGCAAAGAAAAGATGGTATTTAAAATGATAATATCTTTTGATTCAAAAGAATGTTCTTCAGCAAAACTTGAGATATATTTCCATTTAACTGTAAGTCACATTGAAAGGCTTAAACTACATCATGTAAAAATACATGACTTAAAATAATGTATGAACATTTCAGTATTATATTTTGGGATATTATTCTGTGCTAATAAGAAATGAGCTATTAACCCATGAAAAGAGATGGAGTAACATTAAATGAACATTACTTAGTGGTCATAGTATGAAAAAGAAGGCTACGTATTTTATGATTCCAACTCTATGACAGAGAAAAGGCAAAACTATGGAGATAAAATGATCAGTGGCTGTTGGAATTATGGGGAGGAAGGATATATAGGTGTAATAGTCAAGATTTTAGAGCAATGAAAAATACATGTATAATATTTCTAATAATTGATACATATCATTAAATATTTGTGCAAACCCACAGAAGACAAACCAAGAGTGAACCCTTATGTAAACTATGGACTTTGGGTGATTATGATATGTCCATGTAGTTCATTAATTGTAACAAATGTACCACTCTGGTAGATGATATTAATAATGCGGAGGGTTATGCATATGTGGAGGCAGGAATTACATGAGAAATCTCTCTGCCTTCCTCTTAATTTTCCTATGAAACTAAAATTTCTTTAAAAAATAATTGATAAGGTTTTAGGTTGTTTGTTGTCCTCTTGTATGTGTTATATGTGTTATCTGCATTTACACTTTTTCATAGAAAACTCAATGACTTATGTAGTCAAAATTATCTTTAAAATATACAAGCCATTTTTAAACACAGAAGAATTATAAAGATCATGAAGTAGTTTACCATCCATTGAGGATCTTGAATCATTTATGTCATTTTTTCCTCTATGTAATCAGTTGAAGATTGTGGTCTTTAGAGAAAATGGATCATTAATTCACCTTTTCTAAGCAAGATCAAATTTCATCCTCAAGACCAAATCACAATAATTCCTTCAATTGTTTTGTGGCTTGACATTTAATTATAAACTTGTTGTAGATTTTCAGAGACTATATGGAAGAAAAGTAAGAATACCTATCTATTTTTCTAAAGAAAAGTTTTTTTAATTAATTGTTATCTTTTTTTTTTTTTTTTCGTTTTGCTTTTTAGGGCTGCACCTGTGACATATGGAAGGAAGTTCCAGGATAGGGGTCAAAATGGAGCTACAGCCGCCAGCCCAAGAATCTGACCTGCATCTGTGACCTACGCCACAGCTCATGGCAACCCCAGATCCCTAACCCACTGAGCAAGGCCAGGTATCAAACCCACATCCTCATGGTCACTAGTCAGTTTCGTTTTCACTGCACCACAGCGGGAGCTCCCAATTAATTCTTATCTTAATTTTTAAAATATTTACCCATGTAGAGGAAATTTTTCATTTCTGAACTTATTTGTGAGAAACTCTATGTCTTATTTGAATCTCTACCAATTAGTACCGTGCCTGGCCCATAGATGATCTTAAATGAGTATTTATGGAGTGAATGAATGAATGAATGAATGGGTGAATAAGTGAAGAAAGTAACCATGTTAATATCATGTGACAGTCCTTCATTTCATCTATTAAGAAATGCAGTTAGTTGGTACAACTACTATGGAAAACAGTATGGCAGTTACCACAGAAAACTAAATATAGAACCATCATACGAAACAGCAGTCCTACTCCTGGGCATATATATGGACAAAACTTTTGTACAAAAAGATATATGCACCCCTGTGTTCATTGCACCACTATTCACAATAGAAAAGACATAGAAACAACCTAAATGTGCAGATGAATGAATTAAGAAAATGTGGTACATATACACAACTGACTACTACTCAGTCCTAGAAAAGAACACAGTAATGCCATTTGCAGCAACATGAATGGAAGTAGAGATTCTCATATTAAGTGAAGTAAATCAGAAAGAGAAAGACAAATACCATATGATATCATTTATATGTGGAATCTAATATAGGGCACAAATGAACCTATCTACAGAAAAGAAACGAACTCATGGACATAGAGAACAGACTGTGGTTGCCAAGGGAGAAGGGGTGGGAGGGGAATGGACTGGGAGTGTGGAGTTAGTAGATGCATACTCTTGCATTTGGAGTGAATTCCTGCTGTATAACACAGGGCACTACATCCAATCACTTGTGGTTAAGCATGATGGAAGATAATATTAGAAAAAGTTTATATACACACACACACACACACACACACACACACATATATATATATAAACTGGGTCACTTTGCTGTGCAGCAGAAATTGATAGAACATTTTAAATCAACTATATTAAAAAATTAAAGAAATGCAGTCATTCTGAACCTTTTGTTCATCACATAATTTTATGAAATAAATGTTAATGCTATGTTAACGATTTCTTTAAAAAAATAAGCTTTAAAAGCCCATATCCTAAAGTCATAAAAACTAAATGCTTTAGGTATCATATGAAAATGATTCTTAGATGTAGCCAGGGATGTAATAGTTCCTCCAAGAAATATTTTATATGACCTAATGGTAAATTGATTCTAAACTTCTAATAATTACTCTCCACCCTACCCCTTCCTCCAGACACACACATAGGAGCATTTCTTAACCTCACCTCAGGTATCTAAAAATCCAAGTGCTTTCTTTTCTCATTTTCTATTTCAAAACCTCAACCAATCTATTATATCACTTTCATGAAATCAGTTTCAAAATGTGTAGCAAGTCTTGCATTTGTAGCTACAGACTTTAATTGATGACTGTGAAACTAACCATTTATCACTTGTTAATTTACTTTCAAGTAAGAGCAAGTAGGTATAGAGAGAGTTGGCAGAATGTCAGCCTCATCTGATTTGACCACCCATACCTACACATTTCCTGAGACACTTTTCTAATCTCAGGAGAAACTAACAAATGGTGCAGATATGATCTGGGAGGAAGTGAGGAAAAAAGGAGTAAGCTGTGATTGCTAACTTTTTCAGGAGCACTTTACCAAAAAACAACAAAAGACCTATCTTGAACTCTTTTTAAAACTCATGTAAGCCTCACAATCATCTTATGAGGGTGAGGATGATTTTTCTCATTTTCTAATGAGGAAATTGAGGATCAGATTTTGTAACCAGATCAAGGTCAAACACACACAAAGGTCTTTACTTGTCTCAACCTTGGCACTGGAGTCTTTGTGCTTAGCACAGTCAGTACCGCACCAGTCCCATGGATCAAGTGGGAATCTTCCATCCCCTGCCTAAGTATAATTTGTCCATCCCTACTCACTTTCCTAACACTCACAGGTACACAGTTTGTTCTTGAGATAACATTTTTATCATCTTTACTCAGACTGATTATATTTCCTTGCCATAAATCCTTTCTTTTAAAATTCTAGAATAATCACTGGACTTCTCTGCTTATGTATAATTTGAAATTCTAGTGATGAACCTCCTGGAAAGGTTGTGGATAGATAAAAGAGGTTCTCTTAATTAGTAGAAGGATCGTTCCGTTACTTAAATTGTGGGTCAGGGATTAATCATAGATTTGAATGGTCTTCATTTACCTAAATAAATTTTAAAGCATATTACTTAGGTCCCTGTTTACTAATTGTCTATGGTCCAACAACTATGCCATTAATTTAAAGCACTAAGTATACTTTGCATGTAGATAAATTATATGTGAATTATGTCCCCTGTTTTGATGTGTGTACATGTATATATATTATATACATAATATATATAATAAATACATCATACTTGTATCTATAATAAAATTTCGAGTGTTGAATGTCACTATACTGCACCTAAATATACTCATACAAACTGGTTTGTATCTAAATAGACGTCTTTTCTTAAATTTTTAAAATTATTTTTAGGGCCACAAGTGCAGCATATGGAGGTTCCTAGGCTAGGGGTCAAATTGGAGCTGTAGCCACCAGCCTACACAACAGCCACAGCAAGGCCAGATCCAAGCCGTGTCTGTGACCTACACCACAGCTCAAGGCAACGCTGAATCCTTAACCCACTGAGCAAAGCCAGGGATGGAACACGCAACCTCATGGTTCCTAGTTGGATTCGTTTCCACCGTGCCACAAAGTAACTCCTAAATAAATAGCCATCTTTTTTAAACTGAACTTTGCATTATTGTGTTCGTTTATTTAGTAAATATTTAATGAATATATAATTTGCATTCCAGTAGAAATAACTTATAATTTGCCTTCTTTGAAGAAGAATATTTGGGAGTTTGTGCCCAGAGATAACAAACCTGACTAGTATCCAGGGGATGCAGGTTCAATCCCTGCCCTCAGTCAGTGGGTTAAGGATTTAGCATTGCTGTGAGCTGCAACATCGGTCACAGATATGGTGGATTCCACATTGCTGTGGCTATGCTGTGACTACAGCTCCAATTTGACCCCTAGACTGGGAACAGCCATATGCTGCACATGTGGCACTAAAAAGCAATAATAGTAACCATAATATTCTTAGTCAAGTTATATTACTTAGTAAAATCCACCATCAATTAGATATTTTATACACTGAGCAGTCACTGAAGAAGAAACAATGGTTTGCCTGAGTTTTTCAGGATATTGTCAATTATTCAGAAATTGAACTAGCTCAGTCACTCATTTAGCTAACAATACGGATGCATTTATAGTGATATCTCCATTGTTTTAAGACCAGATTATGTCATCTTTATAGCTAGGAAAAATTGTACTTTTATTGAAGCTATAGCAATAAATTTAAAATATATTTTATCAAATGCATTTACTGGATTTTTGTGATAGAAATTTTTCTGTAGACAAAATTTTAGCTTAATCTGCATTTACAGGTATCTACTTAATGAAGTACTGGGAAAGCACTTGATTTTAGCCTAGAAATTGGTAATTACCAGATGTAGGTCAAACCATGTACATTTATATCTGGAATAATAATCAAAAGCATTGGACAAATATGACTGTTTCTTTAAACACCATTTTTATTTCATTTGCTTTTTCTCAAATGTTTATCCTGAGCAGAGGGAAATTTTTTTATCATGTATTTATGCTATAATGCTTTAACTTATCTGTTTTATTGGCTTACCTATAACGTAGATAATAGTAGGATAAAAATAACTGTCAGCCTCAGAGAAATACGGGCCCCTGAAGGAGTTTCTCTCCTTCAACCTGCGTGCTTCATAGTGTAGGATCTAATACATCATTCTGATACCAGAAAGCATGACATGTAGTCATCCATTTTGTTTTCTTTTTTGGCATATTTAATCAAAATAGATGATCTAGAATTTCTTTTGCTGGACATATGTCTATCAATATTTTAAGTCAGTAATTTGCCCAAGATAACACAGAACTTAAAGAAAAACAAATGTATTTTATATTATTTATTTTTTGTTTCTGCTTTGGTTTTTGTTTTGGCTGCTTCCACAGACAAGATAACACAGAACTTAAAGAAAAACAAATGTATTTTGTATTATTTATTTTTTGTTTCTGCTTTGGTTTTTGTTTTGGCCGCTTCCACAGCAAGTGAAAGTTCGCAATCCAGGGACTGAACCTTTGCCATAGCAGGAACACAATGACAAGCCGCTGCAGTGACAATGCCAGATCACTGTGCAACAAGAGAACTCCAACAAATGTATTTTAATAGTTATAAATACATATATCATAAAATTTTAATTCCATTAAATATTATTATTTTACTTTTATACTTTCTTATAAGTTTTAAGAAACTGTCCTTTTACTTATTCATAATTCATGCTATGATAGATTATTTTTTATCCAAATGTACCCTCCCAGAATTAATTCCATGATTTCACTATTTGGCGTAAATATTAATAGTTTTATAACATCTTTATTGAGATATGATTCACATTCTATATCATTCACCTGCATCTATAGTACATAGGCACAAATTCATTATCATGATTCAGGACACAGTTGTTATTTGGCATTATTCAACTCTGGGTGCATACAAGTCCATGAGAAAAATTTAATGGGGAATATCTTAATATACAAATAGCTCAACCCTCTATTTTTAATATCGGTAATACTAAACACATTTCACATTATGTTTAGAAATTTTGGCTTGAAAATTAACTTTTAATTCAAATTAGGGTGTATTACAATTTTATTAAAATGTTATGATCAATGTCCATCCTGTGACATGGCCCTATAGATTAAGATAATAAAGTCTGATATTGCTACAATAATTTATATTTGTGTCCAAAATATGATATATCCATTTTAACTGAATAAAGAAAATAATTATAGTATTTTATATTAATACAGTAATTTATGTTTTCTTCTAGAATGTTTTTATATGTCCTTATTTGAACCTCATGAGATAAGATGATTTTATAACTGGGTAAACTTATGGCTAGATAGCAGACAAAACATGTCTAAAGTGCATATTCTTTTCAGATATCTTAAATATCACAGGCAGCAATTATAAGAGTATTGTGATATAAGGAAAAATTCAAAATTAATATCTATCCTACAAAGATATTAATATATGAGAATAAAAGTAGATGCATTTCCTGATTTTAATCTTTTCTGAGTCCACTGCTTTTCATTCACTCTTATTACTGAATTCATGTTTTTTCCTTAATACCTTGAAAGCAAGGGCTGTATATCTTGGTCTCTGTATATTCAGTATCTTTGCAAGTGACTGAAATCCAGGAGATGCTTGTTAAATATCTACTCAATGACTGAATGTTTCTTTTCCAAAAAACAGCTTGCAAGCATTCTTTCCTCTATTTCCAGTGGAAACCAATTTGGTATCTAAAATGTATTTGATATGTATGCCTTAATTTTATTATATTAGAAACAAAGCTTTGGTGCTAATTCATAACTATTATGTGTCCAATCCAGGTTTTTGTTTGAATGACTGAGTCATTCATTTGTTCACTCATCTCATTTTATTTAATTCATCAAATATCTCTTGATTATCTAACTGTATTTGATACATTGTTGGACACTGGAGATTCAAAAGCATGTAAAGCATATATAACTTTTACCATCATAGGCTGGGAATGGAGAAGATAAATGCGTACTTAAAAATGTGAAGAATACTAGAAAGGAAAAGGAATAAGAGTTAGGAAATCATACAGGAAGGAGATCTGGTTACTGCACAAGTGATACCAGAGAAGACATCACAGAAAATAATGGAGTCAAAGCTATCTGAAAAATAAATATGATATCAGTAGGCCAAAAGAAAGAAAAGATCATTCTCCAGCCAGAGAGAACTATATTATAAAGTCCTAATTTTCGGGGGGAGGGTGGTGCATTTTAGGAAAAAAAGTGAAACATGACATGGGCCACAGTAAACAATTAGGAGTATGATATTAGAGAAAAGCTGAGAAGTAGACAAAGGCTAGATTAGTAAGGAATTGCATGTTTTGTTGAGGGTTTTGGTTTACAATCTCAAAATGAAGTTCACTAAAGTAGCTTAACTTATAAAGTACACTTATAGTTGAGGTTTGAAGGATCATAATCATAATCATGATTCTGGCTTTATTTGTAAAGACTGAAAATCAGAATAGAAAAAAACGTACATAGAAAAATATTATTTACATGTCTAGGTCATAGTTTAAGGTATGTTCTTTGGAAGATATTAAATACAGATTTTTTTCAAGAAGTTTATTGGAGTTCCAGCTCTTCAGGCCATAAAGAAAATGGACAGGCCAAAACAAAACAAAACAAAAAAAGGAGTTCCAGTTGTGGTGCCGCAGAAATGAATCCCACTAGTGTCCATGAGGATGCAAGTTCAATCCCTGGCCTCATTCAGTGGGTTGGGATCTGGTGTCGCTGTGAGCTGTGGTATAGATGCAGCTCAGATCCCGAGTAGCTGTGGCTGTGGTGTAGGCCGACAGCTGCAGCTCTGATTCAGCATCTAGCCTGGGAACTTTCATATGCAGTAGGCATGGCCCTAAGGAAAAAAAAAAAAGAAAAGAAGGGACAGGCCTTACTTATTACTTAGATGTTGGTGAGTGATAGAAGAAACATAGTATTAAGGAAAACTAATATCTATCTGGATTTGAAACTGACAGTAAAAATGATGACAACACAATAAAACTGACTTGGAGAGAACTTGAAGGGAAAGATTTTTGTTTCAACCATGTTGGATATGAGATGTCTTTTAAGTATCCAAGTGGATAATTTCAGTAGGCAGCTAAAGAAATAACTTTAAAGATCTTGAACAAGACATACATGTTTGAGTCATAGTGTTGTATACAGATGTTTTTTAACTATAGGCTTGAGATTTCTCAGTGAAGATATGGAGAATAAGAAGACAAAGTTGAGCGAGTTATAACCATGGTACTCTCCAACATCTTAAAGGCTAAAGATAAGAAGGCAACTGAGGAGAGGACGGAGATAAGAGTTAAGAGGCAACCAGGAGAATGAGGCGATAGAAACTAAGGAGCACTCAGATGTCATCTACACTTATGGCTGAAAATTACTAAGAAATTTTCAGTAGAAAGAAAAGATCCCACTAGTAAATGGCATAAAGTTGACCAACAAGTATACCAAGGGCCATTTTTGTGGACTGACAGGTTTAGTCATAGTAGAGTGTATTAAACTGAATGGATGGTGAGGAAAAAGAAACAGCAAGCAAAAACAACTGTTTTGAGAAACTTGGAAGTAAAAAAAATTAAAAAGTGTAAAGAGCCCAATAGTAAAGTCTAGGTTAAGAAGATGGATATAAAAAGAGGAAGGGCTTAGAAGCATAAATGTTTCATATTTTGTAACTTCTATTTAAGGATCTTTTCTGTGGAAATAAAAACAAGAAAAGGGCTCAGGATGAGGAGGTATGGCATTGTGGTGGAACTGGCTGGAAATATGAGAAGAACATAGAAAAATGAAAATAGTCCTTGTTGAAAGGAGGAGAAAGAACCCCCCAAAGCCTTTACTACTATGTGCTGTTCCTTTGAATAGTCTAACAATTGTTCTTTTTTTTTCTTAATGGATTTTATTTCAATTATAGGTGTACATAAGTCATCACAAGTCAATTTTACAGATTTTGTATCCCAAACCCCCAGTGCATCCCCCCACCCCCCAGACTGTCTTATTTGAAAAACCAAGGTTTTCCAAAGTCTGTGAGTCATTCTCTGTTCTGCAAAGAAGTTCTTTGTGTCTTTTTAGTTTCCACATGTAAGCGGTAGCATTGGGTGTTGCTGTCTAATTGACTGGTTTCACTTCACATGATAATTTCTAAGTCCATCCATGTTGCTATAAATGTTGGTAAAACGTTCCTTTTAATGGCTGAGTAATATCCCATTGTGTGTATGTACCATATCTTCCCTATCCACTCCTCTGTCAATGGGCATTTAGGTTGTTTCCATGACCTGGCTATTGCATAGAGTGCTGCAATGAACACTGGAGTACATGTGTCTTTTCGAGTCATGGTTTCCTCTGGAGTGGGATTGCTGGATCAAATGGTAATTCTATTTTGAGTTTTCTGAGGAATCTCCGTACTGTTTTCCCCAGTGGTTGCACCAATTTGCATTTCCACCGGCAGTGTAATAGGGATCCTTTTTCTCCACACCCTCTCCAGCACTTATTGTTTGTAGACTTTTTGATGATGGCCATTCTGGCCGGTGTAAGGTGGTACCTCATAGTGGTTTCGATTTGCATTTCTCTAATGAGGAGCGATGTTGAACATCTTTTCATGTGTTTATTTGCCATCTGCTTGTCTTCTTTGGAGAATTGTCCATTTAGATCTTCTGCCCATTTTTGGATGGGGTTGTTTGTTTCTTTGGTATTGAGCTGTAGGAGGTGTTTGTAAATTTTGGAGATTAATCCCTTGTCAGTCGATTCATTTGCAAATATTTTCTCCCATTCTGTGGGTTGTCTTTTCTTTTTGTTTAGGGTTTCCTTTGCTGTGCAGAAACTTTGAAGTTTAATTATAACAATTGTTCTTGAATGGATTCTAGTTATGGACTGGCCCTAGGAAATTTTGATTTTTATTCATATGTCTTTTTAAACTATTTTTTATCTACAGAAGTATAAATGATTTTTCAAGGAAAGAAAAATTTAAATACTCCTTGATAAATGTGCATTGTTATTTTAGAGATATAACTGATCTTTCTATCTGTTTAAATTATATACAAATTTATACACTTAAAAAAATACAGTTTGTCTTTATTAGAAATTATTCACTCGGGCTTAAATAAGAGAAAAACTAACAGTGACAAAAATATAAGGCTTTATCTGTCTCACATAACACAATTATGGGAAAACGGGGAAAAACTAATCTCATTATTGGGTACTTTTTTTGAAATATACATCTTACAGAGTTATGATATTAACCCCATTTCATTAATTTTCACGAGAGAACTAAATTTTAAACTAAATTTAAAATTAAAAAATACAGTCAGTCTACTAAGAAAAATACAAAATTTAAGCATAAAACTATTAAATGTTCATAAAAGTTTTAATAGATATTATTAGCTACTAAATTTGTTGCTCAGCTCTTTCCTTTGATGCCCGCCCTGCTGCCCAGGAAGCCCTCACAGTTGTCACCGCTAATGTAACTGAGCTACTGAGATTTCAGATCTTTTTGTCTTTAACTCTCCTGAGGGAGCACTTTCAAAACTACCTTCTACAGTAGCACGAATCCAAAGGATGAAGAGAAATGGCAATAGAAAGCAACTCTTCTTTTTCTTTTTTTTAGGGCCACACCTGTGGCATATGGTAGTTCCCAGGCTAGGGGTTAAATCAGAGCTATAGCGCCTGGCTTACGCCACAGCTATAGCCACGCGGGATCCCAGCCGTGTATGGGACTTAGACCACAGCTCATGGCAACGCCAGGTCTTTAACCCACCGAGTAGGGCCAGGGGTTGAACCTGTGTCCTCATGGATACTAGTCGGGTTCATTACCACTGAGCCATGATTGGAATTCATACAGCAGCTCTTCTGATCTCTGTAATGTATATAAGTTGCAGCAGCTTTGATTTCTCTCACCATCAAGAATGGTGCTTATCTGTCCCCTTTCCAAATGAAGAGCTTAATCCCTCTTTACAGTTTTTCCCAGAGTCCATGATGCCTAGCAGATGTGAAGAAGGTCAGCAATAAAGGTAATTATGAATCCTCGTAGTGAGGTATCAGGGACCAGGGATGAGTGGGGAGAGAGGGGATTAAAGAAGAGAGGAAGGGAAGATTATGTAAAGAAAAAAAAAGTTCTTGAAGCCCCTGACCAATATATCAACAAAATTCAAGTGTTTTGAAATGAAAATAATTAACAATAATAAAATTTGCTTGAATCCTGATGCTGAGGAGAGTGCTATACTCTTTAGTCCATGCCGAGCCTTGAGGTCAGTATTGCTGTTGCTGAGGTGGAATGATGCCAAGGTTGGCACTCATCGTGGGACCATGGCTGGAGCTTCAGCCCTGTACACTGTTCATGGCAGGAAGGATATAAAGGAAGCTTTCATCTGCACTGTGGAGGAATAAGTTGGAAGCAGTGAGTCACTCACTGCAGTGACATTTGGCTTAACCATTATCACCTGCCAAGCTGGAAAGCAGCAAACTCACCAGCCACATTCAACGGAGTATACTTTTGTCTTTTGACCGACTATGGTTGGTACACTGTGACTCAAGTCAACCTGAGACTTTTTGACTTGCAATTGGGTATTTTTCAGTCAGCTTATTAAAAAGAGATTGTATAGCAAGAAATATCTTGAATTTACCCACATTGTTTCCATTGCCATTTCTCTTCATTCCTTTGGATTAGTGCTACTATCAAATGTGGATTTCCTTCTGTTGAAAAACATTTTTTTCTCTTGATACTCCCTCTCTCTCTTTCTGGCAGAGTATGTAGATATTTGTACTTCTGTTTATATTCTTAAAATCACTTAAACTATTAAATTTTTCCTTTACTTTTTCTTGATGTCTTCTGGGATAATACCTAGACCTGATATTTGAATTCATTAATTTCTAGTTTACTTGTATCAGTTCTGTTCTAAATCTCACTCATAGAGTTCTTCATTTAAACTATTTTTATGTTTAATATATCCAATTATTTCCTCTCTTGATTTTTAACAAAATAATTAATTTTTTTGTCCCTGCTCCCTATTATTGTTTATTTTACCTCTTTGAGAATTTTTTTAAATCTTATTTTGACCTGCCTATTAAGATTGCAGTTTCTTAAAAAAATTGAACATAGCTACCACAACCCAGTCATTTCACGTCTATGTACTTGCCCAAGAGAAATAAAACCATATGTCTGGAGCAAGACATATATTAATATCTGTAGCAGATTTATTTACTTATTTTTATTTTTGGCCACACCTGTGGCATGGGGAAATTCTCAGGCCAGGAATTCAGCAGTGACAATGCAGAGTCCTTAACTGCTAGGCCACCAGGCAACTCCTGTAGTAGCTTTATTGATAAACGAAAACTAAAACAATCCAGACCTCGATACTGGATGGATGGGTAAACAAATTGCGCTATATCCATAACATGTTATACTACATAACTATTAAGAAAAATTACGTATTGACACAGGCAAAAACATGAGTACATCTGAAAACAAAAATGAAAAAAGGCAGACAAAATAGTATATGTTGAGTGATTTTATATAAATTTCTAGAAAATGCACACAAATATATACAGAAAGAAGTGATGGGGTTGTCTGGGGATGGAGTAGGCAGAACTAGATGGGGTGGGGGAGAATTCACCAAAGGGAATGATGAAACTTTGGGATGGTAATGAATATAAGCATTATCTTGATTGTGTTGAGATATTGTTACCAAAACTGGTTCTTTTGCCTGATGTGCAGCAAGACAAACACTGAGACCTAGAGGGTTGCAGCTGAGAAATGCTTTATTCACGAGGCAGTCAAGGAGGAGATGGGAGAACAAATCAAATCTGCCTCACAGAAAGCAAAAAGGGATCGAGGAATTTATGAGATAAAGACGCAGTGCAGTCTGAGGTGTGGGGAGCTTGGGGAAAGGTGATTGGAAATAAGAAAAAGGTGGGGTATTTGTTATGCACAGGTGCAGCCAAGCTACAGTCTTCTTCATGGAAGGCGTGTTCATAAATGGCAGTGTTAGCACATTCTGAGGGTGGAGTGTGGGGCCCTCTGACTTCAAAAGGTCACCAAATGGGCATTCACGCATGCCCAGTTGGTGGGTCATTGTTCTTAACCAGTCTTAACTAACTGGAGCTCAAACTCCATACAGCTGACTCCAAGTGCTTGGAAAACAACTTGAGCAAATGTTTTTCAGCGCTTGAAAAAGGCATTTAGGCTACCTAAGGCTTAGAAAACATGCAAATTTTTGTGAAAACATTTTAAGCAAGTTATAATGGAATGGATGTAACTGATGATTAGCCTCGGTTTCAATATGTCTGTATATATAGATATAGATATATCTCATCTCGCCAGTGCTCCCTCGGGAAGAGGGGGGTGGCAAAATGAATGAAATAAGTGAAGACAATCCAAATAAAGGCAAAGCATGCTGTAGTCAGCTACCACCCCTTGCATTTGGCAAAGACACAAAGACAAGCAGGAGAGTGGAAGAGCTTTAGAGAAGAAAAAAGAAAAGGCTACAGATATGCCCTCACTGGAGCGCCTGGGCGGACTATGTGATGGGTAGGTAGGGTGCATATCTGGCTCTCTCTGGTCCTAAATTGAGGTCAAAGACAAAAAGTAGGGAAACTGTTAGTTATTAATAAAATTCTGCCCTCTGTGGCTGATTCCTTCTTTTTTTTTGCTTTCTAGACAGAGGGGTAGAAAGAAAAAAATTAGAGAGTATGACAGAGATAGCCAGATAGTTCTACTTTTGTATTATACTGCAAAACTTTTTAACCACAACATTTAAACCTACTCAAAATATTCTCAAACTAGAAAATTCATTAAAGTGCCATATATTCTAATATTCTTCCAAGTGATCTTTTAACTCGGGTTCTTTTAACTTCTAACCTCAAAATGGCATTTGAATTTCTGACAGTGGCTCTGAACACATCAGTTTGCCCTAATTTTTTTTTTCTTTTTTGGTTAAACACATGATGCTTTTAAAATTCTGTTTGCTTTTCATTTCATTCCCATGGGACGCTGAACGATATTTAAGGAGGTTAATGCCTGTTGTATGGAACTTTATGGTGTCTAAATTTAAAATAAAATAAAAATAGGCAGCGGAGAAGAAAACTGGGGTTTTGCGACAAAGATTAGAGGCAGTAGAGGTGAAAGTTCGATATAAGCAGTTGTCCCAGGCTATCTATATTAGGCAGTTGGGAATGGGTTTGGGAGGGGAGTGGGGGAGTGTCTGGGTGTTCAGAGAATATTTCAAAGAATTTCTCAGCTTCCAAGGTCACCATTAACATGCGAAGAAGTAAAGCACATATGCAGGATTTAAGTAATAGACTGAGATGAGGCAAAACTCTATTGTACTCGGGAGCCATCTTTATTAATAAAGACTTGTTAAAATTTCTGTACATCTGAAGGAAAAAAAAAAATCCTAAGTGAATAATAATGAAAATCACACTCAACTAAAGTGTAAGTGAATAGTCTTTAGGAACTCTTTATTTTCAAATATGTACGGATTTTAACGCATGAGATCTCTTCAGACAATGACTTTAAAATGCATAGTTTATTCTTCAGTTATTTATTAAATGAATAAGTATACTAGTAAAATGATAGGTATGCCTAATTAGAATGAATCTACTTTTGAGTGAAAAATAAGAAATACTGATTGACTAGAACAACAAAAAGGTATTTTCAACAAACCTTTTTTTATTTCATATTAAACAAATAGTATTCATAAGGGAGATGCTTTCTGAAAATCTCTGGATTTTCAATGACAAAGATTCACTAGCAGCAAAGGAGACTAGAGCAATAAAAAAGAACACTGGCTTTAAAACTGGACACACCTGTGCTCAAATTCCCTCTCTGCAATCTATTACCTGTGTGCTCATGAAAACCTTTAGGTTTTTTTTTTATTTATACAGAAAATATGACAATAATAGCAATCATATCATTGCAATAGAGGCATTTATGAAAGGCTCACTAGGTGTTAGACCTCTTAAATATTAGTATGAAGTAACACATTTTATTTTTACAGCAGCCTTATGAGTTTTGTATTGTTATCATCATTCCAATATTATGGATGAAGATATGGAGTCACAGAATGGTGAAGTGATAGACAGCCGGTAAGAAATAGACTGAACTCAGTCAGTCTGCCTCCGTTGTTTCTACCTGTTGTACTTTTATGAGGATTATATGACATAATGCTTGTGTGTCATACTTTCCATAATATACCAAATATGCACTTGAGAAAAGTAATATCATTACTTGTAATGGTTATCATGAAATTAAAATCTACATTAGATGAGCCTCTGTAGGATATATAGTGAATCCTACCACTCGTTATTAATAATTTTTTAGGAAATTTCTTCAACTATAAAAATTTTATCACAAAGGGTATGTGCATATATGCATGCATATTGTATATATGTGTGTATGTGTATATATGTATGCATTTGTATGTACATGTGTAGATTGTACACATGTATATATATATGTGTGTGTATTTTATATGTGTGTATATGCATGCATATTGTGTGTATATACAACACTGTGTATATACAACATACATATTGTATGTATATACAGTGTATGTACACATACGATATACATATTTACATGCAATATGCATGCATATATACACATACCCTTTGTGATAATTTTTTTAAGCTTTAAATAATTTAAATAATAATTAAAATTCAATAATAATTTAAATTTTAGCTTAGGCTCTATATTTGCTACTTAAATTATTTTGGACTGCCTGTCTAGAAAAAACACAAACCAACTAACATTCAGAAAACTGTGTATCATTTGACCCGACTGAACCTACAAGTTCATAGGAACTTGATAATTGGCAAATATATAGTTTGCATTGTATCAGTATTGTTGCTGCTGTAATTTGAGGAACTGCTAGTAAACACATATGCTAAAAAAAAATCACTAAGGATTTACAAGTACATCATGTTTTCTCAGGTGCACTTTCTTTTAAATTTTTTTGGAGTTTGATTGGCTTACAGTGTGGTATTTGTTTCAGGTATACAGCAAAGTTAATCAGCCATATATATAAATATAACCATTCTTTTTGCCCATATAGGTTATTCCATACTATTGAGTATATTTTCCTGTGCTATACAGTAGGTTCTTGTTAATTATCTATTTTTTACAGCAGTGTGTATATTAGTCCCACCCTTCCAATTCTTCCTTCTCCCTGTTTCACCTATGGTAACCATAAGATTGGTTCTGAAATCTGAAAACTTATTTCCCTTTTATAAATTCTTTTTGTGTCATTTTTATTAGATTCCACATATAAGTGATATCATATGGTATCTTTCTCTGTCTGACTTACTTCACCCAGTATAATACTCTCTAGTCATCCAAGTTGCTATAGATGGCATTATCTCATTCTTTTTCATGACTGAATAGTATTCTATTGCATATGAATACCACATCTTGTTGATGGATGTTTAAGTTGCTTCTATGTCTTGGCTATAAAGCTGCAATGAACACTGAGGTGCATGAATCTTTCTGAATTATGGTTTTCTCCTGATAGATACCCGGGAGTAGGATTGCTGGATCATATGGTAGTTTTATTTTTTGTTTTATAAGGAACCTCCATACTGTCCTCCAATTTACATTTACATAGTGGTTGCACCAATTTACATTCGCAGTTGGTTGCACCAATTTACATTCCTACCGACATTGTAGGAGGGTTCTATTTTCATATCATTTCTTCTTTAAAAAAATCTGGAGAATATATTTTACTCTTTGGGGAATATTTAGGTAAATCCTATTAGGATTAAGTTTTGAAAATGCAGTGAAAATTGTTAGTTTCTGTGGAGAAGTTAATGATAACAAGGGTACTGACTTTGATTATGCTCACAGATGGAGGTGGAATTGAAAAACCTTTAAACCAAGCTTTGCAATTGTAACTTGCAATTCAATAATGTGTTTTAGAAACCATAGCCCATCAGATTAGAGATCTGTAAATAAATCTGTACTAGGAGCAAAGATTCATTTTAAAATTAACTGAAAACCCAGTCAGTAATATTGAACTACTAATGATCTTGGCTTCTTATACATTGCTTATGGTGCTGATAAGAAAAAGTTTTATAAACTTCTGTCTAAGGACTAGAAAATCCACAAATATTTAGAAAGACAGAGTAAAAACTTCTATCCACTCCCTGATCGTCCCTCTAACCTCCTTCTCAGTATCTTTGCTGAGACCAGGTGGAAGATTTTGAAGGTAAAATGAAGGCATAGATCTGGAAATAGAGTTGACAGCTTATTTTCTGGGATTAAGAACAATACAGGGAGTTCCCGTTGTGGTGCAGCAGAAACGAATCTGACTAGTCACCATAAGGTTGCAGGTTCAATCCCTGGCCTTGCTCAGTGGTTTAAGGATCCGGAATTGCCATGAGCTGTGGTGTAGTTCGCAGATGTGGCTGGAATCTGATGTATCTTTGGCGTAGGCTTGCAGTTGTAGCTCTGATTTGACCCCTAGCCTAGGAACCTCCGTATGCCTCAAGTGTGGCCCTAAAAAGCAAAAAACAAAAAACAAAAAAAAAAAAAAACAAAAAAAACCAAGAAGACAAATGTATTTTGCTGATTATACCTCCATAAAGCTAGGTAGAAAAAAGAAGAAAAATAATGCTCAGTAGCTTCGAAAAGTCAATTTTTTTCTTTATTTACTCTTATGCATAATACAGCAAAATAAACAAAGCACATAGAGTTAAGGTAGACATACCTAAAACAGAATTGCATGTTGAAAGACCAAGTAAGCTTTGTTTTTCTCTAGCTTATAAACAGTAAAACACAGAGGATGCTTGTGAGCCCTAGTCATAGGAAAACTCTCGCTTTAAAAAAGATTAATAATTTAATGTAAATTCAGAGCAAGAGATAATCCCATGTCAATAATGAAAAAATAAATCATCTGTGTTTAGAAAAAGACTGCAGTACTCTGATATCGTTTAAAAGCTGAAGCACAAAAATAGGGAGTCAGTCCATCAATTTGGAGGGAAGAACAGTGCTCAGAAACTTTTAGTTTTTGTCTTTTGTTTTATTATTGTTTTTAATTGACACTAACTGGACGTGGAATCATGTCTCTACCTTTGACTAAACAGCAAGTCTGTCTTGATAGGTTCTGAGAATGTGTCAAGGTGATTCTCTGGGGGCACACATTAGTGGAATCTGCAGTGGCATCTCTGTGGAGGTGGCAGACCAAACTCATATGTCCTTTATCAGCAGTAGAGACCTGCCCAGGCAAGGGAGCCAGGTTTGGGAATTGCTTCTGGCTTTTGCCTTGGCTACAACTGCAGTTATAGCTATTAATCATAACTAACTGAGAGTACAGAAAAAAATCTGTCACTTATGCAGGGAAAGTCATGCTTTAGAATTCCTATAAACAAAGCTCCTCCAAAAAGCTTGGCTTAGAGAAAGCAGAAGTGAGGAAAGAGGTGGTTTGGGCCACCAGTGATATTAAAGATCATGAGTATTTTGATTGAACTGGAATGGCTAGGTAGAGTAAGTTTAAAAAGAAAGCTTGACTTTTTGCCTCACAAAGGGATTAGAACCTCCTGGCAGACACCAGAACAACTTTTAGTATAAATGGCTCCAGAATGCTATTGCCTAAGCCTCGGAGACCTCCCACCAAATTAGCCTTTGGATCCAGTGTCTACTGTTCATTCTCCCAGACACCACCCCAGGGCTTAGCACTCATCTCTTTTATGTTGGCTCTTGGCCCAGACCCAGATACTGGCTTGTCTTAAATTTTCAGCCCTGGGACACAGACCAGTAACCCTCCATCAGAAGAAGCATTAAAAAGTTCAAGCAGAACCAGAGGTTCTAAATAGTAAGAGTATTTTTTAAAGACTAACAAATTAGAATAGATGAAGGTGCCATAGGAGTGTCACATTTTTACCCTAATTTTAAAGCAGTGTAAGTCTGCCTAACAGTTAATATTTTACAAAGTGTTTTCCATCTACATTATGTAATCATTATAACAACAGTACAGCCTATGTATTATGAAGAAGCTTGTTTTGCAAGTGGGAATAAATATTGCAGAATCCCACCTGACCTCAGAGAGTGAGTGACCAGGCAGTGACTCAAACTCTGACCCTAATTCCATACGTGTGCATCATCTGCAGAAATGTTGTTGTTTGGTTGTGACATCTAAACAGGAATCTAAGCAAATGCTGTCAGAGAAACAAGGCTAAACACAGTCATGGAAATAAAACAAATAGAATACTTTTAAACACCAAAGTAAACATTTTAATGTTGATTTTACAATAGCTTTTTATATGTGCTCGATAGGTTCTCTTACAATATCTCCTTCCTATCACAGATCCAGTAATCCGTCTGGTAGGATTCCATCATCTTAGGGTTTCCCTTCTTCCCTTTCTTATCTGTCCTGCAGTCTATCCCCAGTGGATCCCAAATAACCTTTTTCTGCCTTATTAACTGTATCTCTTCAGCCTGTCTTCTTCTACCTTCTGATACAATAACTGTCCTATAAGGGGCTATATACAGACATAGAAAATGAGTGCTTTGCCTGAATATTTCGGGATTCATGGCAGCCATAGCCTCTTACACTCCACTCTGGCACTTCAGCATTAGAGAGACAGTGAGAGAAGACTGCTAGCTTCCTTCCTTCCAATCGCCTTTAGCTGTGCTCTCAGCCTCATCCTCACACCAGCGTATCCCTTTCCATAGTAAAGGAAGGTATTGGTGAAGGTATGAAGGGGAAGAAAATTCATTCCATATAAGACCTAAGCCGTTTCTAATTCTAATGTCCCTGCTGACCCTTTCCAAAGAGCACACACTTCAAGAAAAAGCTTTACCTTTTCCTCTGATGAATGTTCCAGGTTTCATTGAGAAGTTATTCTTCCTCTTGGTAAGGAGTGGTCTAACAAGTAAAGGCAAAGGGTACATACACGAGAATGTAATGGTAGTTTTTATGGCAAATAATGGGAAATTCCAGCAGTTAGAACAATTACTGACTTAAATACTACATAAAGAAGAGAAAAGAAGTTGAACTAGTGTTCTGGGTTTACTAGGAACATTATAAAGCCATACACATAATGGAATAGGATGATTAAGTTAGGGAAGAGCTTTTGAAAAGAAAGCAGTTGGGCTCTTGTGTTAATGCAATTAGAACACCATGCAGTAATTTCTAAACTGACTCTTTATGTCTAGATTTCAAAAAGCATTTTAAAGTTCTTTGCCATTTTCATCCATGTGATGTTTCTGTTTGTGGCATCATTCAGTGACCTCATAAGTTTGACAGTTCTCTTTAGTTTCTTAAGTATTCTGCAAAAGAGGTCTCTGTGCTAGACTTGAATTCCTGCTGTAATTTTTACTCAATCATTTTGATCTTAGAAATGTATTTGAAGATGATGGAAAGAGCTAACTCCATGAATTTAGTGTTAGCTGTGCCTGGCTCGTTTATACATAGTAAATAAATACTGTAATTTCTTCCATTTAAAGCATCATTTAATTGATTGAGGTGTGAGGGTCAGCCAGAAGGAGCTGTTCTTCAGTAATTTTTCTTTGTTGTTGTATTTATCACCTACTGCAGGTGCAGGAATGTAGGTGTCCTCTAGTACCCTTGTTTCTTACAAAACACAAGCCACTTGGTCAAAATCTTCTCTCTTGGTGCAGCATTGTAACCCTCATATATGAATGTCACAGCTCCCTTTCCCTCTCCTACTCCCACCGACATGTACTGAATTACTTAAAATTGTTTTTCTAAATATCTACGAATACCAACTCTGATATTCATTTAAGGCAAGTTAATTGTGTCCCCCCACAATTAGGAGAGTAATAACAGCAAAAGAACACTTATCACGTACCAGATACTCACATAAGCATTATGTAAGGCATTTGGCATTTAATCTGGCATTGAATCCTCACAATAACCTGTGAGGTAGTTCCTAAGGTATCAGATATTATCCTGATGTCACAATTGAGAAAGATGAGGCAAAACAAATTTAAGTAACTTCCCTAAGGTCTCACAATTTTCATGTGGTCACCAGGCAGTATACTTACCCTGAAGCAATGGTTTTGAGCATTATGCTAAAATGACCTTGAATTTTGAGCCATTAAATACAAGGGTATATACTAGATGGATTCTTAAATTTCTCTAAAGTTCAAAAATTTAAACTATATTATTCTGTAGTAGGTATGAATGACTAATAAACTAAATTAATATATATCCTGAGACAGATTTTTAAAAAGAAACTTGCTAACCCAAACTGGTCTGTGTTTAGGCAGTGTGATTAAATGAAGACCATTGAGAGCAGAGACATTTTCTGAAAAGGTCACCTTTCTTCAGCTTCTAAGAGATTCATCATGAGAAGCAGCCTATGCCAAAGATAGATCTGGGTCCTGGTTGTTTTAATGTGATTTCACTTGTAAATGAAAACCTAATTATCTGGCAGTCCTTTTCTCAACTGGATATGAATTCTAAAATAATTTTTAAAACATCATTTAAATGATCGTTGAGTCACTTTTAGGATATTTTTATTTAATGCACAAGTGACAAGATATTAAGTGATATAAACATGATGTGCTTCTGTGCCATGAAAACCTTTTGCTCATGGTACCACAGAGTACAAATTGCTACTAAATACATCAATTTGTTGGGGTAGCACAATTTGTAGAAGTACTTTATGAACCTGTTACTTTATATTTTAGTCAGATCATTCCATTTTTTTCTGTTCGTGTCAAAATTCAGAAAAAGTCAAAGAACCAGATAATTAGGACTTGCTCTAGACTATAAGAAATGCCCATGAAAAGTGAACGTCTTGACTAGTTCTATATTTGTCAAAAGTATATGTTTAATTATTAATGACATTAATAATTACATGTAAGGAATGAGATGAGGCTTTGATCATATTGAATATATTAGAGATGAAAATTTAGCTTCTGCAAAAAATGCAGATGTAAAATACATTATATCATCTAGTATCTTACAAACTAAAAGTTTTATTTCAACTACTTAACTGCAAGTGTAAATCGGCATTCCATTTGTATGCAAAATTCTCTTGATTTCTCAGAATAGCAGGTTCCTAGACCTCTACCAAAAAGAAAAAAAGATCACCTCTCCCCAACCAGAAGCCATGTTGTGCCAATCTTTGTATTGTCCAACATGCCCCATAAATGTGCATATTTGTAGGTTGAATTGCGTTACTATGCCCTGGGATGGTGGAAGAAGATGTAAGACAGTGTCCCTTAAATATGACTTAACTGAGGACCTGTTTAAAGAAAACCAAAGCCAAATTACAAATTAATCTTTTTAAAGCTTCACAATGAGTTAAATTCAAGCTAATAGCTTTAGGGTAACGTGAACACTGCTATTTTCCTTCAGTGTGCCAAACTGCATCTGCATTTACACTATTTAAAGCTCATATTGGTCTAGAACTATGGGTCAGGTATTGTTCTGTGTCATTTACATTAATAGAGTCCTTAAATTTGCACCACAATTCAATGAGGAAACAAATTTGCTTTCACAAAATAAAATAAAAAAAATCTGAAGCAAAAGATCTTAATTAAATTCTCAAGATTACAAAGTTAAGTGATGGAGCAGGTTTCAAAGTTGGCAGTCTGGGAGTTCCCATTGTGGCGCAGTGCAAATGAATCTGACTAGGAACCATGAGGTTGCGGGTTCGATCCCCGGGCCTCTCTAGCGGGTTAAGGATCCAGTGTTGCTGTGAGCTGTGGTGTAGTTCGCAGATGTGGCTCTGATTTGACCCCTAGCCTGGGAACCTCCATATGCCCCAAGTGCAGCCCCAAAAAGGAAAAAAAAAAAAAAATAGAAAAGTTGGCAGTCTAACAACAGAACTCTCTGAAATGCTCTATGATAATGCCTCTAAAATATATATATAATTATATATCTAAACAATGATATGTATGTATAGATATATAAAATAATATTATTTCTTTCTACCACTGAGTACTAATCAGAGTTTAACGGCAAAATAAAATGTTGTCAGGGATTAAAATATCTATTTATTTTATATATATATATATTTATTTCATATACATATATATATGTATCTTTTATCACTGGGACCTATAAATTAAATAGACAAAAGACAAGTTAATAGGAAAAGAGCATGCAAATTGTGTTTGATGGTAAACTTTAATCATTTATGTGCTTGGAGGTTTTCATAGAAAAGAAGTTCAAGATCCAAATTTAACCTTGGGGTTTTATATACCATTTTAACAATGGACAGCAAAATGTGAAGAAGTGAAAAGATGAAGACAAAGGGGCTTAGACAGTAAATTATGGAAGGTCAGTATATGAGACAAAGTAATGGAAGATAAGGGTTATTTGATAAAATTTTAAACAGATTCATTTTGGCACTTTCTCTGTCTCTGATGAGATGGGAAATTTACATCCTGCTTTTAGGCCCATAAGGGAAGGATATCCTGTGCCTGTTTTTTCTCATTTGCCTTCAGTTCAAAAGAATCCTTATGCCAAAGTATCATATTTTGGGGTGGCATATTCTGCTCCCCTTCTCATGGAAATTGGAATCTGGCTGTTTAAAATAAAAATATGGTGTGGGAAATGCAGTTGGATCCAACAGGGGTAATGGAAGTCAAGGGTCCTTAAAGTTTCTCATCAAAAGTTAAATATTGTCATAGTCATTCTTAGCCATATAGAAATGTAAATAGATCAAGTTCCTAAAAGTTGTCTCCTCCTTTTTTGAATATATTACATACTTGAGGGAAATACATTATGATATATTGATATGCTTAGTATTTAGAAGTATAATTAGGATATAAGTAATAAAAGATGAGGAGGGTAAGCCAGCTGGATAGGATAACATACAACTGTTTAAAAAATTTAAATGCACTCAGATTTCTCCCTGGAGAGGAATAAGAAAGCCCACAACATCTGTCACCATTTGAGATCCAATCATCTGGAAGAAGAGTTGATGCAGAAAATAGGCCAATCCACAGGCGTCAGCCAGAGCTGGCATCATGTGTTGCCAAGGTGTTGTTCACAGTATTTGCATTTGCTTGAGGTGGAACAAGTGGCAGTAGGAAAGAAAGAGGTCTCCGACTGTTTATAAGGAGTTCAGACCATTTCTGGACTATCATTCTTAGGCCAAAAGAAATAAATGTAAAATAGGATCATAAGATGGTTTAGCCTACTGCCTTCCACTGAGCCAACTTGTGGATTTGGTCTCCAGACCAATACCCATGGCACACAGATTCTTCTAGAAGCCCATACAATTCTCTGCGTGACAGCTGAATTGAAAGCTTCCAAGAGTAGGGTTTTTTCCAAAACCTGTTTATGCCATTTTTGTTATTATTTTTATTTAAGTCAAATGCTTTCAATGTAGCATAACATTTTTGATATTAAATTAAATGTGAAATGACTGCAAAAGTTTGGGGAAAATAAGAAAATTTACATTTGTCACTCAGAGTCCTTTTAATATACATTTAAGTTCATGTCCTATTAAAGAAACCAAAACTGCAAATATAAATGTCCTGTAAATAAAGGTTAGATAAGAAAGTACTAAAACCAAATCAGTTTGAGGGCTGTATTGGTATTTTAGCAAATAAGTAAACATTATATATTTTCGGTTAAATATGTATATGTAAGCTTTCCAACTTTATTCTAGAATCTATCTTGGTAGGGCTTGAGTATATCACAATGGATTCTCATTTTTTTATATACAATGAATATATATATATATGAATTCATATATTTATATTCATTCTTATGTTTCAGAATTGCCAGGCCTACTTATATCTGGTAATTCCATGGATTATGCTTTATTACATTTTAAAATGACAGGAAGTGGATTTTTCTCAAGAAAATTGAAATACTATGGCATCATGTGGTATGTGAAGGAAGATAAAAATGCCAGGACATTGAGCTTTGTGCTATACCTTCCTTATAATCTAAAGATGGCAGTATTGTTTGCAATGTGTCAGTAGCATTTAATGAGTTGTTTCCTTGATCTTTAAGCTACCCCTACAAAAATAAATGCAGAGAATTTAAAGTCACACCTTATACTTTGAAAGGATTTCCATCATTACAGAAAATATCTAACTTATCAGAGGAACAATTTATAATTTAAGAGAACCTGTCTCAATGAAGCAGAACTGTCAGTGTATAAAGTATTTCTCAAGAAGCTTGAGCCACTGGTGATGTATTATTTATGATATATTATTATATGGGAAAGAAAGGGCCAGCGTTGCTTTCCCTGGCTAAGCGCTTTGAAAATAATATCCTACTTGAGTCACATATTATGATTTCATATGTATGTATATTTTTGTCAATTTATGTCCTGATTAAACCACTTTTGTATAAAAATCATTAATTTATTATTTCATTTTAGGTTTTACTTACTGTGTGTAATTTGCACAGTTTTCATCTTGACGTAACAAACATTCTTTTTCAACCATATATAGATAACACTCCATGTAAATTACTCACGTGAAGTTGAAAACAAATGACCTTTGTCTTCTGAAAACACGAGTTCAAATTTTGTGCTTTTTCACCTACTAAAAAATTATCTTTATTCCAATCATCTCCAAAGAATACCCAAGGAATCAATAAAAAAATCCTAGAAGTAGTGAGCTCAGCAAAATTGCAAGATAGAAGGTACATAAAACCCAATTATATTTCTGCATCCCAGCAATGAACAAGTGGAGAATGAAATTTAAAATAATAACACCCTTTATAATTACGTAGGAATGTAGTCAGAAAGAGAAAGTCAAATACCACATGGTATCACTTATATCTGGAATCTAATATGCAGCACAAATGAACCTGTCCAAAGAAAATAAACACAGACTTGCATTGCCGAGGGGAGAACAGACTTGTGGTTGCCAAGGAGAAGGGGCAGGGAGTGGGATGGACTAGGAGTCTGGGCTTAATAAATGCAAACTATTACATTTGGAGTGGATAAGCAATAAGATCTTGCTCTATAGCAAAGGGAACTATATCTAGTCACTTGTGATAGAACATGATGGAGGATAATGTGAGAAAAAGAATGTGTATACATGTGTGTACTTGATCACTTTGCTGTAGACTAGAAAATTGACAGAGCACTGTAAACCAACTATAATGGAAAAATAAAAATCATTATAAATATATATATAATTGCATAGGAATGAATAACTTAGATTTTAGTCTAATTTTGAAAACAGAATCAGGGTTTGCATGCTGAAAACTATGTACCACTAATGAAAGAAATTAGCATAGTAAAGAACTCAGTTTTTCCCAAATTGATATACAGATTTAACAAAATTCTCATCCCAGCAGAAATGTTTGCACATATAGAAAGTGTTCCAAGTTTGTATGAAAAGGCAATGGAATAAGAATAACTAAAACAGTGTTAAAAAAAGAATGTGAGGGGAATCAATCTACATAATTCCAAGACTTATTATGTACAGACAGTCCCAAACTTATGATGGGTTTGATTTAGAATTTTTTGACTTTACAATGTTATGAAAGTGATATGCATTCAGCAGAAACCATACTTTGAATTTGAACTTTGATCTTTTCCCAGTCTGGTGATAATGTGTAGGATACTCCCCAGTAATGTGGGATAGCCATCGTGATCTCAGCTCCCAGTCAGCCACAGGATCTTACAACCACTTGACACCACGCTTTCATTCGGTTTTTCATTCTCAGCACAGCATTCAACAAATTCCATTCAACACTTTATTAAAACTAGGCTTTGTGTTAGATGATTTTGCCCAAATGTAGTCTAACAGAAGTGTTCTGAGCATGGTTAAGCTACACAAGGCCAAACTATAATGTTGGGTAGGTTAGGTGTACTAACTGCATTTTTGACTTAAAATATTTTCAACTTGTGATGAGTGTCTCAGTATGTAATGCCATCATAAGTTGAGGAAGATCTGTAGTTACATTAATCAAGTCTCTATGGTATTGTCAAAGATATAAAGATTAGATCAATAGAGGATTTAGATAACCCAGAAGTAGACCAACCCTAACAATACTGAAATGATATCTGGCTAAGTTGTCAAGCTATGCAGTCAAAGAAAGAGAGCCTTTTAACAGTAGTGCTGGAACAATTGCACATACATAATAAATTAAAAATAGAAAAATAAACTTTGTCTCACAGCCTTACAAAAATTAACTCATAATGGATCACAAAATTAAATGTAAAAAGTAAAATAAACCCTTAACACAGGAGAAAATCTTTAGGATCTAGGATGAAGCAAAAAGATCTTGACATCAAAAGCATGATCCTCAAAGCTAAAAACCATAATGACTTTATCAAAAATAAAACATTTTTCTCTCTGAAATACCTTATTAAGATGATGAAAAAGCAAGCTAGAGACTGGGATAATATATTTGCAAACCACATCTCACAGTGGATATAGTATCTATATCATAGAAAGAACTCTCAAAACTCAATAGTATATTAAAAAAAAATAATAATTGGAAGTTGTCCAAAAGACATAAGCAGACATTTACTAAAGAAGATATAAAAATGGAAAATAGTCATGTTAGAAAATGTTCAACATCATTAGCTGTTAGGGAAATTTTAAAAAAAGATAATGAGAGTATGAATTATTCATATATTAGTGGTGAGACAATAAAATGGAATGGCTAATCTATAAAATAGGCAGTTTCTTAAAATACTAAACATGCAACTATCATGTGATTCACCAGTTTCAATCTTATGCATTTATTTCAGAGCCACATTTAAAAACTTAATATCTATATTTATGGCAGCTTTATTTACTGTATCCAAAAATGGGGGTGGAGAATAACCAGATGCCCTTTAGTGGGTAAATGGTTATACTGTGATACATTCATAACATAGGATTTGCTCAGCAATAAAAAGGAATAAAGTACAGATATATGCAACAATCTGGTTAACTATCCAGAGAATTAGGGTGAGTGAAATAAGCTAATATCTAATGGTTATACACCGTGTATGGGTTTATTTCCAGTCTTTCTATCCTGTCATTGACCGATGTATGTTTTTGTGCTAGTACCATACTGTACCAGCTGGTGATTACTGTAGCTTTGTAATATGGTATGAGGCTAGGTACTTCAGCTCTCTGTTTCTTTGTCAAGATTTCGTTGGCTATTTAGGGTATTTTGTGTCTCCATAAAAATTTTAAATTTTTTGTTCTAGTTCTATGAAAAATGCTCTTGGTAGTCTGATAGGGGTTTTGCTTAATCTATAGATTGCCTTGGGTTGTATAGTCATTTTGACAATATTGATTCTTCCAATCCAAGAACATGTTATATCTTCCCACCTCTGTTGTCTTCAGTTTCTTTCAACACCATCATAGAGTTTTTATAGTACTTAGTATTTGCCTCCTTAGGTAGGTTTATTCCAGGTATTTTGTTCTTTTTGATGTGATGACAAATAAGATTGTTTTCACATTGATTCTGTAAGTACAGATTAGCAGAGCTAGATTCCTCTGTGAATTTTTTCAGGCTGTCTATAGATTGTATTGCCTTGAGGGTAGCCATCCTACCCACTGGATGCCTGGTGTTATTCAACCAGAAAAAAAATTAGCGAGGTAGGTAAAAGAGTAATCAGCTAAGACTTTTTCAGCAGGCAGAACACGAGTTTGAACCCCTGCCTTCTACTCTCCCTGCTCCCCCAGTGCTCTAAAACACAGATATACATACACACATATACATACACTCTCCTTCTAGATCTGCTGTGATTAGTTGGAGGTATTCCCCTGGCTAATTTAACTCAAAAAGAATATTCACTGAGAAAGCAATCATTTACAGAAATGGTTCAAAAATCAAGTCCATGTTTCTTCAAGATAGGGATTTCTTTTATGTTTAGAATGATTTTTTTCCTAAAACCTACTTTAAATAAGCCTGTTTTATGTTTGTTTTAAAAAATTGACTGAAACACTCACATAGAACTTGGTATGTGCCTGTCAAACAGTCAGGCACTTTAATAATGCCCAGTCCTTATACCAGTGCTATGAGGGCAGACTATCATGATCCTCACCTTAAAATGAAAAAAAAAGTGATATAGAGAGAAAATAAGTAACTTGCCCAAGTGGTTCAAGTATGAGAAGTGTAAATGGGATCCCAGTTTGTTACACTTCCCTATTTGAGCCCTAAACCACTTCACTACATTTATTTAAAATTCACTGCAGGTAATATGGAGACTAATATTAATATATCAATACCAGAGTTCCCATCATGGCGCAGTGGAAACGAATTCAACTAGGAACCATGAGGTTGCAGGTTCGAT
>PVHT020004020.1:22153997-22281868 GCA_004024745.2 Catagonus wagneri
AATTTTTTTTTTTTTTTTTTTTTTGCCTTTTGTCATTTTATGGCCGCACCTGCGGCATGTGGAGGTTCGCAGGCTAGGGGTCTAATCGGAGCTGTGGCCACTGCCTGCGCCGCAGCCACAGCAACGCAGGATCCGAGCCGCGTCTGCACCCTACACCAAGCTCACGGCAACGCCGGATCGTTAACCCACTGAGCAAGGGCAGGGATCGAACCCGCAACCTCATGGTTCCTAGTCGGATTCGTTAACCACTGCGCCACGACGGGAACTCCAAAATTTACAAATTCTAAAAACAAAATCCACTAAAATATAATACATGACATTCCAAAACACCTTTATATGATGCATATAGGAGTGAGATTTTTGGCTTGAAGATTATCTTCCTTATTGATTTCTAATCAATAACAACAATATAACTGTTCTTCATTACAGAACATGTGCCTGGCATATTACATACATTTCCTCTTTAATCCCATAGTAATTCCATGAGGTAATTATTGTCTTCATTTTATCTCTGAGTAAACTGAGATGAATTGAGATTATATGTGTAGTAAGTGTAAGAGCTGGGAATGGAACATAGTTCTGCCTAATTTCAGATATCAAGTGCTCTCCTTATTACATGTCACATCTAATCACCTGTGTTAAACTTCCTATGAATCCAGATTGTGGTCATTTTAATCTATCTTTTGAAAAACTAGAAGCAGGAAGTAATCCCATGTACTTTTAATTTTGAATAATGTCAAGTCTACCATCAGTTGTCACACTGAAATCTATATACTTCTAATTAGAAAATAAAATGATTTGTTCAATACTAGTATTTTTTAGTCAGAAAACTTTCCATAAAGAAGCAAGCACAAAAAAAATTACAAACCATGAGCAAGAACCAGCAGTGAATAAAAAAAGCAGAATCTAGCCATTCCAATACTGAAATGATCAGATACATAATATAAAATAATATATTTCAAAAATGAAAGAGGCTTAAATATAAAAAAAGAAAACCATATTTGAAAGGGATTCAGAAAAATTGAAATACAACCGTGGTAATTTAAATGCACCATATGCTTTTAAACAAAATATTATTTACTTTATTAGAGAAAGTTAAAAAAAGAAGACAAGCTAAAAGAATTATCCAGAAATTATCCCAAAGATACAAAGCCACATGCATACCGGGAGAGGGTAAAAGATATGGAGGATAAAGTAAGAAAATCTAAGTTCAATTTCATAAGTAGAGAGGCAAAATTATGAGATAATTACTGAGATTTTCTCAAAACCAATTCAAAGCATCATTGACAATTTCTGAAGCCCACAAAACTTTTAAAGTGCCTCCTAGCCTAGACACAGTGAAAGTGCAGTGCGCCATCCTGGAGTGTTGCTCTCTGTTCTGAAGGTTTGGTGTCTGTATTATTTCATTGCTAAATGTTTTAAGTATCACCTTTGGGCATCATAGTTATGAACTTTTGGTAAGTCATCCCTGAAAAATTTCCAGTCGATGTAAGGAATTTGTGATAGGTTGAAGGAATATCAGTTGTAACACTAACTGTGGTAGTTTTAAAGGATGTCCACAAAATTTTTGTTGCTGTTACCTTCAAAATGTAAAGTCAAATTTCTTACCCACAAATTTCTCACATACCAATTTCTATTACATCTAGGAGCTAACAAATAAAATGTGGCCAAGGTCATATTCGTTGAATAAATGGATAAATAAATGTATACTTCCGCTGTTGAAGTTCCAGTATTCAACACCGTACTTTTTGGACACATCACGAATGACTACTAAAATAAACATATATGAAAAACAAAACAAAACACACAAAAAGCATATAAGTACAAATTAAAAGTGTTTCTTTTTTCCATAGTAAACCTCCTATATGGCAGTGAAAAAAAGGTGTATGTTTTTTGTTACGTGTCATATTACCAATATCAATTCTTTACAAGTAGTAATTACTGAATAATGAAAATAATGGAAAGGAAAATGGCTTATTTCAAAAATGAGAGTTATATTGGTATTTTGAAAACATCAAATATTTTAAAAATATATGCAAAGAAGTGATCTTTCCAGTTCACTGTTGATAGATATATTTCACTGTAAATCACTCCTTTTTACTCTCTTAAGGGGCATTTAGGTCTTTCCATCTTCCTAAACTTCTTCTAAAGCAAATGGTACATCCAGTATAGCTGCAAAAATGTAACTTTTTATTCTGTTATTTAGCTTAGCTATACACAGATATGCTGTATGACAGCTAGCTAACCCATGTGGAAGTCATTTTTATCCTTTTACTTCTAGAGTACTTTTTACTACTGAATCTAAAATAAATATATGCTACTCACATCTTACAGATAAAATCTCTAGGTAATATTTGATGAAACATATAATATTGTCTTATTTTAGAAATAAGCTACATGACCTGCATACTTGGACTATATTGATATATAGCCACATGCTTTATAGAAAATTTTCTAAGAAACTTCATCCTGCAAATGAGTGAAAAACATTAATTTTGGCAGCCTATAAATGTAAGATACTGCTTATAGAGAGTGAGACATACCAAAGCTATTAGACCTCAGTAGATTTTAGGAAACCCGTGTCTTGACAAAGAAAAGGATTAAAGCAAAGCAGGTCATTGCTCGTGTTCTACAGACAGCAGATATAACCCATTAGATCCAATGACTTTTTGCTTCCAGTCAACACTCTCATATTCACATTCCCTTCATCACCCAGCTTAAGTTTCATGGTCCTTTCTTATCATTATTACCCTACATAAAACCTCAACTGTCTTACCTCTTTCTTAGTTTGTGATACCACCTTGTTAATGCCCATTCTATTTGAAGCCATTTCTCTGCTCCTGAAACAGAGCTACAACTCATTCTTGCTTGAGAAAAACACAGGGCTTCTAACTTCATCTCACTTTAAATAACACTCCTTGTAGCCTCAAATGTGACCCTAAGGATGCCCAGTAATCTCATCTCATTTCCATGACACTCTTCCAATTCAGCTCCAATACTTTTACCCTGGCCCTCATTCTCAGCTTATGTCCTTGCTTTCTATTTCACAGAGGAAGTAGAAGCAATCAGAGATTACTTTCACTTTTCCATGTCTACTTAAACCCGAAAGAGTTAGGGCAAAGTAGTACACTAAGTCTTCTTAGAATGATTGTTTTAGTGATTGTGTCACAGACTCATAATTCATTTAAGATCCTTCCTTAGCTTTCATTTGCTTTTTTTTGAGACATTTTTGTTTTATTTTTTATTTTTATTTTTATTTTATATTATAGTTGATTTACAATGTCTTTTAGTGTCAGATGTACAACAAAGTGACTCAGTTATATACACACACTCACACTCATCCATTCTTTTTCAAATTATTTTACTGTATAGGTTATTACAGAATATTTAGAGTTCTCTGTGCTATACAGTAGGTCCCTGTTGATTATCAATTTTATATATAGTACTATGTATATGTTAATCACAAACTCCTCATTTATCCTTTATCCTCATCTTCCTCCTTTGGTAACCATAAGTTAGTTTTTGAAATCTGTCTGTTTCTGGTTGTAAGTTCATTGTATCATTTCTTTTTTAGATTCTACATGTAAATGATATCCTATGATATTTGTCTTTGACTCACTTTACTTGCTCTGTTAATCTCTAGGTCCATCCGTGTTGCCACAAATTATGTTATTTCATTCTTTTTATGGCTGAATACTCTTCCATTGTATATAAATACCATGTCTCCGCATCTATTCCTCTGTTGATGGACATTTAGGTTGCTGCCATGTCTTGACTATTGTAAACAGAGCTGCAGTGAACACTGGGGTTCATATATCTTTTTGAATTATGGTTTTCTCTGGATATATGCCAAGGAATGGGATTGCTGGATCATATGGTAGTTCTATTTGAGGGTTTTTTGTTTTGTTTTCTTTTTTTTTGCTTTTTAATGGGCACACCCATGTCCTATGAAAGTTCCTAGGCTAGGCTAAATCGGAGCTGAGGCTACCAGCCTACACCACATCCACAGCAACATCCGAGCTCTGTCTGTGACCTACAGCACAGCTCATGGCAACGTTGGACCCTTACCCCACTGAGTAAGGCCAGGGATCAAACCTGTGTCTTCATGGTTACTAGTCAGGTTTGTTACTGCTGAGCCATGACAGGAACTCCTTCCTTATGAGTTTTTAAGGAACCTCCATACTGGTTTCCACAGTGGTTGTACCAGTGCATTTTCCCAGTAACAGTGTAGAAGAGTTCTCTTCTCACCACGCCTTCTATAGCATTTACTGTTTGTAGACTTTTTGATGATGGTCTTTCAGACCAGTGTGAGGAGATACCTCATTGAAGTTTTGATTTGCATTTCTCTAATAATTAGTGAGGTTGAGCATCTTTTCATGTGCTTTTTGGCCATCTGTATGTCCTTGTTGGAGAAATATCTGTTTAGACCTTCTGATCATTTTTTGATTTTTGTGTTTGTTTCTGAACTGCATCATTTGTTTGATATTTTGGAGATTAATCCCTTGCCAGTCACTTCATTTGTGAATATTTTCTCCCATTCTATGTGTTTTCTTTTTGTTTTGTTTTCAGTACCTTTGCTGTGAAAAAACTTTTAAATTTAATTAGGTCCCACTTGTTTGTATTTGTTTTTATTTTCATTACTCTAAGAAATGGATCCAAAAAGATACTGCTGTGATTTATGTAAAATAGTGTTATGCCTATGTTTTCTTCTAAGAGTTTTATAGTATTGGGTCTTACGTTTAGTTGTTTAATACATTTTTAGTTTATTTTTGTGTATGGTGTCAATGTTCTGATTTCATTCTTTTACATGTAGCTGTCCAGTTTTCTCAGCACACTTGTTGAAGAGGCTGTCTCCTTTCCATTGCATATTCTTGCCTCCTTTGTATTAAATTAGTTGACCATAGGTGCTTGGGTTTATTTTTAACTTTCTATCCTGTTTCGTTGATCTATATTTCTGTTTTTGTGTTTACCATACTGTTCTGATTACTGTAGCTTTGTACTATAGCCTGAAGTCAGAAAGCTTGATTCATCCAGCTCCATTTTTCTTTTTCAGGATTGCTTTGGCTATTTAGGATCTTTTGTGTTACCATACAAATTTAAAAATATTTTGTTCTAGTTCTGTGAAAAATGTCATTGGCAATTTGATAGGGATCACATCAATTCTGTAGATTGCTTTGTGAAATATAGTCATTTTGACAAAATTTATCCATCCAGCCCCAGAACATGGTATATCTGTGTTATTTTCAATTCCTGTTGTAAGCATATTATAGTTTTCAGGGTACAGGTCTGTTGTCTCCTTAGGTAGATTTATTCCTAAGTATTTTGTTCTTTTTGATGCGGATGCTGAATGGGATTATTTCCTAATTTCTCTTTCTGATCTTTAATTGTTAGTGTTTAGAAATGCAAGTGATTTCTGTGTGTTAATTGTGTATCCTGTGTCTTGAGCAAATTCACTGATGAGCTCTAGTAGTTTTTTGGTAGCATTGTTAGGATTTTCTTTGTATAGTATCATGTCATGTGCAGATAGTGAAAATTTTACTTTTTCTTTTACAGTTTGGATTTCTTTTATTTCTTTTTCTTCTCTGATTGCCATGGCTAGGACTTCCAAAACTATGTTGAATGAAAGAGGTGAGCGGACATCCTTGACTTGTCACTGTTGAATATGATGTTAGCTATGGGTTTGTCACATATGGCCTTTATTATGTTGAGGTAGTTCCCTCTATGCCCACATTTTGGAGAGTTTTTATCATAAATAGATGTTGAATTATATCAAAGCTTTCTCTCCATCTATTGAAATGATCATACAGCTTTTATTCTTCAACTTGTTGATATGGTGTATTACCTAGATTGATTTGTGGATATTGAAGTATCTTTGCATCTCTGGGATAAGTCCTATTTGATCAAAATGTATGATCTTTTTAATGTATTATTTATATTTACAGGTATGAGGATATAAAATAATTAGTGTACACACATTTATTTCCTTATTCTGTCAGCTAAGAAGGCTTAAAAGCAATATTCCCTAGCAATTACCACCCTAGAGCATAGATCTTCATTTATAATACCATTCTACAAGAAAATGATCCAAGGATCCTTGAAGAAAAGACCAATTCTTGAACTGCAAAGCAGATTATACAAGATAAGCCTGGAGTATCTTGTAAGACCAAAAATCAAGGAAGTGATAGAAACAAAACAAGACAAAATCAAATCAAACAAAAAGCTACAATAAAAAAATCTGATGTTGTTATGTCAAAAGGATGTTGGAAACAATGAAAGTGCACCTGATGGCCAATGCTGCAAACAATTTCAACAGCAAAATAAATAAATATTGGGTTATAACTCAAAGTATAATATACCAGTCCACAAGTCAATACTGACATAAATAAATCATTGAAAAAATTAAATTGAAGAACAGAGGCCAATCTTCAGTGCAGAATTAAAATAATTTATGTAGATACTTTCCCCTCAAACGTGTGGATACTAACTCCTCACACCTTAACTGCAAGCAGTGCTTGAATGATTAATTTTACTATGGAGAAATCTCTCAATTAGATATTAAAAGTTAGCATCAATGGTGATGTGCTATAGGTAATATACGTATGTACCTTACATATGATGGGGTGAGAATAGCACTTTACTTCTATGTTCTTCCCCTTAAAAACATACAGCCCTAGTGTAATGAGTAGGGAGACAACAAATTTCTATTGCGGGATAGTCTACAGATATATAAATACATGTACAAAATATAAATCTATTCATTTATACAAAATGCATAAATGTATACAAATGTTTATTTAAATAATATATTATATAATTTATATCAAATATCTGACCAGTATTCCTCAGAACTGTCAAGAGCATCAAAAACAAGGAAAATTGGAGAAAATGTCATAGTCCAGAGGAAACTCAGGGGACATTAAACTAAATATAATGTGGTATCCAGAATGGAATCATGGAGCAAGAAAAGGACATTATTTAAAAGCAAAGGAAATTTGAATAAGCTGGTCTTTGGTTAATAGTAATGCATCAGTATTGGTTCCTTAATTGTGACAAATGTACCATACTAATTAATGTGAAATATTAATAACAGAGGAGATTTTTGTATTGGTGATTCTCTGTACCATAGTCTTAATTTTACTATAAAGTTGTTTATCAGTGAACCACCTGGCCCTGAGCTTTCTTGTTTAGAAGATTATTACTTATTGAATAAATATTATGAATAGATATAAGACTATTCAGGTTACCTGAATTTCTCTTTGTATTAGTTTGGTAGTTTGTCCTTCAAAAACTGGTCCATTTCATCTAACTTTTGATATACAGTTGTTTGTATCATTCCTTTCAGTATCTGTGGAATCAGTAATGATAACTTAATATGTATTCTCTTTTTACTTGATTAGCTTAGATAAAACTTTATGTTTTATTTATCTTTTCAGAGAACCAACTTTAGTTTATTTTCTCTTTCTTAGCTGTTTTCCTGCCTTTGGTTTTGTTGATATCTAGTCTTTCCTTCCTTTTTCTTTCATTGTGTTTCTCTTCTTTCTACATTTTCCTAAGGTAGATGCTTAGATTGATAATTTTAGATCTTCCTTATTTTATAACATATAATTTAATGGTATATGTGTCCCTCTAAGCATTGCTTTAGCTGTATTAACATTTTTTGATGCTTACTTTCAGATTCATTAATTCAGAATATTTAAAATTTCTTTCACAGTGTCTTTGAGTCATGGTCACTTAGAAATGTGTTTAATGTTTTATTATTTGGGGATTTTATACCTTTCCATTATTCATTTCTAGTTTAATTCCATTTTGGTATGAGAATATGCTTTGCGTTATTTTTAGTCTTTTAATTTTGTCAGGCTGTGTATCATGGTACAGAATAATGCCTATTTGCTAAATGTTCCTTGGGAGCTTGACAAGAATATGTGTTCTTCTGCTTTAGATTCAGTCGATAAATATCAATTACATCACGTTGAGTGATGGTTCTGTTCAGGTCTTGTAAATCTTTATTGATTTTGTGCCTGTTTGCCATACCCTTACTGATAAGGGAGTGGTGAATTATTCAAGCATAATAGTGTATTAGTCTATGTCTTCTCATCCTCCTTGTGAGCCACAGAGTATCTTTGAATTATTTTATCCTCATAGTAAGAACTCAGGGGGCGGGTGGGGAATACCTGGAAGGAAAGCCCAAGAAAATACTGTGGCCCCTTTCAGACTGTGACGACCAGGATTTTTTCATCCTTATGTTAATCCACTCTCAGCTTCTAGCAGTTCATCAAAATTACTACTTTTCTTTTTAACCATTTGTATCTCCAGCAGCTTCTGCTGTATATAAGCAGACCTTGGTTTCTATGTCTCTGCATATGTGCCTTTCTCTCCAGACTTTTAGGAGGTACTTTGCTCTTCTCAAGAAGTCATTAATTTTCTACTTTTTTTTAATTGTAAGAATAGGAGTGGTGCCTTCTAAACTCTTTACATGTTAGTTGTGACACCAGAAGTCCTCTAAATATACTTTTATATGAACTTCCAAATAATTTTAATATTGTACAAAGTACCTGTATCACTTCAAAGACTTATAATAATAAGTTTTACCAATATGAATGTCCTACAAGAATTTTGTGCTTGCCTCCAGTAATTTTCTATAACCAGAGGCAGAAAGAACAAGACAGAAAGACAGAATGATTTTAAAATAAGCATTGATATGAGACTTCAATGTTTGCTATTTCTGGTTGAGAAAAGTGTTAAATATTTATTTTTAGAATCATAAAATTTTATAATTGTAAAGTGACTCAAAGAGAATCTAATTCAATCACTCTTTTACAATTATATGAACTTGAACCTAAAGACCTTTTAATATAACCCGCATTATCTTGGAATGGAATTAATTAATTCTGGTGGCAACTAAATGACATACCTCTAAACAATAAAAGATGTATTTTTTCCAACTTATGCAACAAGAGTCAGCCACTACACTCTAAACTCTGTAGAAAAAAAAAATTACCTTCCAGATATTATCATTATTATGACATGTTTTTCAAGCAGCATTTCAAGTAGTGTAATTAATCAGAAACCACACATACATAAAATGGTTAACAGTGGAAACTTTAAAATTCTTAAGTAAGCATGTGGGGAAATCATAAAAAATTTTCAAATGTCTTGGGTTCTGAAATCCTGTTATACTCAGCTTCCAGCTGTGCCTTGCAAGTGCCTGCTTTTCATGGTGAGTTGTACACAGCAGGAAAGCTAGCAAGGAAGGATTTAATAAGCAAAAATGACCTAGCATTTAAAGAGGCTGTGTTATGGAAGCATTACAAACAATCACTGTTTCTACCCTAGGTTTTCAGTTTATATTCTTATTTTTAAACATTTGTTAAATGACAATTGAGCCTTGGATGACTGATTTTCTATCAATCAGAAAGTACACAACTTTAGTCTTTAAACCAGGCCTTTTTCCAGGCCATGCTCAGCTATTTGCCTTGGGTGAAAGTACACATGATACACATTCACATTAATATACATTGTGACAAATGACTTTGGGTGCTAGCAATTTCATTTCTTGTTCTGCTTAGCAGTTTATTTTATAATTACAAATACATAACTTTCTTTGATCTATCCTCTAATATATTTGAAAGGATTTATGTTTAGAAAAAGAAAATAACTGTCATCTCTATGCCTACAAAATACACTAAAGGAAAATTTCTATATATGACACATATTATGTCGCAAATCATAAAATAGTTTATGGTTTGGGGGAAAGGTAGAAATCTCTATTTTAAAAATCTAGAAATACTTGTTTTTTAAATGTTAACACTTGGGGAAAATTATAGAGTTCTGTTGTGGCCCAGTGGGTTAAAGATCTGGCATTGTCACTGCAGCAGCTCAAATTGCTGTTGTGGCAAAGGTTCAATCCTGGACCCAGGAACTTCCGCATGCTGTGCAGGTGCAGTCAAGAGAGAGAGAGAGAGAGAAATTATATACATGAAATTTCAAAGATCATTGAAGCTTATCTTTAAAAAAAGGAGACTTCTATAAGGATTATTTATCTTTGCTACACTCTGAAAGATCAGAGTATGGAATTCTGAGCTGAAAAATAGCACTCTTCCAATTAAGGAACAATGAAAAAACAATAAAAGTTATGAAAAATGCATGTAAAAGTTTAGAGTCTCAGAGTAAACAAAGAAACAAATACGACCACCTAGTGCCATGCATGTTAGATATAAATTGAAATCTGAGTTCAACAGCAGATCTCTTTTTTGCTGTTGACTTCTTGCTGTGATATCTCTGCCAGTTGGAGGTCCAGCCTCTCTATATAAATAACTTCTGTAATGGAACTCTCACCACTGATTAACCAGTTTAAAAAAAAAAATGAGTAGAGACTCTGAAGCATCCTGCTAAAATTCATATGTATTTTGAAAAACCAGTCTTTCTTTAAATTTCCCAATAAATTACTCCTAAAGGCAGAAGAGTTAGATTGAGTATACTTGGAAGTTCTGTGTGCATCATCCAAAGATCCTTCCGTATTTCCAAGTAATCTTGAGATCTTCAGGCTTATCTTTAAATTGTAAGGGTATTTTGCTTTCCATCACAGAATGTATACATATTTGGTTTTACATCAATCTCTTAGTGGGTGGTATTCATCTATAAATTAAAAAAAAATTGTACTACATTTAGGAGCACTAACACACCTTGTTTGCTTCTACTTTCTGGGAAATTCTCTCCTTTCTCTCCTTGTCAGAGTGTTCTCAGAAATAGGTTCCTACAATAATGTGAATATAACAGGTGACGTTTTGTGCAGTGAAACATTCTTAAACATGTGTGTTCCCTTAGATGCGAGATATTAAAATAAAAACTATGTTAAACAAAGAAAAGGGGTGTAGGGAACAATAACATCTTTAAAATGCAAAACAAGACTCTAAAAAATAACAGCAGGAACAGGAAAAAACATTTTCCTAATGACAAAATTAAAAAAAAAAAAATAGGAGTTCCCTTCATGGCTCAGTGGTTAATGAACCTGACCAGTATACATGGGGATGCGGGTTCGATCCCTGGCCTCACTCAGTGGGTTAGGATCTGGCATTGCTGTGAGCTGTGGTGTAGGTCACAGACGTGGCTCAGATCCCACATTGCTGTGGCTGTGGAGTAGGCTGGCAGCTATAGCTCTGATTTGACTCCTAGCCTGGGAACCTCCATATGCCAAAAAAAAAAAAAAAAAAAAAAAAAGGAAAAACTATTTCAACTAACAGAATTGAGAGGTTCTTTGAAGAAATAAACATAATTCTCCAAATCTTAATTAAGAGAAAAAATGTAAATAAGAAGTATTTTAACGAACGTATGCTACTGTTCTAATGATAATTAAATATTGTACATTCTTCTCCCTAATTCACTTGAAATTGTGAGTAAAATAAATAGCTGTCTATAAGAATACAATTAAATAAACCAAATTAGAAATTCTTAGTAGAACAATAGCCCAGAAAAATAAGAGAAAAAAAGGTTCTCAAATTATCATACAAAATGGGTTCAGAGATATTCACCAAGGAGTTTCCTTAAATATTAAAAAACAATATTTCTGCAATATTTCAACTGCCATGGAACACAGAGATGGAACTGAGTATTTACCTATGTTTTAGTGAATTTTCAGCAAGTATTTCTCTGATACCCAAATCTGAAAAGGATAGTAAACTCATGAACACAATACCCATTACTTTCCTTTAGTTATTACCAGTTCCTTTGAACAACCTGTAATTTCACCTACCTATAGTCCCCAGTCAGAATCTGATTAACTTTGAACAATGAGAACTAGGGAATTTACTGCCATTGCAGAGGTTTATTTACAAAAGAGAGGCTTCCCACATGAGTAACATTTTACATAGTTCTCTGTGTTAATTAGTAGAAAAGTATGTAGTCCCAGAAGTAGCTATATAAAATACAAATGTCCTGTATAAAAAGCTTTGTTATATAATAAAGTATTTCAGTACTCCATCAATTATTACATACTTAGTTGCAACAGTTTTTTGATAGACTCTTTAAGGTTGTAAGAATTTAAGATTTTCCGAAGAATTTATCCATTTCTTCTAGGTCATCTCATCTTTTTGAATCATTTTTATAGTAGTTTCTTCTATATTTGGTAACATGTCCTCAGCAGAGACAATTTTACTTCTTCATTCTCTACTTGGAAGTGTTTATTTCTTTTCTCTACCTAATTGCTCTGGCAAGTTGTACTAGTACTATGTTGAACAGAATGAGGTTTACTCTTATCTCTGATCTTGGAGGAGACGCTCTCAAGCTTTCCAACTGCTGAAAATGATGTTAGCTCAAGGCTTGTCATACATCATCTTGATTATGTTGAAGTACATTCCATCTATAGCTAATTTGCTGAAAGTTCTTATAATAGGTTGTTGAATATTGTCAAATACTTTTTCTGCACCTATTGAAATGTTCATAAGATTTTATCTTTTCTTCTACTAATGTGATGTATCAAACTTACTGTTCTGCATATATTGAACCATCCTTTCACCCTAGGGATGAAAACTACTTGATCACAGTGTATGATCCTTTTAATGTGCTGTCAAACTTGGTTTACTGAGATTTTTTTGCATCTATGTGCATCAGGGATAATGACCTGTAGTTTTCTTTCTTTGTAATGTCTTTGCCTTCATTATCACAGAAATGCTGGCCTAGTAAAATAAGTTTGGGAGCATTCTTTCCCCTTTAATTTTTTGAAGAGTTTGAGAAGGACTGGTATTAATTCTTTAAATGTTTGGTAGAATTCACCAATGCAGAGATCAGAACATGGATTTTCTTTCTTGGGAGATTTTTGATTACTGATTTCATCTCCTTATTAGTAATTGGTTCAAAATTTCTTTATCTTTATGATTCAGTATTGATAGGTTTTATGTTTCTAAGAATTTTCCGTTTTTTATAGGTTATCTATCTTTTTGCATAATTGTTTCCAGTAGTTTCTTACTGCCCTTAGTGTTTTGGGTCATCAGTAGTGTCTTATGTTTCATCTCCGTCTTTATTTGGGTCTGCTTTCTCTTTTTTTAGTCTGGCTAAATATGTGTCAATTTTGCGTATCTTCTCAAAAAATGGCTTTATTTTAAACAGCTTTATTTATGATTTCTCTTGTCTTTCTGGCCTCTATTTCAGTTATTTCTGCTCAAATCTTTGTCATTCTCTTCCTTCTAACTATGAATTTAGTTTGTTCATCTTTTTTCTATTCCTTGAGGTATAGAATTAGGTTGTTTATTTGAGATCTTTCTTTTGTTTCTTAACGAAGGCATTTATAGCTGTAAACTTTCCTCCTAGAACTGCTTTTGCTACATCCCATAAATTTTAGTATGGTGTGTTTCCATTTTCATTTGTCTCAAAATTTAATTGCCTGTTGATTTCCTTGACTCATTGGTTGTTTAGGAGCATGTAGTTTAATCTCCACATATTTGTGAATTTCCTGTTTTATTCTTGTAATTTATTTCTAGTTTCATGTCAGAAAAGAGTCTTGATATGATTTCAGTCATCTTAAATTTATTGAGATTTGTTTTGTTACCCAGCATATGATCTCTCCAGGAGAATGTTTCATGTGTGCTTGAGGGAAATGCACTTTGCTGCTAGTAAATGGAAATATATATTAGCTTCTTTTGATCTAGCATGTAGTTTTATTCCAGTGCTTTCATACTGATTTTCTGTATGGATGATTTACCCACACTTGAAAGGTCCCTATTCAGACTCCCCATTATTATCGTATTGTTGTCCATGGCCCCCTTCAGATCTTAAAATATTTAGGTTCACCAATGTTGGGTGCATATATACCAGTGATTTTTATATTCTTGTGATGAATTAAATCCTTTATCACTGTATACTGACTTTCTTTGTCTCATTATAGCTTTTGGCTTAAATTTACTTTGTTATAAGTATACCTATCCTTACGTTCTTTTAGTTTCTATTTGCATAGAATATCTTTTTTTTTCATCCTTTCACTTTCAGTCTATGTGTGTCTTTAATGATGAAGTGATTTTCTTGTAGGCAGCATATGGTTGGATCTTGTGTTTTGATTCATTCACTCTGTCAACATTTTATGTTATTGATGACATCATTTACATATTTTATATTGTATATCTATTACCAAAGTATTACAGTTGTTTTCATAACTTTGTACTTGAACCTTTTTACTATATATATGATTTACCCAACACAATACAATTTTAGAATATTCTGAATTAAACTAAGTATTTACCTTTACCAGTGAGTTTTTCATGTTATTCATTAGTATCCTTTTGTATTAGCTTGAAGAGCTCCCTTATATAACGGTGATAAAATCCTTTATCTTTTATCTGGAAAAATCTTTATCTCGCCTTCATTTCTGAAGGATAGCTTTATTGGATAAAGTATTAGTTGGTAGTTTTATTCCTTCAGCACTTTGAATATATTATCTCACTCCCTTCTGGCCTGAAAGGGTTCTGCTGAAAAATCTGCTTATAGCCTTATGGGGTTGTGTTGTACGTTAGTTGCAAGTTGCTTATCTCTTGCTGCTTTAAGGATTATATTTTTGTCTTTAACTTTTGACAATCTAATTATAATGTATCTCATTGTAGGTCTCTTTAAATTTATCTTATTTGGAACTCTTTAGACTTTTTGAATCTGGTGTCTCTTTCTTTCCCCAAGTTAGAGAAGTTTTTGGCCATCATTTCTTTGCATAGCTTTCTGCCCTTTTCTCTCTTCTCCATCTGAAACCCTGAAAATGTTTATATTAATCTACTTGATAATGTCCACAAGTCCCTTAAGCTATCTTACACTCTTTTTCATTATTTTTGCTCCTTCGATTGAATGAATTTTACCGCCTATATGCCTGTTCAAGCTCCTAATTGACTGGCCATTCAATTCCCCAGTGAAGGACTAGTAATTGACTGCCATTCAACTGTCCAATGGTAGCTAATTTTAAGTCCAACTTTCAGGCAGCAGCTCAGAAACTCAGGATGTTAGATATGCAGTCTAGCCCTCTTCAGGGAGAAATCAGGAATTAGTTGTTTTTGCTTACTGACTTTATGCTGACCTAGAGGTCCTGGTCACTAGGAATGCTTTTGCACTCAAATAAAACCACCTCTTTGTTTTATGTGATCCCAGGGGACTAATGCATGCCAAGTCCCATCAGTTTCCAGAACTAGGTAATTGGGGAGTCAGTGCCTTATATGGCAGCATTAGGAGTTGGGAAACTATGTATGTGGACAACCTCCTTCCAGTGAGAAGTGGAGCTTGAGTTTACTGTTGGAGCAAGCTGAGAGAAGAGAGCAGCACAAGACATGCCCACCAGCTCTATCAGGCTCCTGAGAGCATTCCAGTCAGTTCTCATATAAGGTCTGATTAGAAGTCAAAATTTCACACAGCAGCTGGGAAAATGTGAAGTCAAATCTCTTCCAGGGAGAAACTGGGAGATGGGTGTTTTTACCTGCTCCCTCTGTGCTGAGCCTTGGGATGATAGCTGCAGGAAGTGCTTGCCTGTTATTTGAAAATTACTTTTTTCCAAAAAAAATCTAATATTGATGTTCCCATCGTGGCTCAGTGGTAACAAATCCGACTAGTAACTATGAGGATGGGGGTTTGATCCCTGGCCTCGCTAAGTGGGTTAAGGATTCAGTGTTGCCATGAGCAGCATTGTAGATTGCAGATGCAGCTCAGATCTGGCATGGCTGTGGTTGTGACATAGGCTAACAGCTACAGCTCTGATTCAGCCCCTAGCCTGGGAACTTCCATATGCCATGGGTGTGGTCCTAAAAAGACAAACAAAAAAAATTAATACTTTCCTGTGGTTCCAAGTCCTATTGGCTATACAAGTTGGTGAATTGAATGCCCTTCTTTCAAATAGCAGCTGCAAAAGTTGGGGCACTATATGTGTAGACAAGCTCCTCTGGATTTTCTTGTAGGACTAGGTTGGAGGGAAAGTGCTCCCCAGCTCTTTTGGCTACCAGGAAGATCAGTCAGCACCTAGACACAGATTGATTAGGAGCTGGACCTCAGGCAGGGCGGCTGGGAAGTATGTAGCCAGATCTCTTACAGGGAGAAAACTAAGAGGTAAGTCGTTTTTGTCTGCTCCCTCTACGCTGAGTTTTTGGGGGCTAGCCACAGCTAGTGCTTGTGTACAATTAACAACCACTTTTCTGTTTGTTACAGTCCTATGATTTGTGAGCACAAGTCACATTGGCTGTCAGAACTAGGTGATTTAGGGGCCCATCCCTTGGCTGGTAGCCATAAGAGTTGTGGGGCTAAATATGTGGGCAGATTCCTTCCCAAAGATTGTTGAAGTGGAGTGAAGGGAAAGTAGGGGAAGTGCTCACTAACTCTTTCAGACTAGGCAGGATTGCAGTTAGTCCCTAGATATGCACTAATTAGAAAGTTAACCCAGAGACAGCATCTTGCAAAGTATTTAGACCAAGAGGAAGGAGTTTTTGGTATTCCTTCTGTACGGAACCCTGGGAGAATAGCCAAGTTGTGTACCTATGTGCCCATTAACAATTGCATCTTTGTCTTTTAATAGTCCTGTGGGGCTGTAAGCACAAACCCTGGTGGCTCAGAACTAGTTGATTTGGGAGCCTGTTCCTAAGATGACGACCTTAAAACACTACAACTCTTGTCCAAACCCTTTGCTCCTCTGGGAGAAGTTAGGAGTTAGGGATTCTCTCCCAGTGTCATGGTGCTATGCCAGAGGTGAGGCTTATTAAAAGAACGTCTCAGCCTTTCTTACCTATTTTGATGTAGGTATTGTTTCAATTTCCCAATCTGTAGGAGTCTTTCAAATAATTTCTAGATTTCTCTCAGAGGGAATCACTTCAAATGTAGTGTTTATTTGGTGTGTTCATAGAAGGAGGGAATATTAGAGACGCCTGTGTCATCATCTTGATGACATCTCCCAGAGTTAGCATATCTTAAAGAAGACTTTAGAAGAGGTCATAATTTACAGTCAATTTCAATTAATATTATTCACGTAATCTGAGGGAACAGCATGAGGCATGAGCTTGTGATAGTGGTGTACTTTTCCCAAGAATAATATTTTTGTACATGTTTCATGCTTAGATAATTATTTTAGCAAATGATCCAATACATTCTTTCTAAGCCTTTTTTCTTGGGTTTCAAATATATATATATATTTGAAAGTAAATTGTTGTCATCTAACCTTGGGCTTGAAACATTTATATGTAATTGTAACAGTTTACTCAGTTCTGTGGTGCTGCTGTATCTTTATTAGCAGACAGAGTTAAAAGTGCAGTTTGGGCCATTCATTACCTTTAATATTAAACAAAGAAAGAAGATTCTGAATGCCTGTTCATGTATAAAGATGACTCAGTTTTGATATCCCTGTAGGTGGTATGTACTAAGATAGAAAAATGGATTCCATTTTACATGTTAGCTAACTTCTCATGTTGAGAGAAGTTGTATGAGAGACTTAATAGATCACAGCTTAGGAACTGAACAGGAATAAACAATTAAACATTTCATGTAGAGGAAATGCATTGTAACAGATTATATACATCTGAGGTAGCCCAAAATCAAGGAATATAAATAATGACAGCAAAGAAAGCAATGAAATTTTAGGATTAAATTCTTCAGATCATTCCTTGAAAGATATGCTGATTCTTTTTTGTGTTTTCTTTTTCCTTTTTTTTTTCTTTCAGGAGGGAAGAAGCAGTAGTGCCTTTTTTTTTACGTTTTAAAAATTTTATTTTATTTGATTTACAATGTTCTGTCAATTTCTGCTGTACAGCAAAGCGACCCAGTTATACATAAACATATACATTCCTTTTTTCACATTATCTTTCATCATGTTCCATTATACATGCTGGATATAATTCACTGGCTATACAGCAGGACCTTATTGCTTATCCATTCCAAATGCAATAGTTAGCATCTACTAGCCCCAAACTCCCACTGTGTTTTCACAGTTGTCAGGCGGTGCATTTGCCTCTCTTGGATGTTCAGGTCCTGCGCTTACAATAGACTTTGTTTTAGCAAATACATCAGCTGCAAACTAAAAGGTGTTTTTGTTAAGACACCTTCCAAAAGAGCTAGGAGAGGACCTAATGTCCTTATCTACTATCGACAAAAATGTTAATCGTGCAAACTAAGAGACAAATAGGAAATTTTGTTTGCGCCAAATTGAGGATTATAATCCAGGAACAGCTTCTCAGAAAGCTCAGAGAACTTTAGAGGTCAAAGCACAGTTATATATAAGTTTTTGAGACAGAGGGCCATACACTAAATGATGTATAATTGATGGTTTACATAATCTCCATCTACATGTACAAAGCAGAGGGTCAGGTGTCATAACGGCCCCTTTCAGGATTAAGAAGGACGAGTTCCTGTCATGGCGTGGTGGCTAACGAATCCGACTAGGAACCATGAGGTTGCGGGTTTGATCCCTGGCATCGCTCAGTGGGTTAACGATCGTGCCTTGCCATGAGCTGGGGTGTAGGTTGCAGATGTGGCTCAGCTCTGACGTTGCTGTGGCTCTGGCATAGGCTGGCAGCACCACCTCCGATTAGACCTCTAGCCTGGGAACCTCCAGATGCTGCAAGTGCGGCTCTAAAAACCAAAACCAAAAAAACAAAAACAAAAACATATTAAGGAAGGTTACCTCCTAAGGGGTTATCTTGTTAATGCTAGGAGAATGTTGCTCTTTATGGATGAGCAGGTATTTCTGCCCATGGGAGGTTTGGTCAATGCATAATGCAGATACTCAATTCATGGAGTGGAGAGAGGAGGCTCAAGGGCAAAGAAGAATTTGTATGTTTAAATTTTCCTTGACTTGCCTTTGAATATGAATTTTTATTTCATCACTCTATAGGTAAAATTCTTATAATGAGCACTCCTGTCAAGGGAGGGAAATACTTTTGAAAAGTAGAACAATATCAAAGGAGAAGAACAGTTAGAGAACTGACATTAACCAACTTCAAGACTTACTATAAAGCTCTGTAATCAAGAAATGGATATTGTGATACTGAGGAACAGACAACTAGATCAATGGAATGTAATAGAGAGCTCAGAAATAGGCCCACATTTAGTCAACTCATCTTTGACAAAGGAGCAAAGGCAATACAGTTTTTATCAACAAATGCTGTTAGGACAACTGGACATCCACATGCAAAAAAAAAAAAGGAGACACAGATCTTACACTTTTCACGAAAAACTAACTCAAAAATGAATCATAGACTCTACTAGGTATAGAGTATGCCATCCAATAGTACTGATAATTTTGAGAAACAACAGATGCAGAAACTGCTCTGAAAACGAAACAGTAGTTACTCTTTTATTAGTGAAATTTACATTTTTAGCGGAAATCATTTAAAGGGTGTCTCCCTCTCTGTACAATTGAGAGGATGACTTTTCTTTACCAGATTTTTCCTAGTTACTCCCGTAGTTGGTATCCCCACACCCTTCTTTTCTTGATTTGCTTGAAGCCAGAATTTTTTGGACTTAATCCAGAATTTTAGGTCATCTCTTTGAAAGATACTTATTTTTTACCCTGGGTATCTTCCATCTATGTATGAGATACACATGTTAATAAACTTCTGTTTTTTTTTTTTCCTCTTGTTAATATAATTCTTTCGTTATAGGAAGAGAACAAGACCTTAGAAGGGTAGGGGGAAAATTATTTTTCTTCCCTACAGACCTAAACATAAAACACATAACTCTAAAATTCCTAGAAGATAACATAGGAGAAAACCTGGACGACCTTGGGTATGGTAATGACTTTTAAAATAAAACACCAAGGGCATACTTCATGAAAGAAAGAATTACTAAGCTAGACTTTATTAAAATTATTGACTTCTGCTCTGCAATAGATATATCAAAAGAATGAGAAGATAAGCACATGTAAGGAGACTATATTTGCAAAACACACATCTGATAAAAGATTGTTATCCAACATATGCAAAGAACTCTTAGAACTCTTAAGACATAGAGGGAGCTTAAGTGCCTTTTACTAAGTGAAAGAAGCCAGTCTTAAAAGGTTACAAATTGTGTAATTCTAACTATATGTCCCTCTGAAAAAGCCAAAACTATGGAAACTGTGAAGAGATCAGTGATTACCAGGGCTTGTGGGAAGGGAAGAGGGATGAGTAGGCAGAGCATGGAAAAAATTTAGAGCTGTGAAAATGTTCTGTATGACACCATGATAATGGATACATATCCTTATACCCTTGTCTAAGCCCATAGCAGGCACAACATCAAGAATGGACTGTAATATAATGTAAACTATGGGTGTTGGTAATGTGTCCATGTAAGTTCATGAGCTGTAACAAATGTATGGCTCTGGTGGAGGATGTCGATAATGGGTGAGGCTAAGCATGATGTCTAGGGGTAGGTGGTTTATGGGAATTCTGTATCTTCATCTTAATTTTTCTGTGAATTTAAAACTGCTCTAAAAATTAGATTTTTAAAAAAATAGTATTTTCAAATTCAGCAAAATTTTATAAACAGTGGTTGCATCAGGGGAGGGTATTGGGAGGTGAGAAAGGAAAGGAAATTACTTTTCACTTTTGTGGAAAGGTACTTTTGTACCTTTCAATTTTTATTATTGTGTGTTGCCTATTCAAAATAAGAAATGCATAATGGAAAAAGTTTGATTAGATGCAACATCATTCCTATGGAAAAGGGAAATATGTCATAGGAAAAGTCACCTCTATTCATTGACCAAGAAATCCCCCTGAATATTGATTTTTTATCTCGGTAAAATAATTTTGGAAGATAGGGAGTTCCCGTCATGGCACAGCAGAAAAGAATCCAACCAGTATCCATGAGGATGCGAGTTTGATCCCTGGCTTTGCTCAGTGGGTCAGAGATCCAGCCTTGCCGTAAGCTGTGGTGTAGGTCGTAGAGCAGTTTGGATCCCACGTGGCTGTGGCATATAGCTCCGATTCGACCCCTAGCCTGGGAACCTCCATATGCTGCAGGCGTGGTCCTAAAAAAAAAAAAAAGAATAAAATAAAGTACGACACAAATGAACCTATCTATCAAACAGAAACACTCACAGACAGAGAAAAGACTGGGTTGCCAAGGGGGAGGAGATTGTGGGAAGAATGAAGTTGGAGTCTGAGGTTAGCAAATTGTTAGCTATTATATATAGCATGGATAAACAATAAGGTCTCACTGTATAGCACAGGGAACTATATTCAATATCCTATGATAACCATAAAAGTATTTTAAAAAGAATGTACATATTTGTATAACTGAATCACTTTGCGATGCAACAGAAATTAACACAACCTTGTAAATCAACTATACTTCAATAAAAAAGCTCATTCTCCATTTCTGTCTTTTTGAGGAATATATATGATAAAAAGCATTGTGTATACTCTCAAATCATGTGTTGCTAGAATACCTAACTCACATGCACTTAACTATCCAATTTGTGTTGTCATTATAAAGCATAAATAATGCATAGATTGTGCCATTAGGATGTAAGCAGCTCCTAGCAGGTAACATTTATTTTTACTTTGGCAGTTTCAAGGGTGAAGGAGGAGAGCAGCTTCCACCTGTTCCGAGCAGCATCCCACACCATCAGTCTTGATGATGGGAAGTGCACAGGCTGTTCATGATTTCCTAGTTTTTGTGTTTCAATAAATGTTCAGCATGAGAGTTCTTGGGCCTCCAAGACACACTTAGAATCTCTTGACCAGGCAGGCTTGAACAGACTTCAGTCAGGGGAGATATAACAAAAGCAAAGGATAGTTAATGTTTAAAACAAAAACTAAACCCTGAAAACAAGACTTCCTTTTCCTAAAAACCTGATAGAGTTAGCATAAGGGAGTTCAACATCACAATCATTCACTGTTGTAAAATTCAGAAACATGTCATTTAGAGTGTGGTTCTATCACAAACTACTTCATATACAAACACAAGGAGTTTTTGTTTGTTTATTTTAAGGGGTATACTGATAGTGTTTATGTGAAAGGCAGTACATCAAGTCTGTATAAAGAATGACAGATAACAATGAGCCTTCAGGAACTCTAGAGGTTTGCTGAATAAGCAATCATTTGGAATCTCTCCTAAACTTCTCCCAGCACACAACTAAATCCGAAATATAAGAAGAAAGAATGAAGACAACACAGTCATCTCTGTTTCACAAGCTCAGAGCAGTAGAAATAGTGATGGCTTGGGGGAAGAGAGGACAGCAGAATATGTCATCAATCATGAGCTCTCTACTTGTTTATGGTAGCTATTCATGTATTGTTTAGCACAGATTTCTTGTAAAATATGTATAAACAAAGCTAATTTCCTAAGTGTCATTTTATGTAGTAACACTTGGAAACAAAGGACGCAAAGTTGTCATTGAAAGCTTTTAAAGCCCTAGAAAATGTGAACATGAAATAAAAATAATTCAACTATCTATAATTATAAATTATTACTATATGTAAATTTTCTGTAATAATTTCTTATAGATATTGTCCAAGAACGGACATTATCAGCTCTCCAGGATATTCTAGAGAATCAAAGGTATAGTTTTCTGGGGAGAAATCAACTGTATCCTCTAAATGTTAGGGCTCCAGCATCACTTGGTAGACAGACAGTTTCAGGATGTCCAGATGAGGACAATGGGATCAAGTACATCACTGAGTGAGTTCTGTTTTTAGTATATTTATAGTTTTTCTTATATTTTCTCTTATTTTGATGCATATATATGTTCACATTTTCAAAGGTTAACCAGAGAGGGCCACTACGCATCTTAAAAGAGAACAATCACAGAATAAGCTGAAGACCAAAGCCACCTGATTCCAGTGCTGTCACAAATAGCACATTACAGGAGATAAACAGAATTGGCAACTGACTAGAGGTCAGATATCTGGGATCAGTCATTAACTTAAGTAAGCCAGCTAATGACCTTGGTCAAATCTCTTGATCTAGGTTGTGTCACTTAACTTGAATTGGCCATTTATTGTTTCGGATTACATACGTTTTCATTTGTTGATAATAAGAACTATGTCTTTGAGAGGAGAGGAAAGCGTCCCTTCCCAACTTAGTAGTAGACACAGAAACAAGTACCTTCTACTTGATGGGCTATAGCAGTTATTTGAGGGATGGAAATGTGACCTAAGTCAGTCCAGTGAGAGTCAATCTCAAGAATTATGCTAACATATTTAAAATGAAGCACATACTTTCTGTAAGATTGTTAGATAAAATAATCTTTTTTTTTTTTTTTGGTCTTTTAGGGCCACACACAAAGCATATGGCGGTTCCTAGGCTCGGGGTTGAATCATAGCTACAGCTGCCGGCCTACACCACAGTCAAAGCCATGCGGGATCAGAGCCACGTCTGTGACCTACACCACAGCCAGATCCTTAACCCACTGAGCGAGGTCAGGGATCGAACCTTCATCCTCATGGGTACTAGTCAGATTTGTTTCCACTGAGCCACAATGGGAACTCCAGATAAAAGAATCTTAAAATAAAAATTTTGATGACAATATAAGGCTTTTCATGGGTTGAGCTAATGTGAACAAAAGGAGATAAAAAGAAAAGCTACAAAATAGAAAGTAATAATATTCTGATACTGTAGTCTGAGATCCTGAATCCAGACTGACTAAAACTATTAACATCCGTCACTGTGAGTTCTGGAATTGCATAAGCCCCGAATTCAGATTTTTAAAATATAATTTAATTATTTCATCATTTTTAGTTGTTGTAGCACTAAAAATCAAGATCTCTAGTAAAAGTACAAACCCAGAGATTATATTATTTTTATAATATGAATAAATCAATACCATTGCTATCCTTTGCTCTTTGACAAACTACAACTAACTGATTTGCAATTTATATATTTCATTAAAATGGTGTATGATATCCTAGCTGCAGCAATCAGAAAAATAAATAAAAGGCATCTAGATTAGAAGGAAATAAGTAAAACTGTCACTGTTTGTAGATGACATAATACGGTATGTAAAAAACCCTAAAGTCTCCACCAGAAAACTATTAGAATTTAATAAAGTTGAAGAACACAAGATTAATATACAGAGATCTGTTGCTTTTCTGTACCCTAACAATGAATTCTTAAAAACAGAAAGCAAAAAATCCCATTTGAAGTTGCATCATAAAGAGTAAAATACCTCTGAATAAACTTAACCAAGTAGGTGAAAATTGTATACTATGAAAACTCTAAAACATTTATGAAAGAAGATAACATGAAGAGATGAAAAGATATTCTATGCTCTTGGATTAAAAGAATTAATATTTTTAAAGTGGCTATGCCCCCCAAAGCAATGTACAGATTTATTGTAATCTCTATCAAAATACCCAAGACATTTTTCACAGGGTTAGAACAAATAATCCTAAATTTGTATTGAACCAAAAAAGACCCCAAATTTCCAAAGTCTTTATAGAAAAGTACAGAGCTGGGGTATCACACTGCCTGACTTGAGACAATGCTGTAAAGCTACAGAAATTGAAACAGCACTATATCATCATAAAAACAGACATCATAAAAGCAAATATAGATCAATGGAGCAGAAAAGAGAATCCAGTAATAAACCTGCACACTTAAGCTTAGTTAAACTACAACAAAGGGAGACACGAATATACAGTGGAGAGAAGATAGTGTCTTCAGTAGTTTGTGCTGAGAAAACTGGACAGCTACCTATAAAACAATAAGATTAGAACTTTTTCTCACACCATATACAAAAATAAACTCAAAATGGAATAATGACCTATGTAAGACCTGAAACCTGAAACTCTTAGAAGAGAACATAGGCAGAAAACTTTGATATAAATTGTAGAAATATCTCTTTGGATCTCTCTCTCAAGACAAATAAATGGGACCTAATTAAACTTAAAAGCTTTTGCACAGTACAGGAAACCATCATCAAAACATAAAGACAACCTAATGAATGGGGGAAAGTATTTGCAAATGACCTGACTGACCAGAGGTTAATATTCAAAATATGTAAATAGTTCATACAACTCATTATCAAAAAAAGCAAACTAATAAAAAATGGGCAGAAAAATTGAATCGACTTTTTTTTTCAAAGAAGACATTTAGATGGATTATGGGCACATGAAAAGATGTTTAGTATCACTAATTATTAGAGAAATGCAAATCAAAACCACTATGATATATTACTTCATGCCTGTCAGAATGGCTGTCATCAAAAAGTCTATACATAACAAGCACTGGCAAGGATGTGAAGAAAAGGGAACCCTTTTATACTCCTGGTGGGAATGTAAATCAGTACATCCACAATGGAAGACAGTATGGTGGTTCCTCAAAAACTAAAAATACAACTATCATATGACCTAACAATTCCATTCCTGTGTATATATCTGGAAAAAATGAAAACATTATTCTTAAAAGATACATGCACCCCAGTGTTCACAGCAGCATTACTTTCAAGAGCTGAAATATGGAAGCAACCCAAGTGTCTATCAACAAATAAATGGACAAAGAAGATGTGTTATGTATGTACACACATATACAATGCAATGTTAGTCATTAAGTGAAATTCTGCCATCTGCAGCAGCATAGATGGAACTAGAAAATTATTATGCTTAGATAAGTAAGACAAAGACAGATACTATCACTTATATGTGGATTCTAAAAAAATAAAACGAATGATTGTATATAGCAAAACCAATAAACTTACAGATATAAAAAACGAAGTAGTGGTTACCAATAGGGAGAGGGAAAGTTGGGGAGGCAAGATATGGGATTAAAATATAGAGACTATTATGTATAAAATAGATAAGCAACAAGGATATACTATATAGCACAGAGATTTATACCTGTTATTATATAATAACTTTTAATGGAATGTAATCTATAAAAATACTGAATAACTATGCTATACATCTGAAACTAATAGAATATTGAAAATCTTTGAATTTTTAAATGGGATATAATGTACATAAAGTTCAAGCTACACTCTAAATCTACATGTTAAATTGATTTGTCGATCTTTATGTATCTGACTATGCGATGTTACCTTATCTAAAGCATCACTTTTTAAATCAGTAACTTTCCTCATATAGCCAGATTTCTAATACCAATTTCCAGATAACTTATAGACCTCAAAACTTTTTCTTAATCTTTAATTTATTTCTAAATTAACTCATAAGGAAATTGTTCTTACTTCATATAAACATTTGGTCTCATTCTTTATTGGAGACCTTGTAAACATTCAGGTAATTTTTCTTTGTGCATCAATTTCCTCAAGTCTCAGCTCAAGATTTATATCTTCCAAGAATTCTGCTTCACCATAGAAGTAGAGAATTTTGAACCATCTCTTTTTGTTGATTTTGGATTGGCTAAATATAAACAGATTTGTAAGGTAAAGGGATATAACTTGAATGAACTTAAGACATGAAAAAGAGAATTGGATAGATGAAAGGTAATGGAGAGAAAGAAAAGTGCATAGAGGTAGTCGTAGGAAGTAAAGAAAAGTTTTGGAGTTCCTGTTGTGGCTCAGTGGAAACGAATCCAACTAGTATCCATGAAGATTCAGGTTCAACCCCTGGCCTCGCTCAGTGGTTCAAGGATCCAGCATTGCCATGAGCTGTGGTGTAGGTCACAGATGTGGCTAAGATCCTGCATTGCTCTGGCTGTGGCATAGGCTGGCAGCTACAACTCCTATTTGACCTCTAGCCTGGGAAATTCCATATGCTGCAGGTGCAGCCCTAAAATGCCAAAAAAGGAAATAAAAGGAAGGAAAAGAAGAGCTTCAAAGAGAGAAATATCAAAGGATGTCTCATTGACATTAAAGGCCAACCATTTTTAAAATGCCCTCATCATTTTAAATACTAGGTTATTTAATCTGTGAGTAGTAGAACACGTTATAATAGTCAAGCCCCCTATACTGGGGAGGCTTGGATCACTAAATAGGGTAACCATAGGCTGTCCAACAATGGAAAGCATTGTCTGATATAAATAACTGGATTCTAATTTGGCCAATCCAAATTATTTTGGGGGAAATCTGAAAAAAAAGCTAAAAATATAAAGTCATAAGTAAAGGAAGCTAAAATTGAAAGATCAGAGGGATACTGTGAGTTAAAACTATGCAGACGTAAAGGAATTATCTTAATGTTGGGATAGTGGGCTTCAGCATAAACCCAGAGGAAAGTTCCTTTTTACTCTCTCTGAACCAGCTCATCATCCCAAAGATCAGGAGGCCCAGTTACAGAAGCAACAGCAGCAATGCAAGAAGCTCCATAGGAAATTCTAAGAAAGCAAGACACTAGAAGTGACAAGCATTGAAACAGACCCAATATGGAAACCATATGCTCTCTGTCATTTAAATTATCAATAATTTGATTGGATTTTATGTTGATAACAGAAATGGTAAACATGTAGACTTAAGTGATGAAAGTAATAAGGCAGCATAACTGGTTACATAATCGCTGTTCTTATTTGCAAATACCTATGAGAATATAGCATACCTGTTAAAACACTTACCTCTCAAAAAGCATACAACAGTTATAAGGGAAAGTTGAGAATGAATGCTAAATTGTATTTTAAGATTATGACCTAAGCTTTTGTCATTCGACAGAATAAGAAATAGCACATAAATATATACTGTATTTGACATAAAAATACTTATGCTCCTCTTTAATATAGCATCACTCAGTGTTATATGAGGCCCCAAAAGCAATTAGTGTAAAAGAAACTGTAATCTATTCAGAAGAGCTTGTATGCTCTTCCATTCTGATAAGATAGAAGTGCTCTCTTGTGGGGAGTCTGCTAAGAGGGATGGTGAGAGCCTAAACTGATATAAGTCAGAATAATATTACTCCTGTGTGATTTGTATATTTTATTCCTTCCCTTTTTTGTGGCCTCGGTTTACTAGGTCTATGTATATGTGACTACTCTCATTTTAAATGCCTAAATAGTTAGTAAACCTAAATACATTTTATGTAGAAATGAGAAATAAACAAATATGTGTTATTTGATGCCACCAAATTACTACAGCCAGATAAATGAATAGCGCATTTCCCCCTAGGTAATACAGAAACATCTTTCAGTGAAGATTGTTGCAATCTATAGGTTTCCTAATTGCCACTGATGACATGCCTTGTGATTATTTTTTCCATGATTTTAATGTCTGATTTTTCACTACAAAGATTTTTGTGGGAAAGAACCAAGTAATATGCTTCCTTGGCTTTTGGCATTTTCCTATTTCATTGTTTTGAGTAGGAAATAAATTTATTTATTCCACAAATATGTGTGCAGCTTTTCCCATATACTAGACACTTTGCTAGAGCAAGATAATGCCCCAACTAATTGATAAATAGCTATGGAATCTTCTGTTTTTTGTTTGTTTTACAGTTTAGCATAGGAAAAAGAAATGTACTAAAAACTAGGTGGACAATATTCCCACTTGATATTTATAACTCACATCTAAAAAATGTTTGTAATATCCTACATTCTTTGCATTAATCTAGTGAAAATAGAATGGGAAAAGGTATCTGAACAATTTAAATTTAGATAAATTAATATTAGTAGAAAACTTTCAGCTTTAGCCCAAAGAGTGTGCGTGGAACCATTGTCACACAGTACTGGCTTTGTAGATTGTAGTTTCCAAGTCAAAGACAGAAGAACATTGTTCTTATGCATGCCCATTCTGAAGTCAAGCAGAGCTGGATCATTTACTATAACTTTTTCAGTAATTCAAGCTTTATAATTAGCCTTAACTTGAAAAGAAATCTATAGCTCTGGGTTACCTAGATTAGTATTTTTGCCCAATATTCAAATAAATGATTTAGCCAAAATATATCTAGTAAAGAAGAGATAGGGCATTTCATTGGTCTCCAAAGTTTTTGTCAGAGGCTACAGCTACAATTCTCAGCACAATGGACAGTGATTTTCCATAATTCTAGACTATGCCTTCTCAAGGTTTATTAAGAGGTATCAAAAAAATAGTCTAGCTACCACTATGAAGGCTAAATTAAAGATGGCCAGAGATTCATTGAGGAGAAAAAATAACTCTGAAATCAATTAGCAGTGGAGAATAGATTCAGGAATACTCCCTGACCCACACCAAGCCCAAGTAAACTGAACATCAAGAGAATTCCTTGGAGAGACTCCAGTTAATGGTGGTATTGGTTTGGTTTCCAGAAAAAAGACCAGAATTTTCTTTCTAGCTGAATATTTGCTAGTCTAAAGAGTAGGTCTGGCCCTGTTATGACATCATCATTAAGAACAATAAAAGAATATTTGATAAACTTGACATTATCCTCTGGAGTCGGGGCAGAACATGAAGATTTGGACTTGACTCTTTGAATTTTTAAAATCATTGACTGTGTTTGCCCATGGAATAGGACAAAGGAAGAAGAGAGTGATAAGTGTGATTCCAGGGTTGTTTGGACCACAATGCCTGAACTTCATTGGCTTTTACTCTTAGATATGTGTGCCTGTATTTATCTTATAGAGATTTGACCCAGGATATCTGCCCTCCATACTCAGTATCCTAGTAGAAAGGATAGAGGGGTAGTCCTGGGGCACGGGAGTTTGGGTGGACATATATACAGAGGTATTTGAATGGAGTATTACCTACAGCATGTCTTAGTTTAGTGCAGCAGTCACCAAAGGAAGGGTCTCAGAATTCCATACAAGAGCCTCAAGGAAGAGATGCTCAGAATTAGGTCACACACCATATAGGGCCAGATTACACTGGCAGTAAGCAAAGAGCAATTTGACCTTTCTAATTTGCCCTTACTCTGTCCCTGAACAGGTCTCATAGAAGCCAGAAGTAGCAGTAGTTAAGTAAAAATAGTTAGGAGAGCAAAAATCAGATTACCGCCTCCCCTGCCCCCCCCAGTCTTACTGATGGTCTGAGAATTTTAGGGGTGTCCTGAATTACAAAGGATGTTAAGTTTGAACTGAGAAATTAAAGTTTTGATTCAAACTTGTTAGGCCTTCTAAATAACTGAAATGAAACTGTTGTAATAGTTGAAAACTAAAAGAAAATTTCAGGAATATGCTTGAGATGTTGACAAAGAACAGAAATTGAGGAAAATGGATTTGAAGTCATGGAGGAAACAAAATAAAGCTATTTCCATGTAGTATCTTACTGGGAATAGCATACTATCTCTCTCATGGTTATTTAGATTTTAAAATTATTTTAAACCATTGGACTAGATCAGTGTTCCTTGTTTCAGCTACACACCAGGGTCAGATGCTGATAACATTTTTGCTTTTCAAGGAAATAATATAAGTATAAATGCAGCACATCTATTCAGAAAATACTTCAATTTAAATGATATTGAAGAAGTCTTTATTATAAGATAATGTACTTTACATTTAAAATAATCATTATGCTAGGAAATATGAGAAGGGAGAGTGGCAGTGCTTTCTTTTATTATATATTCTTTCTTGGAAAAAAATTAAAGCTTGTGAATACCATGTCCACACAATACTATTTTTTAATCGTCTTCCATTGGTCTAGGACATTTTATTTAATCTGAAATCATGTAGGTAACTTTTTTTCTATTCTGACTTCATGGACTAAAAAAATAACCTAAAAATTGGTATCTTCAAATTTTTAAAAACTAAAGATGAATTTATTTTTAAAATTGTTGTGGTAAGATAAATGAGTTATTAGTGTCTAACAGATGAACATGAGATTTTAATCTCATCCTTCATTGAACTGTTCTTCGCTTGATTGGTCTCCTTTTCCACTGGTTTGTCTACTATTTCCCTCTCCACCTCTGAAGAAGCAAGTGAAAGGGACAGTGTATTGCATCATATTTGGAGCAGTCACTCCAAGAAAAACATTTTGCATCAAAGAAAAGTTATTACTGAAAATGTCCTTATCTTTGTCCTAGTGCCCATATCATTTTGCCTTTATTTCCCAGATACAGACATATTTTCATTCTTTGAATTTGCATAGCTAGTCAAGACATATGTCTAAGCATTTTAGGCTGAGAAAACAAAATCATACAGAGTTGAATGAGTCTCATTTTCAAGAATAAGCTCCTCATCTTTTGTTTCTACCTGTATTGTACACAGTGATTTCTGCCATAGTATCTTGTTGGGTTGCGCTATAGAGGGAGTTGGGAGACTCAAAAAAAAGAAAAATCAATTTTGAATTCAATTCATACTTTCTAATCAAATCCAGTCTCAAGAGTACCTTATGTTCTGTACCTTGTTTCATGTATTTTTCTAAATTCAAATTCTCGGGAGTTCCCATCATGGCTCAGCAGTTAGCGAACCCTGCTAGCATCCATGAGAACTCAGTTTTTATCCCTGGCCTTGCTCAGTGGGTTAAGGATCCCGTGTTGCTGTGAGCTGTGGTGTAGGTTGCAGACACAGCTTGGATTCCACATTTCTGTGGCTGTGGTGTAGGCCGGCAGCTACAGATCCTATTGGACTCCTAGCCTGGGAACCTCCATGTACTGCAGATGCAGACCTAAAAAGACAGAAAGACCAATAAATAAACAAACAAACTCAAATTCTCTTTCTCCACCACTCACATTACCTTTAACACCAGTATGTAGATGCTACCCATTCTTCAGCACAAAACATCCACCAGAAAACTTCTCCTGATCAGTGTTCACTGACTCCTTTTTTCCCTTTATCCCACTGTATAGTCTGTCAAATAAAGACCTGTACCTAATCATTTACTGTTGTGTATTTTGGGATGATCTCCATCAAAGGAAGTTCCAAGCTTTATGTTTTGCTTAATCTCTTTGAGCACTCTATGGATTAGGACATAGGCTTTAGAGTCAGTCAGCATCGATTTGAATTCCACCCCACCATATACTGATGTCCCGAACCATAAAAAGTATCTAACAGAGGGCTTGGGAAGTAGGAAGCATGCAATAAATCTGCTTGTTGCTGCTGCTACTGCTGCTACAGCTGTTATTCTCAAGTTGTTACCATGTAGTTAAGTTAAACAGTATAGATCATTTGCTAGGAACTTAATAGATAATTACTACTGCTATGAAAACTCTTAAAATTCTTTAAATTATTTAATCTCTGCTCCCTGACCAGCACTGCCAATGCTTTCACATATCCGTATTTTTGAAAACAGTTTCATCTTCATTAATTGGTGGGCTTTCTTTACTCAACCCCTTCAAAATTTTTTTAAAATTACATTATATATATTTTATATGGATGCATTTTTAGACCTACATGTCTGGTTTTTAATACTGTGAACTCCCCAAAAAATAAGTATTAGAAGACCGTGTTGACTGTGTTTGCTTAATTAATGACTTTCAATTTTTTTAAATAAGGAGAGTAATGCAAAATCTCAAAAAAAGAGTCAATATATAATTAAATTCTAATATTTGCATATCCTTCACATTCTTAACATAGAGCACCCATCTAAACCCTGTTCTTTTCTATAACTAATTTCTCTTTTCAGCAATAACATGAGTTCTTAAACAATTATAATTAATTTTAAAGTATTTTTCATTAAAAAGATGTTAAAGTCCATAAATTCCAAACAATGAGAAATAACTAAAACAATACATGTCAAGCTCAGCATTAGATATCAGCTATCTGGAGCAAGAGAGTGTTTTTAAGGATGCATAGTCCTAGAGATGGAGAATATAAAACAAAACTAGAAAATCAGGTCTCATTTTCTCAGCATGATAACCTCTAGCTGGTGATCAAAATATCTCTTTTATCTAACTTCCTTGTGCCTTTTTTCCTTTCCCAATTTATTTGAACGTCCTTTCAAATAGATTTTTCTCAACCTTATAGAGATAATGCAACTGTCTCTTCTGGAGCTTAGACTAATACTCTGAAATAAGAATAAAGAGGAACAACACTACACAGATATCTCTTTCTCTTTTAATGTATGTGGTTTAAAGGAACAGAAGGCTTAGTGTATGAGAGATATTTTTCCCGTAGTCCCATGCATCATTTGCTACATGAGCTCTACTACATAGTTTCCAGGATAAGTGTGGAACCCACTGGCCCTGACGCAGTGCAGCTATCCTTCTTCTGCAGGTGACTCCATCCTAAGCCCTAGGAAACTGCCAAACACCTACTGTTGGAGGCAGATGCTCCTAAGGTTAGTAAACATACAGCTAAAGTACAGAGTTGCTGTTCTGTCTTCTTTTAGAGGAAGTACATGTCTTATTTTATTTTCAGAAATAGTGTAGATCCATTGAATACATAAAAAGCCCTCTTGTCTGTAAGTTTGTTGGTGGCACTTTAAGTGCAAATTTTTTAAAGATAAAGTTGCCAGTTGATTTCATTGAAATATCTGTCAAAATGTTTTTCAGTGATTTTTTTGTTGTTTGTTTGTTTTGCTTTTTAGGACTGTACCTGCAGTATATGGAAGTTCCCAGGTTAGGGGTTGAATCTGAGCTGCAACTGTGGGCCTACGCTGCAGCCACAGCAATGCCAGCCAGATCCTTAACCTACTGAGCAAGGCCAGTGATCAAACCTGTATCCTCATGGATACTAGTTGGGTTTATAACCTGCTAATCCACAACTGAAACTCCTGTTTTCACACTTTAGCTCTTGGTTTTTTAAAGGAAGAACATACAATGAGTGAAATAAGCAGCAAATATTACATCTCCTAATAAATCTGTGCACATATTATCAGCTTCAAACTTTATTTCCATTTATCTGTGGACATAGGCGAGCATTACTTTAAAAGCCCATAGCATTTTAATGACACAAGAAAACAGGAAGATAAGTACCACACTATTATTTAAAAGAGACAGGGAAAAAGAAAGAAAACACTTTGAAGAAGTCCTTCTCCTGACATTATTCTTATACATATGCTTTCACATAGTGAAGTGAGTAACAGTGAGGGATGTACATGATAGAAACGATCACAACGAGTGGAGTGTACAGTTACTTCCCTCGTCTTGAGGAAACATTGACTGCCAGAGCAAAAGCTTCATCCAAAAAGTCTGAAAGACAGTCAACTTTTGTTCTCTAACATGCTTGGTGCTAAAAACATTGAAATAAATTTCAAAGACATTAATTAATCCATAGACACTAAAACTGCAATGAAACATATGTATAACTTAACACAGACTACATCAGAGATAGAATTCAATTACGCAACAACGAAACAGCATTCATGCACATCTGACCTTGCAGACAAATAAATTTTCCCACTCTATAAGCCACACCCACAGACCCTGTACACCATTTATTTGAATAGACTAATTCAATATGTTTTATGAAGCCTCTACTTCACGTAGATCCTAACACCAAGTTCAAAATACAAACATATAGTACTTTGTATAAGAGCAAAGCTATTACAGGTGAATATTTTTTGCCAGAAAACATGAAATTAAACTTGCACAGAAGCTCAAAATCATAAAACCACTTGAACAATATAAAGTGTCAATTACCAAATTTTAGTATAATGAGCTTTTATTGTTATATCCCCTCTTATATTTTGAAACCAGAGTACTTATATGAATATTCAGTAAGTGCTTTTCTGGAATCTTATTTGCCCTCTCGGAATTCTGTCAATAAAAAATAAGTTTTAATTCAGGTTACTTATATTCAGGTTCAAAATAAAAGTGACTTCTAAAAACGTCATGGCTGTGAGTAAGCAAAGCCTCATCTAGGAGTATAACAGATTCTGACTCACAGATTTAAAGGCTGTTCCAACAATATTCATTTATTTACCAGACATTTATAAAGCAACTACTGTGTGTCATGTTTCATGGCTGTAGACTCACGACACAAAAATAGTCCATTTGTTATCTCCAAGGAAATTCAGATGAGTAAAGACAGGTGTGTAGAGATCATTGTAATATATTATAGTAGGTCAGCTACCTACAGATGTACATGTTTGTAAAGAAGACTCATAGGAGGTGCCACTTACCTATGGAGATCATTAAACTGGGCTACAGTGAATATTCAAAGAATCGCCAAACAGATAAAGTGTTCTCTTTAGGCCCCGAGATTAACAAATGTGGATGCTCTGAAGTATCTGAACAAATTAGGGGGCTGCTAGAGATTTAGTAGGATAGAAATATAGTGAACCATAGAAATGTAGGCAATGTGGTTTGGAAAAGCGGAAGCAGCGAAGGGCCAGATCATAGAGATCCTGGAAAAAAATAAGAAGGAAAACTGTTGTGCAGAGGAGTGGTATAATCAGCCATTTTTTAAAGGTATTTCAGACTAAGTGTTTTCAATAGAGTGGGAAGGGTCGGGAGAGCAGTCAGCTAGTCATTGTGATAATCCATTTGAAAGATGTTAAATATTTCAAGTAGGAAAGTTAGTTCTACTATCAAAGGAGGCAACAGATTCAAAGGTATCAGCCTGGCCCAAACTTGATCTTATTTTTAAACCCAAGTTTTTAATTACTTACAGTGAAATTTTAGGATGTAATCATTTACAACATATCCTTAAATTTTTAGATGTATTGCCCAGAGGAAGACAGGAGTAAACAAACAAATAATCCCTGGCCTGGGAACTTTCATATGTGATGGATGTGGGCAAAAAAAAAAAATTAAAAAGAGTGAAATAATGCCATTTTCAGCAACATATATGGACCTAGAGATTATCATACTAAGTAAAGCAAGTCAGACAGAGAGAGACAAATATGATATTGCTTACATGTGGACCCTAAAAAATGTTTAAAAAAGGAACTTATTTACAAAACAGAAAGAGTTATAAACATGTAAAATAAACTTAGTCACCAAAGGGAAAGGATGGAGAGGAACTAATTAGGAATTGGGAGTTAACATATACATGCTACTATATATAAAATATAAAGTAGGTAATTAACAAGGACCTACTGTATAGCATAGGGAAATATATTCAATATCTTTCTCACTTCTGGGAATAAATTCTGTGTTGTATAATTTTTAATATGTTGTGTTCTTCTGTCTAAATTTCATTTAGAAAGAATGAGTAAGAATTTAAAACTCTCAGCTTCCCTGTCATGTTATATGTGCATTTACATATATAGAGGTCACCATCTTTGACAAATATCCTAAGATTTTTTCAGAACAAAAGTTTGGATTTCATTGAAGTATAGTAGCTGCATGATGCATGGACATATTTGAAGTATTCTTGAACATTTGTTTATAGTTTTATATTGACTTTATAATCAGGCAGTTGTTTGATTTAAAAATGTAAAGTCTAGATTTGATTTAGCAAAAGTGAGTTGTTGTATTTCATCTTTATAGGATCCATGTTGAGCATGTGCTGTAATAGAGTTTGAGAGAATATGTTCAAAAGCCTTGCTACAGATTTTAGAAGTGAATGATGCAGTTATTTTCTGTTGGGTGTGTGAAATTGTTCACCGCCCTTGGGTTTATTCATTCTAGATTGCTGCTCAACTGTCATACATCTCTCAAAAGAGGAAATAGTGAGTTGCTTCTTAAGAGAAATTACCAGCCACATCTGAGAAAGCACATTCAGCGAACTTATTTGTAATATATTTCTAACTTTTCATTAATGTGTATTTGTGTATACAAATAACCCATCAATTATGTTGTGTTCCAAATCCACAGAATTACACTAAATCTTTCAAAACATCAAAGATGTATGCAGAAAAAAAGAAATAGGACATTGAAGGGTATAATTTAAGGAAAACTCAATGACTGAAACATAAGGTGTGTTTATACCCCTCATTTATGCCTAATCCTTTGATCCTCAGCTCTATTGATGGGGATCTAATTATGGTAAAATCGTATTTCTCTAACTTCAGAAATTTTGTGTTTTGTTCACATATATTTCCATTTATGTTTTCAAAAATGACTAGGCTTTTTCAAAATGAAAGAGCAGACATGAGAGGAAGCAATATACCTGACAGGACCACTGACAAGGTTTTATAATGCAGAAACTGAGAGTAAATTTAGTTTTATCTTGGTAATATTTTGAAAGAATTTCAGGAACTTTAGAAGCTGGAAGTGGTGGGGTACAAGGAGGGGCTGAGTGGAATGGAGGTGAGAAAGATGTGCAGCATGGACAGTGGGAAGAGGAGGCTCCTCTTCTTGAGGCTCAGTCAGAGATCTTGCACTCTCTTCATGACCCTGGCTGTCTTCATCTCTTCATAGCCAGCAGACAGGGTCACTGCTCACCAGGGCAGAAGGTATATTTCACACACACACACACACCTACCTTTTTGTACAAGTACCATAGCAGCAAGATTTTTCCGAAAACACATTTTTCTGTCTCCCAGAAAGGGGGCATTAAAAGCAGAGGTACTGAGACTAGTTTCATGACCATGGGACCATTCCAGTTCTGCAGTTCTAAGGCTAGCATGAGTGTTAGGGTGAGTTTGATGGACCCACAATTTGATGACTGTCAAGATTGATTTCTATATATCAATTCTAGTTTCAGCTCTGCCACTTACTAACTAATCTGAACCTCAGCCTCCCCATCTACATAGAGATGCTAACTTTTTACCTGCCGCAGGGTAGTTGTGCACAACAGCTGGGCTGCTACAATCACCTCATAAGCTGTAAAGTCCTGGAGACACATGAGCTATTCTTGACAGGTGCTACCTAGCAGAGAAGAGAAGGGTGCGCTTGCAAGAGTAAAGGCAGCTTTTCCTTGGCAATGCAATATTTACCCCAAGAGGAAAAAAGGAGGGAGGAGACTGGGGGAAATAGCAACATTTCTTTTTCTCTTTAGGGCCACAACTGCAGCATAGGCAAGTTCTCAGGCTAGTGATTGAATTAGAGCTGCAACTGGTGTCTATACCATATCCACAATAACACCAGATCCGAGCCTCATCTGGGGCCTATGCAGCAGCTTCTGTTAATACTAGATCTCTAATCCATTGACTGAGGCCAGGAATCAAACCCGCATCCTCAGAGAGACAGTATTGTGTCCTTAACTCGCTAAGCCACAACAGGAACTCCAAAAATAACAATTTTTGATTCAGACATCTCTTAAGCTTCACAGAGCTACTTTTGTGAATATAACAGAAGAACTTTTGATGCTAAAAACAGTTTAGGCTAATTGAGAATGTTGTATAGTTTTTAAGATTCAGCATCCACATATTGAATTTGCATATTCAGGACACAGAGAAAGGAAAAAAAATGGTAGAGAACGGTTTAAGCCCTAGGTGAAATTTGGCCAACTGAGGGATATAGAGAGTTTGTTCTCACCAGGCCATCTCTACTTCAATACCTAAACTACTTGATAATCTCAGAACACCAATACCTCACACCATTTTATTTTATAATTTTCACCTAAAATAGAGATGTTCTGTAAATGGTCCAACCTCACTTTAAACATATCTACAATCACTACCTCTAAAATCATTCTGTCTAGGAAGCTACTTTTTTTTTTTCATAATTAACTGTTCAAATGGCCTTTATCATTAGAATTCATAGGTAGGGCCAGACTTAACTGTAATGTTTTTGATCCAATAGCTGCCCATGTAGGAAACATAAAAATATCCTACTGGAACTTTAATTGGAGATGAACTCACAAGTTCTCTTATGGGAAAAGTAGCAAAATATACCATGGTTAAGTTACTAGTAATGTTATGTCAACAAACTGTGAGCTATGGCGTTAATCCATAGCAGTAACATTAAACATGTGTCAGTATTGCAGTATCATGCTCCTGAATTCGTCTACAATAGACAGTCATCTGCCATTTCACATTATTTGTCCTAACAAATTAAGTGCCTAGAGGCCCTGGAAGCAGAAGAGTTCAGAGTAAGGCACAGTTACCAATATATAATAGCTCTTCCAACCTTTAAGTCAGTGCTTTTTTACTAAAAGCTTTGTAGGATGCGCTTGCAGAATATGCAAAAAAGCATTTAGGACCTTTTTATAGCAAAAAAAAAAGTGCATGCATATTGTCAAGACAAAAACAGTATTCAAGCGACCCAATTTTAAATGAGAACATGACTATGCATAACAGAGCTACAGTAGTACATCATAAAAATAATTTATGTGACAACAAGTTATTTTATATTCTAATTTCCCACATTTAAATGTTGATCGTTTCCTAAATCACAGGTTTTAGCACCAAGTCTAGAAACCACTGTAAGCATGTTTATTGCCTTTATGATCTTAAAAGAAAAATGTAAATACCCAGAGGTTTAGAAGGGATTTTTTTTGTAGGAACAAAATAGAATTGGTAACAAAACTACTAAATAAATCACCCAAACATGGCAATGTGCCTGGGATTGTCTATCTCTTTATTCTTCATTCCCTTATTACTTCCTGGTGGAGTACTCAACATCCCAACCACTGGAATGCCATCTTTCAAACAACCTCTGTTCTGCACCAGTTCATAAATAAGAACATAAATGAGTTCCAAGCACAAACATGGGTGGTATGTCAAGTTTCCTTGAGATTTTTAAGAGATGTGTAACTTAGAGTTCTTACAGAAGACATTGAAAGATTGTAGGTGCTTTGCTAAAGTTTTCCACACAAGTGAATCAATAGCAGTTTTCAGTCATATTTTGATACAGTTCTTATGTGCAGGGATTTCCACATCATTGATTCAACTATCAAAGCAGTTTGGAATTTCAAATATTCTCTCTTTAGATCCTTCATAAAAAAGAGATAAGCCATGTTCCACTGAGAACTTATTTCAGAGAGATCTTTATCTGCAACTCTTCCTAGTTAAGATATCAAGATTTGAATTTTTCAATAAGGGCTATGAGCATAGGAGCTAAATGATTTCATGTACTGTTTTCAATCCAGGACCTATTATTCCAAGAAAGTTAACTTGTGCAAAGACAAATAATAAAGCCAGAAATAAGACAAGGGTCTTTATTTTATTTTGTCTCTTTGATTTTAGTTTCATGTTTGTTTTGAAGAAAGAAAGAAAAAGAATGTGATTTCTTGTTGTTTTTCACAGATTGGCAAGATGAAGCTAACACAGAGATTCTCTTGACACAGTCATGGGCGGGCATATTAATTTTCATAAAAAGACAAAACCCAAACAAACCACCAGTTATTCCCTCAACTGTCAGGTCTACCTTGAAGGCCAATAGTCATGTCAAGTGACTGGGGGGTATCTGAGTATGCATGTGTCTATTAAATGATCTTCTCTTGTATGAACTGAGATGTAACAAGCAATGGAGAAATGGGCTGTTCTGTATTATCTTCAGAGATTTAGACTTAAAAGCATACTTTTTCTTTTTAAGTGTATATATAATGCTTCAGAGTATTATCTGGTTATAATAGGGAATTAAAATGGTGAATTATAGTTATGACATAGAAAAATTTGGACTCACTTCTTTTAAAACATCAGATGTCAATTTCCAGATTATAAAGGTGATGACAAATTTAAATGTAAAATTAAATCACTATCAAATGTAAAGCATACATAGAACATGTTCTCTTCTTTATTATTCTCATAGATCCTTAGAATCAGAAAAAGTTTAGAAGAATATGTAATAAAATAATACATTGAAGTAGAAAAAAAAGTTGATGTATGTTTACTCTGATATCCTGAATAGAATTATGTTTACCCTAAACATTTTAAGTCAGGCATATGTTAGAAGTTCCTGGATATTAGTACTATTAACTTAATTCATGAAGTGATTTCTTATTCTCCTTTTCAAAAGTAATTTTCCTTATTATATGCAATATCACTTTGTTATTTTTGAATCCTGTATATTATGAGGTACACATCTTTTTTTTTTTTCTTACTAAATTAAAAGCACTACACTGAGACAGATACATGGTATTTTGTTTCTGTATTTATGGCACTAGGCTTGTTGCTTGGAGTAGAGAAAGTATTTGATAAATGTTTATTAAAGGGGACAGGCCATCTTTTTTCATCTTATTAGCCCTAAAGTGATGACTACATATACACTAAAATTGGTGTTAATTGAGTGATATGATGATGTGCTCAAGGTATTAGAGATGGTGGAAAAAATAGAAAGCATTTGTTTCTGTATTTTCTATATACATATGTTTAAAATTAAAAATTCAATAGTCTGGAGTTCCTGTGTGGTTCAACAGGTTAAGGATCTGGCATTGTTACTGCAGTGGCTCGGGTCGCTCCTGAGGCGTGGGTTTTATCCCTGGCCTGGGAACTTCTGTATGCTGCAGGCACGGGCATAAATAAATAAATAAATAAATAGTCTAGATGTGGTACTTAGGTTTGTTTGGAATGAGATTTTTCACCCTTTTCCAGTCTCGTTTAAGCAGGTTTTCTTCTTTCTTTCCTGTAGTTGAGTGAAGAAGAAAAAAAAAGTGTTTTGGACCCATGGGACATGGTTAGCTTCTTGAAATTTACTGAAGATTTGTAAAAGATGCCTTAGAAAAAACTCAAAAGGTGCAGCATTTTTTAATAATACAAATCCTAATATACATACGTGTGCATGTGTGTATATATGTATGTGTATATATATATATATATATATATGTACATATATTTACTTCTTTGCAATGAAGACTTAACAGATTCTCAGTGGGAAAATCCTCAGCTTCTAGTAAATTCTGAAGCAAAGTTTCCCAACCATAAGCAAAACATATGAGTTCTTCATGCCTTCATATTTACTGACAAAAATTGTTTACCAAACCAGAAGGCATATAAATAATTCCTGCTGTATCTCAAAATGCTAATACTCTCAGTAGAATATTTCATGAAGTATTTATATAGCACTGCTGGAGACTCCAGTGAACTGTAAATCATGACACACTTCAGTACAAGACTCTCAAGAATAAGCTCCATGATTTTAGAAACATAACTGTAAGCTACATTTAGATACTTCTACCCAGGATCTGTCACTTGTTTTTGTGGCACACATACACACCAAAGACCTTTTGTTCCATGTTAAACTTTCCCCATTGTGTCCAATTTTGAATCTGTGGGAATATTATATAACTAATAAAAGCACCATAATGATGTAATAAGAAACTAAGGTAACTGGGATCATTAAAAGGAGCATGTTCTCAAGATTTTCTCTAGACCATCTCTTAAAAATTTTTAATGATTTGTGCTGCACCTCTTTGCAATGGAGCTGAAGGTGCAGAATTGACATGTTCTTAGAGAAAACAAAAGGTAGAAAAGAATGTGATAGGCAAAGTTAAAAGAAAGACTAAGAGAACACATAAATACACAGAAACTAAAGAGTTTTACAGTAACCTTTCTCACAGAAACTCCTAACAGTTGATTATATTATTCATCAAGTAAGCAAAAGGGAAGCAAAAATTCAGCTCCATATGAAAATCCATTTTTAGATTATTCGAGTCCTAGATAGGTAAACCTGTAGGATGAACCATGAATGAGTGAATCAAATAGTAAGGCTGAATTTTCTGGGCACATCATTCTGGTATCTCAGTTCAATGGATTATGAGTCCTGGTGTGAAATACAGTAAAATCTGTTGATTTGATTTTACTTTTTCATATAAGAGACTTCTAACATATAGGCAGTATAGCTTTAATAAAAATATATTTTCCATTTACAATGGAGAGGCTTTGCTGGGACTATCTTACTCCAGTTAAATTTTTTATACTCAATACATAAACTGATAGCTAGTAGTATATCATTTAAAGTAGGTTGGTCAAGTTATCTAAATAGTGTTTAACTGAGGTGAAATAATTCAGATTGGGTCAGATTTGAAATATAATTTCTCATTCTCATGTGAAAGAAACAACAGTGACAAATGAGAAATGACACATTTGCAGCAAATATCCTCAATAACTAAGTCTGGTACAGTAAATTAACAAATTCTAGGAAATACAGTTTTAGGACACTGTCGTCGTTGGCTGGATATCCTGGGATTAACTTACTACAGGGCAGTGGTTCAAGCATAGGATCAAGAGCATGGTCTTCAGAAAGTCATCCAACCACTTTCTTTCTGTTTTCTTATCTATAAGTCGTAGACATCGATAGCATTTGTCTCATATGTGTGTTGAGAGCAAGGTATTGACATATAATTTATTGATGTAGGCACATGGCATATCTAAGGTAACTGTTATATTGACTTTTGATTCAACTTTTCATTCAGTGAAAGCAAAGTGATGATGCTTTAGTATTTATTGATGTGATGACAGAAATCCACTCCAAGCTTTTCTTTTTCTTTCCACTTATTTAGATTCATGACATACGAAATAGAAAAGAAACAAATACACATTTAATGTGTACATATTCATGCAGATATTTAAATATGGAGTTATTAGGGAGTATGATAGTTCTTACGTGTTTTTGAAGGAAAAGAAAAGGAATAATCACTTGACAGACGTCGAACTAAAAATTGTCACAATGACGGAGTATCACGGAAACCATTCCATATGAAAAACACAGAAATTGGCTTAAATGAAATTAAAGATGTTTATATCAGTATGTTTTTAAAATTATTTTCTTGATATATAATAATATTTTTAAACTTAGGTATCCAGAACCAGACTATCTAGGTCAGAAGCAATGTTAAGTGTAATCAAATTCAGTTCTACAACCCACAGGTTAAAAATTGGACCTACATGTACTAATGGAATAAATATTGGAAGCCTTTTTTAAATGAACATGTGTCAATCTCATGTGCAAAATTAGGCATTAACACTGAAAAATAGCTTGATGCAATAAAATAATGTGAGTTCTTTGCTAAGTGAAATGATGGTGAAACATTTAATCATTGAAATCTGAGTGAAGCATTGATGATAGTAAAGACATTTCTTATTGTCCTTTTTAAAAATATGATTCCATAACAAAAATACGTACGCCAAAACTATAGCTATGTCAGCATCATAAAATCCAAAAAATAGCAATTAAACACGCACCCACTTTATTGCACTCAGTTAGCAACTAGGGATTTATGGTTTTAAAAGGACCTGCAAAAACTGGACTTCCTGTCGTGGCTCAGTGGTTAACGAATCCGACTAGGAGCCATGAGGTTGTGGGTTCGATTCCTGGCCTTGCTCAGTGGGTTAAGGATCTGGCGTTGCCGTGAACTGTGGCGTAGGGTGCAGATGCGGCTCGGATCTGGCATTGCTGTGGTTCTGGCGTAGACTGGCGGCTACAGCTCCGATTTGACCCCTAGCCTGGGAACCTCCATATGCCGCGAGTGCGGCCCTAGAAAAGACAAAAAAAAAAAAAAAAAGGGACCTGCAAAAACTGATGTAATTATAAGGAAGTCTTCAGGGTATCACTTTCTAATTATTAAAAAAGAATTCATTCTCTAATATTTTTATTCGGTACTATTTATTAAGCAAATTAATCAGTTGTGGTAAATACTAGGCTTAATGACCCATTGAAGAATGTAGGGAAATATAATTTGAAAAGAGAGCTACTGAAGAAAATCTAAGCTATGCAGTACCCACATATATAGGAAACATCTGTGTACGACTACTGCTATGAAATAAAATACTATTCTATTATAAAATGATATACAGTTATCAGAAAGGATCTCAATTATGAAGCCATATATTTAACCTATGTGGTAAGGCTACATACAATTTAAATTTTTAAACTAAAAATATCTTTAAAAATAATGTATCTGGGGAGTTCTCTTCATGGCTCAGTGGTTAACGAATCCGACTAAGAACCATGAAGTTGCGGGTTCGATCCCTGGCCTCGCTCAGTGGGTTAACAATCCGGCGTTGCCGTGAGCTGTGGTGTAGGTTGCAGATGCGGCTCGGATCCTGCATTGCTGTGGCTGTGGCGAAGGCCGGCAGCTACAGCTCCGTTTAGATCCTAAGCCTGGGAATCTCCATATGCCGCGAATGTGGCCCTAGAAAAGACAAAAAAAAAAAAAAAAAACCAAAACACAACAACAACAAAAATGTTTCTAGAGAAATAATTTTTAACTAAATATTCTAATTTCATTCAGGTAGGACGATGCCATCATTTGTTTCTCTTCAATTTTTAGTACAGACATTTTGGTATGTATTACAGTGCTATTGGCCAGAAAAAATAGGATAGTTTTTCTTGGCTAAAAATTAGATTATTCTAAGTTCTTTGGAGTAATATTTTGTATATACACACACACACACACACACACACACACAGATATCATATGTATATTGTATATTTTATATACATCATATGTATACTATATATATATATATCATATGTATTTTATATATATAATGCCCCATGGAATTATATTACTTGATATTTAATAGGACAGTACAGTGTCTAGCAGGCTGTTTTTCAATAAGAGGTAGCAATGATTTTGTTTTAAATATTTTGTAAAATAACAGGGACCATGTGTAACTTCTTTCCCATTCTGTCATATGCAGCCCTGTCTTCAGATGAAATGACACTGCCTAGGATCTGTTGTGGAAGTGAATCCCATCAAACTAGAAAAAAGCACTAAGAAAATCTTTTCATAGTAAGTAATGCATATACATCTCTACCCCCCACATCGTTCTGGCTCATTTCCCAGCTCCTCAAGGGTATTCAGGTCAGTGGATCTGGGTGCCTGTCAAACAGCTCTTTGTCTCGTGAAGACATCTGCCACACTCTTTCCCGTTTCCTCCAATTTCCAAGTGTCCTAATAGAGATACCCGTTTTCTATTATATTATGCAATGCCATTTCATTAATGGGAATATCAAGTTGACATGTCTTAATAGTGATTCATTCAAAGACAGATTTAAAGAGCAGCTATTTATATGCTAATTAATAAAGTGACATGCAGAGACCTGTGATTAGACCATGCTCATAGCCTATTGAGCATATTGGTATTTTCATTTCCTCACACATGAGAATGAAGAGCTGCCCCCTCTAGCCCCTTTTGGTATGGTTATGCAAATTAGCTCTCTCTATATAACCTTATTAATAAGGGGCATACTCATCACTAAGAATAATATTTAAAGGAAAATAGCAACTGCTTATAAATCATCATATTGATCTTAGTTTGTAAGGATTTTGACAGGCTTTACTAGAGGCTTGCTTTAACCACAAAGCCTCCCTTAAAATGGGTGAAAGGAAAGGGAGAGATCAAATCATGTGAAATTAACAGAGGACTGATGTTTTATTTTATTTATTTTATTTTATTTTATTGCTTTTTAAGGATGCACCCATGGTATATGGAAGTTCCCAGGCCAGGGGTTGAATTGGACCTACAGCTGCTGGCCTATGCCACAGCCACAGTACCATGAGATCCAAGCCCGTCTGTGACCTACACCACAGTTCACAGCAATGCCAGATTCTTTAAGCCACCGAGTGGGGCTAGGATGAAACCTACATCCTCATGTATACTAGTCTGGTTGTTTCTGCTGAGCAATGGAATGGGAACTCTAGGCCTGATCTATTTGAATGAATATTTTCTCTGGATTATATGCCCAGGAGTGGGATTGGTGGATCATATGGTAGTTCTATATTTAGTTCTCTGAGATGCCTGCATACTGTTTCCCATAGTGGTTGTACCAATTTACATTACCACCAACAGTGAGGGAGTATTTCCTTTTCTCTACATCCTCTCCAGCATTTGTTATTTGCTGACTTGTTAATGATGATCATTCTGACTGGTGTGAGGTAGTACCTCATTTCAGTTTTGATTTACATTTCTCTAATAATTAGTGATGTTGAGCATTTTTTCATTTACCCTAATGTTCATAACAGCACTATTCACAATAGCCAAGATATGGAAACAACCTAAATGTCCATTGACAGATGAATGGATTGAAGATGTGATACACACTTACAATGGAATACTACTTAGCCATAGGAAGGGCAAAATAATACCGTTTGCAGAAATATGGATGGAAATAGAGATTCTCATACTAAGTGAAGTAAGTCAGAAAGAGAAAGACAAATACCATTTGATATCACTTATATGTGGAATCTAAACTATGGCACAGATGATCCTATCTACAAAATAGAAATAGATCACAGACATGGAGAGCAGACCTGGGGTTGATGGGGGGAAGACGGGAGGGAGTGAGATGGACCGGGCGTTTGGGATTGGTGGATACAGTTACATTTGGTATGGATGGGCAATGGAGCCCTACTGTATGGTGCAGAGAACTGTGTATAATTTGGTCACTTTGCTGTACAACAGAGATTGAAGAAACATTATAAATCAATTATACTTTAATATAAAAAATAGGGCTAATTTAAAGGTGAAATTGTTTTCTAAATCATCAGTTTCGTAGCTGAAAATGTGATGCCACTATCTAAACTAATTAACGGATGATTACAATTCATTTTTCTTTGTAAATATGGATTACGGACCTACTATGGGTAGGCTTTGTGCAAGCACAGTAAAAAGGAAATTCAGAGTTCAAGTTGTAGCTCAGGGGGTTATGAACCTGACTAGTATCCATGAGGATGTGGGTTCAGTCCCTGGCCTTGCGCAGTGGGTTGAGGATCCAGCATTGCTGTGAGCTGTGGTGTAGGTCACAGATGTGGCCTAGATCTTCCGTTCCTGTGGCTGTGGTGAGGGCCAGCAACTGTAGATCTGATTCAATCCCTAGCCTGGGAAATTTCATAAGATGCAGGCGTGGCCCTAAAAAAAAAAAAGGAAATTTATGTGGTGTGAAAATCTAACATTCTTATTGTAATTTTAGCATAGATTATAACCAGCAACACATTCTGGGGATAATTATTTGATGATTATATTACAAACTACCTCACAATTTACTGGCTTAATGCAACAACCACTTATTTTGCTCAAAATTCTGTATGCGGGTTAGTAATTTCACTTGGGCTCAATGAGGCTATTAATGAACCTGGACACATTTCTTCCTCATCCGGGATGCTAGCCAAGGCATCTCTACCAGGTGGAAATGTAGACCATCAGAGAGCATCCAGAGAGGGCAAGTCTCAAGAGGCAAGCACTTTCAATCAGCTGTTTACATCAAGTAAGTTTGCTATGGTGCTATTTGCCAAAATAAGCCATGCGGGTAGACCAAGATTCACATTTAGAGGAGACAGCTAGAGAGCATGAATATGCAAGGCATGAAAAAGGAAGAATCATATTCAGGGAGGATCTACCACAGTCCACCCTGAGACAATGCTTCACTTTCCTCGCAATGCAAAACACATTTGTTTCTCACCAGGATCCCCAGAAGCCTTATTGGATGGTCAGACTCATTCATTATCCAAATAGCTCATTGGACATCTCTTGGATATCCTCAAAATCCAAGCCCGCACAATCTTCAATCAAATTTAATGGAAGCCCTTTGATATAATTATTCTTGGTTCAGAACCCTATAAAGTAAAAATTCAATTTATCTGTGTTCCTCACATCCAACATCTGATAGTGAGGCAGGACTTGAAGAGTCATGAAAGATTCTCCAATTCAGAAGGAGAGGCACAAATTGTGGTACATATATACTGTGGAATATTACACACCCATAAAACAGAATGGAATAATGCCATTTGCTGCAACATGAATGGAACTAGAAATTATCATACTAAATGAAGTTAGACAGTGAAAGACAAACATCATATGATATAACTTATATGTAGAATCTAAAAAACAGATACACAGACTTTGAGAACAACTTATGGTTACCAAAGGAGACAGGTGCGATGGCCTGAGACTTTGGGGTTGGCATTTGCTCACTGTGGTATATGGAATGACTGGGGAGTTCCCATAGTGGCTCAGCAAAAATGAATCAGACTAGCATCCATGAGGACACAGGATCATCCCTGGCCTCACTCAGTGGGTTAAGGATCTGACGTTGCCTTGAGCTGGGCAACAGAGGTGCTGTAGGTGACAGAGGTGGCTCAGATCCTGTGTTGCTGTGACTGTGGTGTAGGTCACAGATGAGGCTCAGATCTGGCGTTGCTATGGCTGTGGTGTAGGATGGCAGCTACAGCTACAATTCGACCCCTAGCCTGGGAACCTCCATATGCTGCAGGTGCAGCCGTAAAATTAAAAAAAAAAAAAAGAAAAGGAATGATTAGCCAATGGAGACCTGTTATAGAGCACAGCAGCTCTATCTAATATTCTGTAATGATCTATGTGGGAAAAGAATCTGAAAAAGAATGGATGTGTATACATGTAAAACTGAATCACTATGGTGTATAGCAGAAATTATCACAACATTGTAAATCTACTATACGTCAGTAAAATTTTAAGTAAAATAAAATAATGAATAGTATCCTATCTTAAAAAAAAAAAGGAGAGACATAGTCTTTTGCTATACAACTTTTCTGAAGTCTCCACAGGTATCTGTTGACAAGGCCCTTACACGGGGGGGAGCAGGGAATATTTCTTTATGAGGTCTCAGTTCTGCTCCCAGAGAGTGATTCCCCAAGCCGTTGTTTTCCGTTGTTCTTGTCTTTTCTCTCTGGACTCTCGGAGGGACCCACTTACACATTTTGTTTCTCTTAAGCGAAAAATGGTCTGTACTTGAAGTGTAGTGGCTTCCTTAACCTGCTACTTGCCCATAGAAATGGCCAGAAGTCTTGAGCAATCTCATTCTGTTTTTGTCTAATTTGATATAGTCATTTATTAATAACTGGTAAAATTTTGTAGAATTTCTATGCATCAAATTACAGCCCACTTTATTCAACTGAAGATTCAGCAACAGTTCTTTTTGAGATGGGCCTCTCTCCACCCAGGGCATTTCAGGATTCTCTGGAAAACATAAAGATCCTTGGAATAGCTTTTATCTGACTTAATGGCTCTCAGTGAGGGTGCGTTTGCCCTTCAGGAGACATTTGAAGATGACTAGAGACATTTTCTGGATGTCGTAGTTAGAGTGAGGTTGGTGTTCTGTCATCTTGTGGGTAAAGGCCAGAGATATTCCTAAACATCTTTCAATGCAGAAGACATTCCGCACAGTGAAGAATTATCTGGTCCCAAATGTCAGGAGTGCTGAGGTTGAGAAACCCTTGTGTAGTTTATAGTGTCTACTGGCACTGACTTAAACAGTTTAGAAGTTTCAGCAGAAGTATATGGTTTTTACTGCCTTTACATTACCTGAAATTTCTTTTCAAAGAGCATTTTTTCTTGAAAATCATTTATAAGCTAGGGAAAATGAATTGAAAACCAGTTTTATTTCCTAATACAGCGAGTCCTGACCCTCTGTGTCCCCTCTAAATTCTGTTTACACATTAAATTATTCCCTCTTTAGCTTAACCTGTTATAATTCTTTATTTTACATGGTTAAGAATTATCTAACAGATGTTTTAAACATCCTTTCCAAGCAGACCCCAAAAGTTTTGAGTACTTTAAGATTCCAAAATATTACAAGTGACAGTTTTGCCAGCTGTTTGTTATAGACTCACACAAGTTGCCCATTTTCTAGCCTCTAGTAACAATTCCCTCACCATTTTTTTCAGCATTTCCTAACAGTTTTCTCACTACTTTTACAGACTGCAGGAAGAATTTCTTTTACTACCGTCTGCACGTGGTCTCAAAGCCAGTGTCACATGTTTTACATTCTTATTCCAGCAGAGCCTCATTTCTGATACCAGCTTTCAGATTGGTTAGCTTTTTTTTCCCTGTGTAATAAACCATGCTAATTTTTAGTACCAAAAAACCCGAAATGTGTCTTTAGCTCTCATTTCTGTGGGTCATCAGTTTGGCTGGGACTCAGCTAGCTGGTCCTTCTGCTGGTATTGGGTGTGCTTTCTCATGAATCTGCTGTCAAGTGTTGGCCATTTGGAAAACACTGTTCTGCAGGGCTGACTCGCATGGGCCATGGGGCTGACTGGGCCAGATATCTCTGAATATGCATTAGGCTATCCCAGGAACAACAATATGGAAGGACATTTCAAGTTTCTGCTCCTTTGCTGTATTTGATATTGACTCATTATCAAAAAGGCCAAAATATGGCCAAACTCAGATCTGGTTTAGGAAGGGATCATCCAAGGTTATTGTCATAGGGTGGCATACATATTTAATAAGCAGAGGATATTTTTTAACCACTTCATTGAGGTATGATTAATATATAAAAAGCTGTAGATATTTCATGTTTACAATTGTATGAATTTGCAGGTAAGTATGTACCTTTAAACCATTCCCATTATCAAGACCGTAATCATACCTGTTACCTCCCAAATTTTCCTCCCACCTCTTTATCATTATTATTTGTGTGTGTGGTTAGAATATTGAACATAAGATCTACCGCCTTAGAAAAATTTAAATATGTAAGTATTGTTAGTTATAAAACTTGTGCTGTAGAGTAGATCTCTAGAGAACTTATCTTGTACAACGTAAGTTCTGTACTATTTAACCATGACCTCCCCTATTCCCCCTCCCTACAAACAACTTAAACATCCATCAATAAATGAATGGATAAAGAAAGTGTGATATATATACAGCTGTAGATAGATAATAGGTAAATAGAATGTAATATTACTTAGCCTTAAGAAACAAAGGGAATCCTGCCATTTGTTACAGCATGGATGGACCTGGGGGACATTATATTAAATGAAATAAACTAGACACAGAAATATGAAAACTATGTGATCTCATTTATATGCAGAATATGGTATAGTCAAGCTTATACAACCACAAGGTTTTAAGAGTTTGTCCTTATTAGTAACAACAAAAATTATTACACATTGTATTAGTTCCTTTCACCATAAAAGTAATTCTTCCCAAAATTGGGTAGTTTTATTATTCAATCAATTCTCATAACAGCCATGAAAATGGTAGAAAAATTTAATAATATAAATATGTATTATATATGACACCATGGCATACTCAAGCTGTATTATGATAATGTAAAATGAGTACTCCACATGTGTGATTTGTAAATGTAATTTTGAAAAGAGATTTGGATCAGGATTTATTAGCTTATTTCCTGAATTCTGGCCCCAGTCCTACACATTGTGGTAGTAGCATCTATGAAGTTGTGGAAGTTAAATTAGGATTCCCTACTGTTATGTATCCAAGAACAAGAAGCCAAGGATGAAACAGCTTTATTCACATGAGTACTCAGGAGGCTTCCTGACCTTATTTTTTTCTTTGCTTATCATTCAGGAGAAATATTTAGATTAGAATTCTTCTTATTCTCCTTTTATCATTTAACATTTTAAGAGCTACACGACAGGGATTTCTCCAATAGATAGTCAGTATGTTTTTAAAATGGTTTTTATTCCAGTGATGGTAAAAAGATCAATTTGATCAATTGGCAATTGGATTGGTTTCCAAAAGGCAGAGCAAAAGTAAACCCCTCACTTCCTATTCTACTCTAATGCATTAAACTCTGCCATCTATGGGGGAAAAAATTAGACTCCTTTCAAATATGAAAGCCTAATGTTCAGCCAGATAAGAGCCTTAATTTCTGCTCTTTAGTAAAACAAAGCAAACCCAACAAAGCTAGCTTTCTTTCTTTCTTTCTTTCTTTCTTTCTTTCTTTCTTTCTTTCTTTCTTTCTTTCTTTCTTTCTTTCTTTCTTTCTTTCATGGCTGCACTCATGGCATATGGCAGTTCCTGCACCACGGATTGAATCCAAGCTGCAGCTGTGTCAATGCTGGATCCTTTAACCCACTGCACCAGGCCAGGGATGGTACCCACACAGCGACCTGAACCTCTGCAGTCAGATTCTTAACCTACTGCACCACAGTGGGAACTCTGCATAATTTTTAAAAGAAGCTATTTTGGCCACTGCAGAAATCTTCATGTATCTATTTCCCAGGCTTAGTGAATTTAATATGGAGAGAGAAGAGGAGAAAGGCAGGAAGGAAGAGAAGGAGAAAAGGAAAGAGAGAGAAACAACCCTCCAGGCAAAACTCTCGGTCAAGGAAAGAGGAGCCTAAAAATCCCTTCTGCAGTTTGCAGAAACACACATAATCTGAGTCTAACTCAGTTGTTTAGCTTTGTGGCACAAATATTAGCCATTAAGAAGTTAGTTTTGGCATTCCCATTGTGGCTCAACAAACCCAACTAGTATCCATGAGGATGCAGGATCAATCCTAGCCTTTCTCAGTGGGTTAAAAATCTGGCGTTGCCGTAAACTGTGGTCCAGGTCACAGACACAGCTTGGATTCAGCATTGCTGTGGCTGTGGTGTAGGCCGGCAGCTACAGCTCCAATTCAGCCCCTAGCCTGGGAACCTCCATATGCCGAGGGTGTTGCCCTAAAAAGACAAAAAGAAAAAAGAAAAGAAAAGAAAAGGAAATTGCCCTAAAAAGACAAAAAAAGAAAAAAGAAAAGAAAAGGAAGTTAGTTTTTTTTATTATGACCACCATGGCAATTAGAAAACTTTTTATTTCTTTATTTCTCAGGTTTGCTTTTGACCATTTCATGAAATTAGAAAAGACATGAGGAACAAAATCCTATTGATAATGTTTGCTCATTTCCTTTTGAATGGAGTGATTAAAAAACTAAAATTCATACTTGCATGATACTTGTTGAGGGAAAAATGAAGGGTAATATTATGTTAAATCCTCAAATATATCTAAAATCTATACCCTTTACTTTTGATCCAGATAAATGTCAATGCTCCCTTAATCTTTTTTCTTATAATTGAAATGAAAAAAAATCCTGAATTTTCTTCGAAACTAGATTATTATTTTTACATTTCTTTGGTACAGTTGAAGTATTAAGATTTAATGAAGTAATAGTTCTTACTTTATTAATAAAAATGTGAATCCTGTAACTAAACTGACAATGATGAGATAGTTATTAAAAAATTAATAGATGAATCTTTGAGGTAGTAGATTTAATCTTCAATAATGCAACAAATAGGTAATGAGTATGCAATGACAGCATTGTTTCAAAATGATCATATAATTAGCAAATATGCAAATAAAATAAATACAAGTCTAAATATATTGGTTAGCCTATATTTAATTAGGATATGATTGTAGTAAGTACACTAATTTATCCATGTCTTTTTATTTTTCAAATTTTTATTAAAGTATAGTTGATTTACAATGGTATGCTAATTTCTATTGTATAGCAAAGTGAGCTGTTCATACACACACATGTATATACATACATATATATTCTTTTTCATATTATTTTCCATTATTGTTTATGATAGGATATTGACTATACTTCTCGGTGCTATACAGTAGGACCTTATTATATGATAATTTGCATCTGCTAATTCCAAACTCCCAATCCATCTCTCTCCCACCTCTCCTCCCCTCTTGGCAACCACAAGTCTGTTCTCTATGTCTGTGAGTCTGTTTTCGTTTTGTAGATAAGTTCATTTGTGTCATAGTTTAGATTCCACATATGAGTAATATATGGTATTTGTCTTTCTCTTTCAGACTTACTTCACTTTGTATAATCTCTAGGTCTATCCATTGATGCTGCAAATGATATTATTTCATTCTTTTTATGGCTGAGTAGTATTCCATTGTATATATGTATCGCATCTTCTTAATCCATTCATCTGTCAATGGACATTTAAGTTGTTTCCATGTCTTGGCTATTAAAAATATTGCTTCAGTTAACAATGGAGTTCATATGTCTTTTCAAATTATAGTGTTTTCTGGATCTATGCTGAGGATTAGGATTGCTGGGTCATATGGTAGCTCTATTTTTAGTTTTTTGAGGAATCTCCATACTGTTTTCCATAGTGGCTTCACCAACTTACATTTCCATACCCTGTCCAGCTTTGTTATTTGTGGACTTTTTAATGATGGCCATTCAGACCAGTGTAATGTGATAACTCACTGTGGTTTTGATTTTCATTTCTCTAATTATTGGTGATGTTGAGTATTTTTTCATGTACCTGTTGGCTATATGTATATCTTTTTTAGAGAAATGTCTGTTTAGATCATCTACCCATTTTTTGACTGGGTTGTTTGTGTTTGTTATTGAGTTATATGAGCTGTTTGTCTGGAAATTTCAGTCATGGTTGGTTACACCATTTGCAAATATTTTCTTCCTTTCTATGGGTTGTGTTTTTATTTTGTTTATGGTTTCCTTTGATGTAAAAAAGCTGTAAGTTTGATTAGGTTGTATTTGTTTACTTATGTTTTTATCTCTATTGCCTAGGGTGACTAACCTAAGAAAACATTGGTACAATTTATGTCAAAGAATGTTTTGCCTGTATTCTCTTCTAGAAGTTTTATGGTGTCATGTCATATGTAAGTCTTTAATTTTGAGTTTATTTTTGTATATTGTGAAAGGACACTTCTAACTTCATTGATTTACGTGTGACTGTCTAACTTTCCTAGCACCTCTTGTTGAAGACGTTTTCCCATTGTATATTCTTGCCTCCTTTGTCAAAGATTAATTGACCATGTGTGGGTTTTTTTATGGGCTGTCTATCCTGTTGCATTGATCCATATGTCTCTTTTTGTCCAAATATCATGGTGTTTGTATTACTGTAGATTTGCAGAAGTTTATCCATATCTTTAAATCGTAAGTCCGCTATATGGCAACTAAACCAAACAGTTCAGATAAGAATTTTTTAATGATTCATAGAAGACATAATGTGGTAGAACAAAGATGATGATTTAGTCAACTTTCAATCTGATATGTAAATCATAAAATGATGGTTTGTAACACAACAGTAAATGATATCTAAATGTAAATAGCATTATTTAAAGTACAGGCATAATGCCAATGTATATCAATATAGTTAAGTCAAGTATATTTACATACCATCTCCTTTTTATATTCTAATTCATTATACAAACAGTTCTTGCAAGTTTCTATCTTACCTTGAGTAAATTACTACATATTTTAATACTATATTTTTTTATTATTATTTTTAGGGCCACATCCACGACATATGGAAGTTCCCAGGCTAGGGATCAAATCAGAGTTGTAAGCCCCCAACCTATGCCACAGCTATAGCAATGCAAAATCCGAGCCACATCTGTGACCTACACCACAGCTCACAGCAACACTGGATCCTTAACTCACTGACCGAGACCAGGGATCGAACGAGCAGCTACATGGTAACTTACTTCAGTTCATGGGAGTTTCACTTCAGTCCTCTAAGATGCAGTCTTTTGTGTTTTTTAGGATTTCATCTGCAGTATATGGCATTTCCCAGTCAAATCATAACTTCAGCTGCAGGCCTATGCCACAGCTACGCCAGATCTGAACCACATCTGTTAGCTTTGCTGCAGCTTGCCACAGTGCCAGATCCTTATCCCACTAAATGAGGCCAGGGATCAAACTCATATCCTCATGGATATTAGTTGTGTTCTTAATCCACTGAGCAGCAATAGGAATTCCAGTAGCCTTATATAATGTGATGTAACCAATCACTTCTCATATTCCAGTAGAAGGGCATTTTACAAGGGCCTGATTCATTGAAGTTCATCTTAATGTGTGTCTACAATAAAATACTTTTAAAAGGAACTTTATAAATAAAAACCACCATAAAAAATAACCAGTAGAACAAATACTTAACTTCCCCTCATAATCAATAATTAACAAAGAAATGTCAGCTAAATCAATTACTCTGTCTTCTGACTGGATCGGGTTTCTTTCATTTTAATAGTGGTGCAGTAATGCTATTGAAAAGAGAATAGCAAAATGAGCAGATCCATATTCTTCTTTAGAAGTACCTTCTTTATGGAAAGCAGAAGTTGAAAAATATTGGAGTTATTGCCTGTCTTCATCCTTGCCCTGCCAGAATGATCATTGCAGGGTACCCTAAGTAGGAACAGCAGCTGGAAATTCTTCAGGTCTTTAAATCAGTTTTTCAGTCTGTTAAGCTGTTTGAACAGTCTGTAAGACTAATATAACTGATAATTATCAAAAGGGAACTTTTCATATCCAAGTAATGGAAGGTGAATGCTTTCCTGAAGTGGTAAATTTAGCAGAATCTTAGCCCCACCTTGAACAACCATAATGAACCAGAAGGAAGTATTGTAGTTAAAGACATGTCAAAAAGGCAGGAGATGGTACACTTAAGTTACCCTGGATTAGGACCCCACTGGGTCCTCCAGAGTTAGAGGGAATCAGAAATAGACCACCTTTATCAGAAACTACTGCTCAGATAAGATGCTTCAACACCCTCATCCAAGTAATCAAGTCTTAAGGATGCCACTTGCTATGTATCGCTAAATTCTTGCATGCTGCCAGATTTTCATGGCTCAGTTTGAGATTACTGCACCTGCCACATGTTAGTCTTGCTTCTAGTTTTACTTCCAGAATGCCAGCAGAGTGACTTGTATAAAGGGAAAATCCTCTGTTTTTGAACCTCTAGGTGTCCTCCATGACTGTCAGCACACCTGAAATCCTTCATATGCTTGCAATAACCTAGTCCTTTAAATAATTCTTCAATTCATTATCCGCTAGTCTCCCTTTCTTCCTTTCTTCCCTGTCTCCTAATTTCTGCACCATTTTCTGTTCCTGGAATGGAAAAGTCTCGTTTGCCACTGGAACTTTTGACATGGCTGCCACTTCCATGACATCATCTCTTTTCTCCTTTCTCCACCTGGTTATCTTTTGCTCTTCTGCTCTAGCTTAGTCATGCTTTCTCCTGACTTCCAAGAGTCTCTCCTAACCATCCAGAAATGTGTCAGACTCTATGTGCCCATCACAGTTGCCTAGATGTATTAGTGATGCTGGCTGGGCTTTTTTTGTTTTTTGTTTTTTGTTTTTTTTTCAGTCTGTCCTGAAAGCTCTGTGTGGGCCAGTACTGTTTTCCTTGACTTTGTTTCCCAACCCGGTGTTTATCATTTCACGTATGTTTAATAAATACATGACAAATGAATAAGGGATTTAAATTCAGATGCCTTTCCTGAAGTCTTAGTGGTGCAAGAATCTCCCTGTAATTGTCCATAAAATTCTAGAACCCAGAGTACAAGTCAATGCCTCCTCCTGAGCAATCTCCTGGATACTTAGGCTGACAGTCAGTGGGCAGCGAAAGTTCTAGAGCAGCCTTAGCTGCTGAGCTGGGAAGGAGAAGGAAAATCTGGGGTATATCTCAGCTATGATTCATCTCACTCTGTCACAGATGGCTTGTGAAGACATACCCTTATGCGCTCTGCCTACAACTCTTTCCCTCCAGAAAGTGATCGTCCTGTCTTCATGCCTGTCTCCCCAAGGGACACCCTGAAAGGAGGCATGCATTCATTTTTTGCAAAGCACGCATTGGTATTCCTTGAATCCAGACACTCTATAAATACAGAGCATTTTTGTCATGAGTCCAGATGCCCTATCCCAGTCCAACCTATTTGATTCTGTGCTACCAAACAGCTGCCGGCACCCACCAAGAGCATCTGGTTCCATTTCATGTTGGCAAGGGCCCCATTAGCAGTAAAACAGCTAATGCCTTTTAGATGGCCTCATGATTACAGCTTTTATTGGTACCCCAGGTAATTGAGTTAATAAATTTAATTGCCTGTGCTGACAAATCCTCCCACTGCCTCCACGCCCCTCACTTCTTCCCCAGCTCCTCTGACTCCAAAGGAAAAAAAAAGGCAGAGAAACCATTAATAAGAATATGCATCTAATAGGACAGGTGACCTCACAAAACACTTCTGAATGACTTCAAAATGTCACTGAGCCCACCCCAGTTTGTTTATAGCAGCATGTGGTGCCATGACTCACATTTACTACCTTTTTCCTTTCAAGATAATTTATAGAACCGTCCACACTGCATAGAGCAATACCCAGAGTATATCGTGTGTTGCCACAAAGATTTCCAAGGAAATATTTATAGTTGCAGAGGAGAATATGGGCACAGATTTCTGGATGTCTCAACTAATAATTCATATACTACCTTATAAATCATGTTGAAATATTACATATTACACAATAACACAACAACTGAGCGGAGACAATCGAAAACTGAAATTTCTCTTGGGAGGCATTTTTAAGATGTTGCTGAAAGAATAACAGATTCTGGATTCCAGTATGTATTTCTCTCAGGAAGACAGTCTCCTGGATCACTCTGGGTTGTTTGTTTGTTTGTTGCTCTTAGAAACTCCCCACTATTATCACTGACTAATGTCATGTGTCCAAATTGCTCCTGTCCTCCCAAATTGAATGATTTACCCCCTTCTAAAACAAAAAACATTACCCTCATCTCTGTCTAATTAAAAGAGACTGGTGGAGATGTCAGTAATTCAGATATTCAGCATGACACTGTAATCTCTGCCACCCAACATATATTATCCAGATTGCTTTCATGCCTGACTCCAGCTCAGTGACCTCTTGCAATCTTCTTACAATCACCAGGCTCCTGGCTCTTGTCTCTTGATCTGGGTGGTTTTATTCTCAGAGCCCAGAAGATGAACTCAAATCAGAGTTGAGAATAATATCTAAGAGGGTACCAGTAATTGTTTCCATAAAGTGCTTCACAGACAGTATTTTTAATTCATTTTGTAAGACAGTGGTTGTCAGCCGGGGATAATTTCTCCCCCTGGGTACATGTGGTAACATCTGGAGACATTTTTGGTTGTCACAGCTAGAGAGGTACTGCCTCTGTCTAGTGGGAGAGGGGCTACAGTGCACAGGACATCTCTCATCACTGAGAATTTTGGAGCCCAAAATGCCAGTAGTGTGAAGGGTAGGAAAACCGTATGCAAGGTATTGTTCCCATTGTAAAGAAAAGCTCAAAAAAGTAAAAAAAAAAAAAAAAAGCTTACCTAGTGTTATTAAGATTGCAAACAGTGGAGCACAAATTCAAATCTAGGTTATCTAATTCCAGAGTTAAGTATCTCTCTTTCTGTAGGACAGTCTGTCTTCTAGGATTTCCTGGAAACCCTGAAGTTACAGAAAGCATTCAAGCTTTAACTTCTAAGCACCCAAATCACATTATGTAAAGAGGCCTTTTATTCTAATGGTCATCCATGAAAGAGGTGTATTGCTGTGATCATTGAAGAGTTGTGCCACAGTGTGAAGTGTAGTTGGATGTGTGATACTCCCAGATAAAAATTCCAGTCAGGGATGTCATAATCAACAGAACCCACAGTAGATGGATCCAAAAGGACTGTGTGAAAATCAATTTATGTTTTGAAATTGGCGAGTATTTATAAAAAAAAGAGGTCAGTTACTGCTGAGAAGGTGATGCACAATGATAAAAGCTAAAAGAGAATAAAAGATGCTAAGTCAGAGCAAGAGCCAGATGATGACAAAGGTGCATAGTTTCCACAGAGCTTTCTACATGTTTCTTACAGGAAATCCTGGTGGTGAGTGATTGTGTCCTCATTATCAAGGCCTTTGAGATAAATTAAAATTTTATATATTTTGATTGTTTCTTAATGTTTTTGGCCATTCTTAAGAAAAAAATGTGCATTGCAAAATCTAATTTTGGATGTGAAAATTAGTAAATTCTATTTAAATAAATTCAAATGTTTGTTTCATAAAGTGTGTTTTCTCTTTTCAGCTAATCCCAGATATTATTAAAAAAATACCAAATACTTCAAGTTTTCTTCAGCTGATTACATAATATATTTATACAAAACAATGAAAATTTCCTAAGATCCTTATGCTTTTCTCTCTTTTTTGTGTGTGTGTATGTGTAACTTGCATTCTAGAATCATTTAGTGTACCTTAGGTTCATTTGTGTCCTGTATGTAACTCCCCTTTAGAGTTAAAATAGCTAAACTCTGGTGATTTACACTGGCTTGGGAAGGCAGAAGTGAAAGGGGGTGGAGGACAGGAGAGGAACCCAGAGAGGGGCCCAGGTTAGGGAGCAGAGAGGAAGCAATGCGCATTCAAATCCAAGGCCAAGGATAAGCCAGAAGTGATGTGAAGCAAAGTGAAGACCAGGAAGCAAGTGGGATGAGGACATCGAACCTGAGATGGAGACTGAGAACCAATATCCATCTACACAGTGAGATGATTCATGTTATAGGTAGAGGAGTATTCATAAGGGGAGCACGTGTGGGCCAGAGGTAGCCAGGCCTGGAGAACCTTTGCAGCATCTTTGTTCTAAATGGGAAAACAGCCCAGTGCTCCGCCATACTGTACCAGGAATGAGTGTTGGGGTAGAGTTTCAACTCAGATCTCCTTCTTTCTGGTCCAGTGTCTCAGACAGAGGAGGAAAGATTTTCTGAAATCTCGGTCCTTCTAGGCCACTCACTTGCCGATCTGTGCAGCTTCTTACTTGCTCGTAATCGCTGGAGAATACTGCACTTGGACTTTCATTTCCTTTTCTGTGTGCATGTGACTGATTTTCGGCTCCATAGAGGCCCTTTGGTCTAATTTAAGCCTAGCGTTAACTCCTTAGTGTCCCTAGCTGTTCTCTTGGCTTCCAAAGATTATAGTTGTGGTTTCATATCCTCTTCATTGCAATCCCTAGTTCCCAAGTCACACACCAGAGGCTCTGCTGGCCCAGGGTGCTCCTCTGCCATCTACAGGCAGAAAGTAGTACTATTCACCTGTTCTGGCATGCTTCACAGTGCTGATTGGTGCTTAGGTATTTATGAAATCCTTTGATTTCCAACCAATTCTTCCTCACCTTAAAAGCAAATAAGTACATCACTTTTTAAAAAAAATTTTTTTTCTTTGGGCTGCACCCTGGGCATGCAGAAGTTCCTGGGCCAGAGGTTGAATCCAAGCCACAGCAGTGACAATACCAAATCCTTAATTGGTAGGCCACCAGGGAACTCCATTACATCACTTTTTTTTATCGGGCCATACCCGCGGCATATGTAGGTTCTGAGGCTAGGGGTCCAGTCAGAGCTGTAGGCACCAGCCTACAGTTGGGTTCGTTGACTGCTGAGCCATGACAAGAACTCCTACATCACTTTTTATTGACAGTATTTGCATCATTAATGGTAGTCCTTTGCTTTGAACCAAACCTTCAGTTCCCAAAGTCTCCTGAGATTCCTATTCTATTGCTAATTATTTTTGTAGTCACTAAATCCCAAAGAACTTAATATGCTGTACATCCAAAACAGTTTGATATGTTCTGTATTCATAACCATAACTAAGACGAATCTGATGGAAATACAAAAACAAACATCTATTCCCTTTCTTCCAGTAGCACCTAGAATTTATTGGAAAAATGTTGTTCTTACTAAACTTTCCTACTAAAGATATTCTCTCATGCCCATGAAGCTTACTGGCTGACAAGAAGATAAAGGGAGCAGAAAATGCCACTAAATCTAACTAGGTCATCCTCATATTAAGCTAAAGTATTACTTTTAGGACAACTGAAGTAAGTTGTTAAAATTCCAGAAACAACAACATCAAAAAGTAAGATGTGCATATGTGTATGTGCATAATATATGTAAATAGGCATTTAAATCAGAACATGGATGGTTGAATGGTTGCGGGGGAGAAAAATTATTCAGATGGTCTGGCACACATACCCACCCATCTACCTCTCCTCTTTGGAATATGAAAGAATCAGAAGTAGATAGGGAAAAAAAATATATTGAGGAGTTTTCAAGTTATTTTAAATAGTGGGAAAATATTTTAAGCCATATATCCTACTTGGAAATTGAATATATAAATTAGATGGAAGCATAGAGTAATTTTGAACTTCTACCCTATCAAGACCTCTAAGTTCTCTGGAGTTGTAGAAATATCTAAAAGTAAAGATGGCAAACCTCTGGCACAGTAGAAAGGGCAGGTTGTAAGACAAGACATACCTTTGGATAGGTCCAACTTATTAGCTATGTGACTTTGAGAAGATGCTCTCTCTCTCTCTCTCTCTTTTTTTTTTTCTTTTGCTTTTTAGGGCCACAAGTGTGGTATATGAAAGTTCCCAGACTAGGGGTCAAATCAGAACTGTAGCTGTCAGCCTACCCCACGGCCACAGCAACACAGGATCCGAGCCACATCTTCAACCTACACCACAGCTCACAACACCCAATGCTTAACCCACTGAGTGAGGTCAGGGGTGGAACCCACATCCTCATGATTACTAGTCAGGTTCATTACCACAGAGCCACAACAGGAACTCCCATGGTCTCTCATTTTTTGAGATTCATCTATGAAAGAGCTAGAACAGGAGACCCATACCTGATGTTCCAGTCTACAGTAAGTCTCACTGAGACAGACTTCTCTTAAAATGTTTCAGTACCTGTAGTTCTTATTCCTTCGAATTTTCAAACTTATATATACAGGGGAAATGGTGAACTGAGCGCACAGACTGACTTGAGGGAAGATAGGGAACGTCCCATAGCAAATATGGATGGAGGAGTTGTTCATAAGCCAGCCTCAGGACTTTGGCTGTGAGGACAGTTGCCAGGCATTACTTCTTTAGAGGCCACTGACAGTCCAGTGCAGAGTTCTTAACAGACCAAAGACTCTCACTAACTGTTGATTAAAAACTCTGTTGATTTTTGTCAATAATGGTGGTATCACTATTAGAAAATCTGTCAAAATTAGAATCTGTCACTCTGAAAACAGGGAAAAAAAGGGCCAAAGCACTCAAATATGCCAAGCCTGAGACTTTGCAGTAAGAAATTTAGACTGTGTGGATTCTGCCTTTCTCCAGGTGTAATACCAACAGAGATTATGATAACAGTAGCTTTTCGGTTAGCATAAGAAGAAAATATATTTTCATATATTCCCCCAATAATAATTTTTTGTACATTTTTTTTAAAAAAAGAACTTACTTGTAATTGAAAATGTATCCATGTGCTCCAGAAGCAAAGAAAGCCCCAAAGAGAGAAGTGGAGGGGGATTAGCACAGCTTCATTTTCATCTCTGGCCCTTGGCCAGCTGCTCATCTGAATCACGGGGGTAGGAAGAAATTTGTATTGCTTCTTAGAGAAAAATAAATCCTCTGAAAAGAGCCTGCATTATTCTTTTGGATGAGTCAAAAAGAGCCCCATGACTACCAGCTGGTTTCCTTAAAGGCACAGCACTTCTTTTTGGTGAAGGGTATGGTATGGATCATAATAAGCCTTCCTTTCCTACTTTTACTTTGATAAGAGTCTATAGTACGTAATAGGCTCACAGGAAAAATCAGCACCAATTTCAAGGAAGCCTTTAGTTAAGAATATTTAGGATTATCTATCTATCTATCATCTATCTATCTATCTATCTATCTATCATCTATCTTTCTATCATCTATCTACACACCTTTAAGCATTTATCTCTTTGTCCTGCACACGATTCTGCCTTCACTGGCAACAACACTTAAATACTCCCATTCAATGCCAAAATAGAATTTTTTTTTCACATACGAACTATTAGGAGACAGAAAACTCAATTTTGTTTGAGAAGTCCAAATATACTTTAAGACCTTGAGTATAACCTTAGTATTGACCTATATAGCTGAAAATCCATCTGTACAACCATGTAAAATATGTCAAAAGTTATAGAGAGGATCATCCCTTTGATATATTTTGCCCTTTAGGTGTAAAACTATCAGGAGTTCCTTGATATAAAGCCCAGTAGCTACCAAAACTACACATACATTCTTCCTTGTTTTTTTTAAAAAAATGAAGCAGCACGATATATATGAGAGCTGTGACACTTAAGTGTTCAGTTTAGGTTTGAAATCTCCAGTAAAGCAACAAAGCAATGAGGACTGTAAGTGAGTTATATAGTGTTTAGTGAAAGAAACTCAGTCATTGAAATTCTTCATTTTACATATGGATACACTGAGATCACAAGGTCATAATGCTTGTCAGGGGCGCTAGACAGCACTGAAGTCTCCAAATGAAGTTTCCCATGATCCTTCAACAGTGACTTCTGACCAAGATTTCTTTCTTCTTTTTTTTTTACTTTAAAAAATTATGTAGTTGACTTTCAATGTTGTGCCCATTTCTGCTGTGTTCCTTTCTTTAGTGCTATGAAATTGTGGATTATAAATTTATAACTCCCTTTCCCTAGCTCCTGGAATTAGGGGATTGTAACTAAAATGCCAACAAAATGAAAAACAATTTTTCCCTAAGCATTTAGCAATGAAATTGTGAAAACATTAATTTCTCATAAACCTCCCAGCCACTGTTTTTTTAACAGAGCACTTTGAGCAGTAGAGGAGAGAAAGCGGAATGGGAAGATACAAGTGTATTATAAAGAACCACCACAAAAGTGCTACATTGTCTATCCATCCTATCCCATTCATTCATCCTCTCTCTAGGATTCTTTGGGCCAGTACAGTGAAAGCCAATGCTGAGGACATAGGCATGCTAGCCAAGGTAACTTTATCAGACAAGCTGTGGCCAAAGCCAAGACCATTCTCCTGATATGGTAATGGACCCTGTCCACATGCCAGGGCCGCTAGAATTCTGAAAGTGTTTAATGGTTATAAGCAAGTACCTCAGATCCCAAGCTGGGGATTACATTATCTAAAGGCTATGAGGAGTTTCTGCTGTGGTGCAATGGGATCAGCGGTGTCTCTGGAGCATTGAGGTGAAGGTTTGATCCCCAGCCTGGTCTGGCACAGTGAGTTAAGGATCCAGTGTTGCCAGAGCTGTGCATAGGTCACAACTGCAGCTTGGATCTGATCCATGGTTGAGAACTCCATGTGCCGTGGGGCTGCCAAAAAAGGGAGAAAAACACTTTGGGCAGTGATTCAATCACAGGGCATTAGTTATTTATTAGTTTTTTTTACTTCAGACATCACTGAGAGATGGGAAGTGCTAAGGTACTTTTCAGGAATTTAGTGATGTTTTCAAGGCTCCTTTGTTTTTATTCTATGCTCTTCTCACTGGTGATAAGTCTTCCTTCTCTCATCCTGAAAAGAGGGCTACTTAGTGACAAGCATCATCACTTCACACATTCCTGATTTTACGATGTACTTTACAAACAGCAAAAGAATTGCTCCAAATTAAAGGATCTGGGGATAATGTCTGGCCATAATGGAAGTGTACTATTTGGAAATATTGGAAGTATTAAACATTAGAAAAAAAATACTATATAGTATTCCAAATAATACAAAATCGAAATCAAATTTTAAAATTCATGATGGAAAAAAATTGTTTCATAGCATTTTCTAGTCTTTTTTTAACTCATTTAAGAAAGAAGAGACAAGTTCTCTTTAAAGTTTAGTCCGTGAAATTAGAAGTTTATTGTTATGCTGATCTTTTTCACTCAAATAATTTTCAGTATTTGTCTAAACGAAAGCATTGCTTTCACATGTGAATCCATCTGATTTGACAGCATAATCCTTCTCACCATAACAATCAAGCTGGAGCTTGATTTCCCCACTTAAGGGAAAATTGGTTTTCTAATGGAAAAATGCATCATAATTGTGTCGATAAAATTCCTGAGCAAAGCCACTTAACAATGTAAGATTCAACATCCACTCTTAATGTTGCAGAATACCTCTGCAAATTTCTTCCTAGGAAGCAAACTGTTCCATTGTTTCTTCACTTATCCCAGGTCTTCTCTTAGTACTCAGTTTTTATTTACTTTTTATTTACTCAATTTTTATAAACTGGCTATTGAATTCAACTACTAACAAAAATCAGTGCTCAATAATATAAATGATAATGTCACTCATTTATTTTTAATCTTCCCCTTGAGAGAATAACAGTTTCTCCTTCTAATATGGAAAAAAAATTACAGATATGGTAACTAAACACCAAGGTCACTGGTATTTCCAGAGAGTATTCAGGGAAATATCTTTCTGTCTCTTTCTCTTTTAAATATAGATTCATTTGTTAGTCTCTGTATTTCATTTGTTTGATTACTTGAACAGTGAATGAAAAGCACTGCACAAACACATTGCATTATATATTCTCCTAACCTCAGACTACATTAGAGATGTATATGTCCCTCTGTCTCAGTTGCCACCAGAAATACTGAAGATAAAAATAATTCATTAATCAGCTAAGAATTTAGGCATTATTAAGCAACTGCATAACAAGTTCAATTCTTTTCAGAAACAACAAGGAATCTAGATCAGCAATGCAAGAGAAATATAATGTGAGCCACAGATGAGGACCACACATATAATTTAAAATTCTTTAGTAGCCATATTTAAACTGTGAAGAGAAATAGTTGAAATTATGTTTAATAATATCTATTTACCCAGTATATTCCAAGATATTATCATTTCAATATATAATGAATACAAAACTTTATAATAGAGTATTTTACTTTATTTTTTCAAGTTAACCTTTCAAAATCCAGTGTGTATTTTACTTTCACAATACATTTCTGTGTAAACTAGCTTAGTTTCTAGTGCTTTAATGGTCTCATGTGCCTGGTGGCCACCATCTAGAGTGGTGCACTCTTGAGACTATATGTATGGCAAATAAGACTTGACAATGATTCCTTGCCCTAGGACTACTTATGGGAGATCAGAAATTCTTAATAAAGTTCCAAAAGGCTCAGTGAATTCTAAGAGCGTAAAGCAATTTAATAACATCCAAACTGGATTTCCCTAAGAGGTCCAGGGCCAAAATACAAATAGGACCCACCATGATAAATATCTAAATATTTAAATTTTATCAATCAGTCTCATAAAGTTATTTAAAATATATTCTATCCTCCTACTATAACATCATAAAAAATAAAAATATGATTTTTATATGACCAACAGTAAACAAAACTTTAAAGATGATTGAATTACTAAAAAAAAAAAAAAAGCCTAAGCAATTTGAAGGAAATCACATTTTCCATTCCTTTTAGGGACCTTCCATGAGCCATGAGATACAACTCAACGGTGGATAGATTTAAAAATCACATTATGTCCTTCCATTCTTATTTATTTAGCCCTAACTATGTGGGTGGATTTTGAAAGGAATTCTCCTAAATTACTTATTATTTAAGACTGTTAGCTCAGGCACTTTCTCTCACTTCACCTACCTAGCTTATACTGAGTATTTGAGATTGTTTTTTGCTGCTTCTCTTGAACCCAGTTTAACGAATGATTCAGATTAAGATATGTATTCACATGTAGTACTGTTTATATTTTTAATAAAATTAAAATGCAGGCTGTCTAGCATTCCAAAACTTGATAAGTAATATTTTACTGAAAAAAATGTGTAGTGTTTATCTACTACACCTACCATCTCTCCCCACCTAAAAGTATAAAACGGCTTCCCTGCAGAGTTGAAACAGTCATTTCATGGCTTTGTGCATATGTCTGCCCAATCTTCACATTGTATCCCATTTCAGCATACTCCAAAATGTATGCTTATTTCCAGGTAATTTATTTGTGGTTGCTCTTGAAGGGATCTGAATTTTAGAAAACTAGAGGTAACTAATTGCAAATAAGTCTTAATTTCCAAGTTAAACTTTTTGAGCCTACATGTTTATTTCCCTCTTTCTACTACTAATAAAAAGGAGTTAGCATTCTATTTTGGGGAATAGGCTGATTTTGGTTTCCAAGAATAGCATGTTGTAGCAAAATGTCTTCGGGGAAACAGGAGTCAAAAAGCAAAAGACATTGGTGGCTAATAGAAGTAAAGACTCAGAAATAAACCGATTTACTGTTTATCCATTTACTACTAATTTAAAGTGAAAGGACAAATGAATGTCATTTTTAAAGCAACATTGGCCATATAATGTTTGTTCTGCAAAACTACTGAAGTGTCTTGGTAAACTGGACCATAAGAATAGCCACAGTCACCTCAGCCCTGTGATTATAACTGAGTAGCAAGGCACTCCAGGGCATTTTATGAGCTGCTACAGACAAATGCAGTGAAACTGCCAGTGATGGCCAAAATGAAAACTTGCAGACAGTCGTGTCACATTAACAAAGAGCAAGCACAGCAGCATAGCAACAAAGCTACACCCACAGAAAGAACAGTGAGTGTTTTTGACATCCTCTGTGTGGGTATCTGGGATGATCCAGACAATAGCAGAGAAAACAATTGCCAACCAAGTGACTTATACAAGGTTTGAGTAAGGACTGTGACAAAAAGAATATCCACTGATCCTTTTTGATTTATATTTGCACAAACTATAAGATAATCTAACAAAAAGCAAAAGAAAAGCCCTTAAACGATAAAACGGGATATAGAGTTAAGTGAAAATTTATCTGGAGAAGAGAATTGATGGCCATAACAACCCTGCCAGCAAGCCTTAACCTGCCACCTACTGTCACTTTGCATCAGGATTATTTCTGGTATTGTGATATATGAGAGCCTTAGGAGGAAAGCATCAGGCAGTCTGGGACATCTGTGGCACTAGGTAGAGACTGAAAACCTGGGGATATGGGAAAGAAAAAGATTAATAATATGAACTGGCAGAAGGTAGGGATGGAGAGATTCGCTAGGATATAATCCTCTGTGGAAGTGTCAATCAGTGCTTTAAAAAATTTGGCATGCACACAGACCACCTGGGGATCTCTGGATTACTGGTCTTAATTTAGTAGGTCTAGGGTAGGCCTGGCGATTCTACCTTTATCCTGGGTTCCCAGGTGATGGCCATGCTGCCACTTTGCACACCACCCTGGGAAACAAGGTCATAGTGGATTGTGAAGGCTGTATTCACTTGTCTATCCATCATGTGTTCTTGCTCCCTTTCTTCTGTCCTCTTTCTTCTGAGGAACCTCCCCTGTCTTTGGGTACATCTGTAACCTGCTCACCTCTGCACCCTTCACCCTTGCAGAGGTGGGAACATTTCCCAGATCCACCAATCAGACTCCTCATTCTCTAAACTCAGCGATTGGTTGAGGGTTGGGCACAGGACGCAAGCTATGCAAATCTGCACTGTTTGAACCTTTGCTGAAACTTTGGAAGAGGTAGACTCTTTCACAAAATTTTCTAGTGGGAAAGGCAATTCAGTCCATCTGGTGGTGGCTGTTTTTATTCCTGTTAAGGATGTAGCCAACATGGATGGCATTATAGTTAAGAGATGGATAGGCAGATTCCTGATCATGTAGTTTTAATACCAAGATGGTCATACCTGAAGCTCATTTACTCCTTGGAAGTTTCCAGTTAGTGAGCCAAAGACATCCCCCTTTCCTGCTTAAGTTAATTCGAGTCAGTTTCCTTGATGAGGAAAAAACTGACCTTTTCCTCCTCGTGCATCTAATATTCTCTTACTGAATTTAAAGTTTCAGCTTTTACTTTCTGTCTTCCACAGTTCTCTGGTTTCCAATATTAAAGCCTTAAATGAATGGCCATTCTCCTTTCCCAGGTGTTAGCAACAATCCTAATTTGGCAGGCACTTTATTTTGACCTTCAGCAGAATATCAGGGGGTGCCTTGGTGATTCTGGTAGAATCACAGATCCAAATAAAAACAAACAACGCCCCCCAAATAGTTACCTGTTTTTAAATATATACTTTCATTTTATATATTTAATGCAGAGGAGAAGAAACGGTAATCTATACAGGCAGAACTCCTGGATATCTGCATCAAATTAGATGCCTGAAGCTCAGGTCACGCTTATCGTCGAAGCAGGTGAACCTCCTTCACTTGGCGTCTGGGTGCCATTTGCTGCTTCTGCGGGACCTCTGGGTAGGTGAGTAGCACCAGTTTTTCGTTTCTCAGGTCACTATGAACAGTCATGTGGGTCCCAGATGCGAGCACTGCTGGTTTTTAAAGTTAGATGTTTGGGGAACTTTGTTTCTCGCGTCCAAATCTTAAAAGTTGAATTGCCCCACGTATGCTTCAAACTCCTCTGCTCCTCCCAGAGAAGGTCCTGGTCTGGAACTTTGTCTTTGCTGTGGATACTGCACAGGAAGATGTGATGGCAAGATTGTGTTCTAGCCTCCTCTGCCTTGCTTTGATGTGGTTTTTCTAAAGTTTACCTGAGGTGGAGACCTCATTCTGCCAGCCTTTTGGTTTTTCTAAGAGGAAACTGTTCCATCTGTTGCTGTGGACTCTGTTATCTCCTTCAGCGGGGATGAGTCTGGGATCTAAGGAGGTTGCCATCTTGAGCCCAGAGCTCCACTGCTCTTTGATTGGACATTCATCTTTTGCGTCATAACTTTTTCCCCTATTTACACTCTTCTTTCTGGCATATTTATTTGACGTGGTACTGGCATGTTGTTCTTACAGCTTTACAGCTGCAAACATTTAACAATTATTCTAATATATTAAACATTCGAACAGAATTTAAACTTTCCCTGTTTATCCATTTTCTGCTTCTTGATGTACTTTCATTTATTTAATGCAAAAGAGAGGGAACAGTTATCCCAATATACAGGAAGAACTTTCCAAACAAAAATTCAGCAGATGTCATGCAGAGATGGCATTACTGTCATTCAGCATTTATATTGCTTTTCAGATTCATAAAATGCCATCATTCTTTTCACTCCCCTTAACTTAATGTCTGTTTTATCAGATGAGGAAAGAGTTCAACAGGGTGTCTTTCTGAAAGCAAAGTAGTTTCAAAGCCAATTAGTTTCTAAGATGGTAATCTGAGAATTAAATTATACATAATTCTAAATTTGAAAGCCTTACTTTTTCCAAAAGCAGCTTGATTTTTTTAAATAAATGCTGGTTTCTGTCGTTAGCATCATTTCACTGTAAGACAGTTGTTGATATTGTAATTTTATTCTTGAATTTAAATTTCTCAGATTCAGAAGTACTGTTTCCCCCTAGACCTGCTATAGGGAAAAGACATTGGAAAACTGTACTTTTCATGGTTTTTAATTCTCTTCATGGGAAGATGCTTTGCCCCAGAGGTTCCCAGGGTCAACATGTACTTTTAAAAATGTATTTATAAAGTGACAGAATTTATAGCAGCATGATGGTGAACACAACAGGCTGTGAAATCTTAGTCTCAGAAAATCTTCCAAACTTCCTGCATTTCTCTTTTGACTTCTCACTGTCCGTGTTTTGCTGATTGTTATTCATTTTCAGGACTTACTTCTCTTAAACTGCTACTCCATTTCACCCCTCCCCTTACCCAGCAGTGCAATACCCTCATGTCCTTCCTTCATTTTCTAGAACCCTCCATAGAGTGCTACACTTTTTTTGTTATCTGCTCCAAATCTAAATCTGCCTTATTCTTAAAAGACAAGAGTTCTCTATTGTTTTTGGTGTGTAAATCCTCAGTGAGGTCTCTGCCATAAATATTTCTCCAGCACTCTGTTTCTAATGCCTAAAATTTTACCAGTATCACTCTTTTCATTATTCGTAATCCACTTATGTAATTAATTTTTGCTAAAAAATGATTGACTATTACTGGTTTCATATAGTAGCTTTGCCATGTAAAACATTATATTTTAATACAACCTTTAGAAACCAAAAGAAGGTTAGTGATAATTTTAAGTACTCTAATGGATTAGCTGCAAAAAAAAAAAAAAAAATATGAATTCCTAAACAGAGAAAGTGGTACTTGTTTATAGGTAGTCTTATTGTGCTGGTTTGTTTCTTCCCTTAGAGAACCTCTAGCATATTGCCCAGCACCCAGTAGGTACTTAGTAAATTACTGAAGAATGTAAGCTAGAATCTGTGTTTACACTGGATTCCTTTCATGGTTTCACCCATACTGCTCATGCTTGGGTCCAGAGCTGCTGGAATGGGACAGCTCCTGGCATGCCATTAATTTTCCAATTACGTTAATCATTCTTCATTTCTTCTTTATGAAATAATCTATTGGGCACCCATTGATCCTTAAATCTCCCTGTCATAGATGCTGAAACTTTCAATCTTTTTACTGAAGTTAAAGCTGCTAAATCATCAATGACTTTTGATAGCAAATTTAAGTTGGCTGTTTCTAAATATGCCCTCAAAGGAATAGTGGCCATTAAATGAGGTAGAGAAGAAAGAACACTTACTCCATTTGACCCTGCAGATCATTATTGAAATGTTGTTTTAATCAAGCATATAGAGTAAAAGCTAAAAATTGACAATAATTTTGTCAAGTTTATGTAAAAGTTAGGACTGACACAGATTCAAGTTACCTCAAGACAAAAGCAGCATTTCACTGTTAAAATACATGTATCAGGACATGGAAAACTGTCAAAAAGCATGATGACTCTGTCTTTGAGGGCCTGGATGGTGTCTGTGGTTTTCCTCATTGGTTCTGCTTCCACCATCAGCCAGATGAGCTCCCATGCTGTATAGTTGCTCGGGACCCATTTCAACCCATTTCTAAATCAATATTCCCTCAGTTAAGTCAGCTTCTGGGCTCAGTATCAGTTGACCCAAGTCACTGAATGCTGCCCAATTCCAGATACTCAAGGAAGTAATCTGAATGGCCCAATTCGTCTTTGTGCTGACAATTATATACATAGGTCATAAGTTTTAGCCAATGTTATGTTAACATCCCTACATACCTCTAGTTTAATCCCTGATGGTAGTTAGTAAATAGTGAATATGGCAATTTAGGTAGCAGGGCCTGTGGGCAGCAATGTATCTCCAAATCAGTGTAGCCCAGTGTAGGTATAAATTCAAGCATTAATACAGTAATTGTATATCTATTTATAAGCTGTTGTGGATTTTTCCACAGAAAATGGGAAAAATAAATTCCAACAATGCAGCTCTTCAGGGTATTAACATTTAATTACTGGATTTACAAAACCAAGGAGTTCTCATAACTCCCTCCTCTTATAAGGGAATGACCTCATTGTTACTGTTTCTCTCTTTGAGTAAATGTGGTTAATACTTGATATTAGGATATGATTTTCATCTTGAAATTTTCTCTGACAGAAAACCACATATAGGTAACAGGGAAGAAGGAAATGGGAATGAGCCTCTGTCTCAATAGGCAATTTGAAATCTGACTAATATAGAAAGTGTTCATATGTGATGAGTGTGGAATAATAGTTGCCTCATGGTGGCAGGCACTTAAGGGACCCAGTAGAAAATTTTTCTATAAGATTTGATCACAAGACAGAAATTCTGTGAAGTAATCCAGAACCTACACAGAACAAGGAAAAGTAAGATCTGTCCTCAAGCCTCATATTTCCAAGAAAATTAAAATTTAGGTTATAAACAACATAGCCAAAAAATGCTGTATATGCAGTAGTCATGTGTTAGAAGTATTAATTCTTTCACATTTAAAGAACAATCAATCTTCACAGTTCTGTTTGCATTTCTTCACTATTAATATATGAGAAACCTAAAAAATTGGTAGTGTAGACTTTTTGTCTTAGTTTGTGCTACTGTAACAAATTTCAGTAGACTAAGGCCTCAAAAACAAACTTATTAGTCACAGTTTTGGAGACTGGAAAGTCCAGGATCAGACTTCTGGCACAGCCGGTGTTTGGTGAGGGCCTGCTTCCTGGTTTAAATACAACCAACTTCTCATCGAATTGCACAGTGCTGAAGGCAAGTGAGATAGTTGTCTTAGCTTCTCTGGCCTCTTCTCATGAGGGCACTAATCCCATACACGAGGACTCCACCTTCATGCCTAATTACCTTCCAGACAATCCACTTCCAAATACCATCACATTTGAAATAGAGTTCCCATATGTGAATTTGGGGGCAACACAAATAGTTCATTGTATTCTCTCAAATTCTGAAAAACTCTCAACTGTCCTTTTCCTTCTCACCCACGCCGTTCAGATTCTTCGTACTGTCAGCAGTTGTTCCTTCTCTTACTCCCTGGCTCTTGAAGTCTTAGACTGTCTCCAATTCTACATGAGTTTACTAAAGGAAATGTCTGGCTTTTGGTCCAAAATGTTAAAAGGGAAGATGCAGCCCCTGAGATTATAGCAATGGCAACAGTAATCAGAGAGAAAACTTTTAAGGAGCTGATTTCTAGCCACTGGATGCTTCTACGCCTTCATTTTAAGAGCTTCTCCTACAGTTCTGACTCTTGGGGACCTAGAATCTCTATCACTCCAAGATTTTGTTATTTTTTCAAAGTCTGTTAAATGCCTTCTCAGCATGACATATTGCTAGAAGTTAGAAGCTTGTCCTCAAAAACTTTTATCAGATCACTTATGAAGAAAAAGCAGGTATTTAGTATGAATTTTCTAAGTTCACAGTTTTACTTGGCTTCTGATCTTTTTATGAGTAATTAATAGGGTATAAACAATGACTTTACTTTTAATCAGCTGAGCTGTCAATTTTAATGGAAAAGAAAAGCAAATAAAAAATATCATCTCACCACTGCTAAGATTGCCAATTTGAAAAGATAAGACATTGCATCAGCCTCCATTATTATTAACGCATTTGTCAACCTCAGTTAATTTAGGAAGCAATAGTCAAGCATAAAGTGTTTATTCAGAATCAAAGAATTACAATTCAGAACACATGGATTCTTTTGGGTGACAACCGAGAGTATCCCCAAAAGGGCGTAAAAGGGGATTTAAAAGGCAAAGAGGCTTACATTACAAAGGAGTTTAATTGGAGTTAGAGTCAGAAACTTGTGTTGGCCAAACTTGATTGAGTGCTAAGGCATCACTAGAAGATGAAAGTTGTTACTGCAGATTCTTGCAGAGTCATTGGACTCTTCGTGGTTTGGTCCAGTTAAAATTTCTTGGTTCTGCGTGGTGAAGATGTGCCTGAGAGCCACCTCTTAATGGCTTCCTGGCTCCATTTTAAAACCTCTTGACGTAGGAGAATCCTTTTTTTTTTGTCCACATTTCACACATTTCATATCTATGAATTCTGGAACTCTTTTAGTTGAGAAAAACAGTGATAGGGAAAATGGTTCAATCATCCACTGTTGCTGTTTGCTAAAATTTTACTTCATCAGTGATTGTAACTGCTTATGGATTTAATGATCCCACTTTTCCTTTATAACCTTGAAGATTAAAGTAAAATTTATAGTAAATAAATATTAGCCCCTGAGAATTGAGACTTTCTTGAAAACTTACTCTGGCCCTTCAAAATCACGTTTGACATATTTTTCTTGTGTGTTTCTTGCTTTACCGTTTTTCAGTGCTGAGTTCTTATGCTATCTAGTTTGATTTAATCTCATCGTAAAATAAAAACAATGATTATTATAGTTTAATATTCAAATTTTTGATGTACAATAAAAGTTTGTATTAAATAAGTACACTCTTCCTTAAAATAAGAATAATAATTACAGATATGTTAATTACATACATTTCGTTAAAATCCACTAATGATGCTGGGAAGCATCACTATATGCATGAAGACATTATTAAACATTTAATATTATTCAAGATTTTGCTATATTCTGGTCTCTTCAGCTTTAATGGCCCTTTCCTGTCATGATGGAAATGTATCCAATTGTACAGACACAGAATATGCTTCAGCTCATTAAAAGAAAGAAGTACTTACTCTAGCAAATTTTAATGTGTTCTACACTCCTTTTGCAAGTGCAGCTAATTTTGTTCTTTATATGAGAGTTTTTATTATTATAATTATTAAACTCTGGAGTTTCACAAATGGCATACTGCCCTTTTTCTTCTCTCTTTAAAAATAGAGTACTGAGCAGTGGATTATTTTCAGTAATTGTGTGTTGTGTGTAAGAGTGTAGGTATTATTTCTCTAATATTTTCATGGAAAGTAAAGTAGAACCCTACCATTTCTAATATTAAAATATCAATTTTATAAAAATAAACCTGTGAAAAACATGTAATGTAGTACAGGTGTAGGCATATCTGTTTTTTTGTGCTTCAGTTTATTGCATTTGGCAGAGATTGCATTGTTTAACAAATTGAAGGTTTGTGGCAACCCTGAAACAAGCAAGTCTATAGGCACCATTTTTCCAACAGCATTTGCTCACTTCCTGTCTCTGTGTCACAGTTTGGTAATTGTCACAGTATTTCAAAAATTTTCACCATTATTTGTTTTAGGGACCTGTAATCCATGATCTTTGATGTTAATATTATAAGTGTTTTGGTGTGCCATGAACCAAGCCCATGTAAGATGGCAAACTTAATCTCTAAATATTGTGTGTGCTCTGACTGTGCTTCACTGACTGATCATTCTCCCATCTCTCTCCTCTCCTCAGGACTCTATTCCCTGAAACATATCAGTACTGAAATTAGGCCAATTTAATAACCTTACAATAGTGTCTAAGTATTCAGGTGAAAGGAATAGTTGCATGTCTCTCAGTTTTAAACAAAAGCTAGATGTGATTAAGCTTAGTGAGGAAAGGATGTCAAAAGTCAAAATAAGCCTCTTGAGCTAAGCAGCCCAGGTGTGAATGCAAAGAAAAGGTTCTTAAAGGAAATTAAGTGTGCTTTGTGATGAACACAGAAATGATTAAAAAAAAAAAAAGGCCTTATTACTGATAGGGAGAAAGTTTTGGTGATTTGAATAGTAGATCAAAATAGCCACACAATTCCTTTAACCCAAAGTTTTGTCAAGATAAAGCAGCAAGTGCTGGTGTAGGAGCTATAGCAATTTATCAAGAAAGTCTAACAAAGAAAATGAAGGTGGCCATACTAAAACACCAATTTTCAATGTAGATGAAATAGTCTTCTATTGGAAGATGTCATCATAGACTTTCATAGCTGGAGAGAAGTGAATGCCCTGCTTCAAAGCTTCAAAGAACAGGCTGACTCTCTTGGTAGAGGCTGATGTAGCTGTTGATTTGAAGTTGAAGCTGGTGTTCATTCACTATTCAAAAAAATAGAGCCCTTAAGAATTATGTTAAATCTAGCCTGCCTGTATTTTATAAATGGGATAACAAAGCCCTCATGACAGCATATCTCTTTACAATATGGTTTATTGAATATTTTAGCCCATTGTTGAGACCTACAGCTCAGCAAAAAAGATTTCTTTAAAAATATTATTGCTCAGTGATGATGCATTTGGTCACTCAAGAACTCTGTTAGAGATTTGCATTCAGATTAATGTTATGTTCATGCCTCCTAATACAGCATTCATTCTGGAGCACATGAATCAAGGAGTAATTTCGACTTTCAGGTCTCATGATTTAAGAAATACATTTTGGAAAGCTATAGCTGCCTTAGATTATGACTCCTCTGATGGGTCTGGGCAAAGTCAATAGAAAACCTTCTGGGAAGGATTCACCATTCTAGGTGCCATTAAGAACATTCATGATTAAGGGAAAGAGGATAAAATATTGACAGTAACTGGAGCATGGAAGAAGTTGATTCCAACCCTCATGAATGACTTTGAGGGGTTCAAGGCTTTAGCGGAGTACTGAGGACTGCAGATCTGGTAGAACTAGCAGGAGAACTAGAATTGGAAGTGGAGCCTGAATATGTGAGTAAATCGCTGCAATCTTGTGATAAAACTTTAATGGAAGAGGAGTTGCTTCTGATGGATGAGTAAAGAAAGCGGTTCTTTTTTTAACTCAGTGAATTTGATTACATTTATAGTTGTACAGTAATCATCACAACCAAATTTCATAGTATTTCCATCCTGCCCCCCCGACCCCCAACCTGTCTCCTTTGGAAACCATAAGGTTTTTTTTTTTTTTAATCTTTTAAAAGTGATTTTTATTTTTTCCATTATAGCTGGTTTACAGTGTTCTGTCAGATTTCTCCTGTACAGCAAGGTGACCCAGTCACACATACACTATATACATTCTTTTTTCTCACATTGTCTTACATCATGCTCCATCATAAGTGACTAGATACAGTTCCCAGTGCTGTACAGCAGGATCTCATTGCTTATTCATTCCAAAGGCAATAGTTTGAGTGTATTAACCCCGTATTTCTAGTCCATCCCACTCCCTCCCCCTTGGCAACCACAAGTCTGTTCTCCAAGTCCATGAGTTTTCTTTCTGTGGAAACTTCCTTCCTCCATCTTATTTCTTTTTTTATTTAGAGAAGCCTTTTCAGTATTTCTTTTAGAACGGGTTTAGTATTGCTTTATTCTTTTAGCTTTTGTTTGTTGGAGAAATTCATTATTTCCCCTTCTATTTAAAATGATATTCTTACTAGATAGAGTATTCTAAGCTGCAATTTTTTTCCTTTCAGAACTTTGAATATATTTTGCCATTCCCTTCTGGCTTATAGCATTTCTGTAGAGAAGTCAGCTGATAGCCTTATGGGGGTTCCCTTACAATTAACATTTTTTTTTCTCTTGATGCTTTTAGAATCTTCTCTTTAACTTTTTTTTTTTGTCTTTTTGCCTTACCTAGGGCCGCACCCACAGCATATGGAGGATCCCAGGCTAGGGGGCTAACGGGAGCTGTAGCCGCCGGTCTTTGCCACAGCCACAGCAACGCGGGATCTGAGCTGTCTGGGACCTACACCACAGCTCACGGCAATGCTGGATCCTTAACCACTGAGTAAGGTCAGGGATTGAACCCGCCTCCTCATGGATACTAGTCGAGTTCATTAACCACTGAGCCACAGCCAAGAACTCCCTACCCCTAAGTTTTGAACAAGATTATTGTCCTTTCGGAGTAGATAATTGAACAAAATCACACTCTGATTTTGTTAATAAGGAAGAAAGGGAGAAAGAACTGTAGAAATAGAAGTCAAGTACTCTCTCTGATATGACTGGTGAAATATCCTTGTAATTCCTATTATGTTATTATTTACATCACGACCTTTTTCATTTTATTAATGTTTTGACATACTGTGGAAACATCTCAGAAAATAATTAGGTATTATATTATCAACATTACGAGTTTGGATCTTTGGATTTAATTGTCATTAATAGAAGTACAGTTTCAAAATAACTGAAGTGAAATAGAATAATACTCCATAAGAGAATTTGTTTACAAGTACACATTTTAGAATTGCATGATAAGGGAAGAAAATATTTAATCTAAAGGCTGATTGTGAGGATAAAGGACAATTGGTAAAGTACCAAGCACAAAATCTGGCTCATGGCACATACTCAGCAGATGAAAGGCAAGCAAGTGGATTTCCTAAAAATGGTGTAAAGTGGGTACCTGATTTTGTTTATTCTAAAAGTGTTCTTAATACTAACCTATGTATGCTGTTGTGACTCAGTACATTAAGAACCGGACATAGTGTTGTGAGGATGCAGGTTTCATCCCTGACCTCACTCACTGGGTTAAGAATCCAGATCCTGTGTTGCTGCAAGCTGCAGTGTAGGTCATAGATGTGACTTAGATCCAATTATTCCATGATTGTGGCATAGACCCATAGCTGCAGCTCTGATTCAACCCCTAGCCTGGGAACTTCCATATGCCTCAAGTGCAACCGTAAAAAGAAAAAAAAAAAAATAATGTTAAATAAATATAGCTTAAATCTCTTTAAATTTTCTTGAAAATCTAAAGAAAAAAGCAATTTACTCATTAATGCTTTATAGGTTTGAGCGTACAAGTGTTTCACTTCCTTGGATAAGATTGTTCCTAAGTATTATTCTTTTTGATGCTGTTGTAGATGGGACTGTCTTTTTAATTTCCTTTTTTTTTTTTTGCTAGTTTATTGTTAGTGTGAAGAAATGGAATTGATTCTTGTATGTTGAATTTTTTTTATCCTGTAACTTTACTGAGCTAGTTTATTATAATATTTTTGTTAAAATCTTAGAGTCTTCTGCATAAAAGATCATGCAATTTTAAGATAGATAATTTTACTTCTTCCCTTTTGATTTAGATGGCTTTTACTTCTTTTTCTTGATTAATTGCTCTGAGTAGGACTTCAGTGCTATTCTGGACAGAAGTGGTAAAAATGGGTATCCTTCCCTTGTTTCTGCTCTAAGGAAAAGCTTTTAGTTTTTCACCACTCGGTGCAATGTTATCTGTCAGCTTTTCGTATATGGCCTTTATGTGTCATTCCTTCTATGTCAGATGCTTCTCAAATAGGACTGGGAGGCACATACTAACTTTGTGTTCAACGTCATTGTTTGACATAATTTGATTCCAGTGAAAGTTAATAGCTGATTTTTCTTACTTAGAAGAAAGGTAACAGCTGTCATGCCATTGGGATCAGTAATTTCCATAGAGGATGGCTATGATGCCAATCTACAATTTGATGGCTTTGGTGAAGGCTGTACATTTGTTTTCCTCAGTGTTTTGAATGGACGATACATGGAATCAGTCTCATATTGATTTTGTCGCGTAGATAGCCATAACGCACACACATGTGGCAAAAAGCCCAGGGTTCAACAGTTAAAAATATTCATTTCTCTAGTTAATACTAAACTATTTCTTCCATTTAAATAAACTATTTAATCCACCATTTAACTATGTTTTCCTCAGGGTTTTCTGGATGTTTATGTTACTTATAATGATGTAACTGTGCTATAAACTTTCCTAATGGAGTTCAATGAAGTTGTGAGTGAATATATAATAATAACCATTTATCAGTGATGCCTGTATGAACTCATTGTGGTAATCGAAACACCAGTGGGCTATCTTTCACCATGACCTCCTGTGGTTAACATCATTATGGAATGCCTGCTTTTACACAGCCATTGAGGAAACAAATTAAGTTGGAGTTTCCTTTTTCAATTACTAAAGCAATCTAGATTGACGTAAACTACTATTTTTGTAAAACTACTGCCTGAAAATATGGTAAGATTCAATATTAAAAACCGTACTACCAAGTCTTCTCACTACAACCTCTAACCCCACAATTTTTTTAGGCATCTCTGAATCAAAAGAATAATCAGAGCTTCAGCAGTTCTGCTTTAAGACTTTGTCACAGAATTTCTCATTTCAGTTAAGAATTTTGTGGTTCACTTATAAGCAGAAAATAGAGGAAGTAAATATAATGTTTCTTAGAAATAACAAATTGTGTTTAACTTAATTCATATTAAATGCATAAGTAGCAATAAACTTCAAGAGAAATACTCTGAACTTTGATCTAAATTTAAACCAGTCTAAAGTCAAAAGTCAAGAACAGGTTCCAGGGTATGGTCAGCACCCAGTAACATTAACAAATAAGAAACCTTCATGTTGTTGTCCAGCAATCTGTGTTGTTACACAAACATATCTCCTGTTAGCAATTCTTGTGACCTTGAGCAAAACAAGGTAGTGATTACAAAAACAGCTGCAATGTGAAGTTGCATGTCTTGTATTGTTCTGTACTATGGATTGCAACCCTTGGGTGAAATTGTTTTCTGCTACTCAGTTAAAACTCCTATCAGTAAAATGAAAATAATAATAGAACACTGTAATTGTTACAAGACTCAAATGTGATTATATATAATGAACTTACAACAGGATCTGTAGCACAGAGTACATACTAAAAGAAAAAAGTGTTTCAGTCACTATGCTGTGAAAACAATTATGTTCCAAATGCTTGAATCGACTCTTGTTGCCAAGTAAAATAACAACAATAACAAAAAATATTCAATAGCTCAAAACTAATATGTCACCTGAGCAATTCTTCTTCAGAGGTAACTCTTCTCAGAGGAGATCACTACTGCATCTATGGTCAGCTAGGGGCCGTCTGCTGATAACTTTGATGCTTGTGGCTCTACTCTCACACATTCCCGTGGTCTTAGCTGGGATCGTTCAGCTCTGCTCTCCTAGGTCTTTGCTCATCCTTTAGCAAGTTAGCCTCTACTTGTTCATGTGACAGCTGTAAGATCTCTAAAACCGAAAGAGAAAACATGGACGGCCTCTCAAGGGCCAGGTTCAGATCAGGAGCATCATCATTGCCACCACAATTTATTGCCCAAAACAAGTCTCAAGAAAGCTGAGATTCGAGGAATAGGGAAATAGACTTCATGGTTGGTGTGAGCAGCTAGAAAAGCTCATTCATAAGGGGCAGACACACATGAAACTTTGACAATTGTGTCAGTATTTTTGCAATCTACCACAGGTTTATTACTCATTCATTTGACATGGACATTGTTTTCACCTGGCACCTCTGCTAAACATGAAACTTACTCTTGGGCCCAAGCTAACAGAGAAACCTGGATCATGTGTTGTAGGAGAAGGATTTTGCCCTAATTATAAATGCACTATTCCAGGAGTGACACACATCACTTCCACTTACAAGTTATTACCCAGAACTAGTTCCAGGACCAGCTCCGTAAGTTATGGTGCTCAATTCAAAATTAAAATGTGGTATCTCTTGTAAGACTTTAAAGATGGCAACAGCAGAAAATTAAATCCATTATGGGGATATTGTAAACAGGGATCTGTGAGACTGCACAGTCACATGCCCACAAAGGTGTCCTGAATGATTTGCAAGCCTCCATTCAACAATAAATAGAAACAGAAAACTAACCGTCAGCTCTGGAGACACAAAATGTAAACTTTTTGAAGAAGAGCACCAAAGATTCTCACAATATTTTTAGTTAGTATTTTTAGAGTAAGTCACTTAAAGTAAGGTTGGTTTTGCTTCCCTGCCACAACTTTTTCAGCAAACCCTTTGCTATGATACCTCTGTCACTCCAAGAAGCCTAGTTCAATTATCTTTGCCTCAGTTGCACAGAATCCCTCAATAAAACATGATACTCAGGCCTGACTTTCTGAATTGAATATATGTTTTCATGCTACCAAGTTATAATTTACTATGTTCATCCATTTAAAAAACCCTTAATAACTTTTTTCTCACCAAGCTGTTAATATTAATAATGATTCAAAGTATTCAGCATTAAATGTGTAATTTCATAATTATGTTAATGAGAAATACTGTCTTAATCCACTGGAATAAATCTCAAATAATGGACATTTGAACATAAATAATTAGCTTGCAGGGCAATTTTTCTAAACATGAGAGTTTCTGATGTCCTCTTAAATCAACTGGATAGAAGCAATGCCAGCTTATGTAGAAAGAAAGATGTACACTTGGTATTCCATCTGTATCCCCAAATATTGAGCTCTCTTTTCATTTGTATGGAGCCATAATTATTAATTAAGATGAATAGCCTGTGCAATAGATAGTTAGGACCATCTGAAAGCAAAAATGAGTCAGTACCAGCCATCTCATTTTGTGCTCTGATACTAGAAGGTCATATGTACAGATGATGACACAAAGAGATGTGAGCATTCTATAATCTTGGGCCCTAAGTTACTACAGAAAACAAACTCCACAGCAGCCTGCATTATTCATGTAGTATGTGAGAAAAACACCTTTCACTGTATTAAGCCACAGATTTGAGTATTAAGGCATTATAGGCTAGCCTCTTCCAACACATATGATTGGTCTGCTCATAGATTCTTTTTCTATCTGTCAAAGATTTTATTATAGCAGAGACATCCCACTCATGTTCAAGCATAACAACACTGGGCATAGCACAAAGTAAAATCCCAAACTTTCATAGCTTGAAAAGAGCATAAGTAATGCTAAGTATGTACATAAAATTCCCTTGTTATAATATTTTATAAAATCTAAACCACTATTGAAGCTGCATCCTCATATAAAGAAAAATAATATGCTAAAAATTTCAAATGTAAAATACTCTTGATCATGTTTCTTGATGTATAAAATATAAAAATGTATATTTTAGCATTGTCAAAATGTGGTAATGTTCAGTATCTGTAACTTGTTGAACTTCATGATTAAAAGAAAGGAAAGGCTCTTTTGAGTTACCACTGACATATTTTGTTTTTGTCAAGAAGACCTATGAGAAGATAGGGCATTAAAGATAGCTGCACAGTCTCTCTGTTTGTCACATTGAGAATTGAGGCTATTTTCCCTCTCCTGGAAACTGAGTTTTCCCTGTGAATTATTTTCATCAGCATAGAGTAGCATAAATGGCACTGTGGAATTTCTGAAGATGGGACTTGAAGGGTTCAGAAACTTTCACCATTCATTTTTGGAAGGCTGCTTCTTGGAATTCAGCAGACATGCAGTGAGAACTCTCCAGGTGGAGTCCCTCTGGAGGAGAACCAAGGCACGTTGGTTGACAACTCCAACTAAAGTTGAAAGCCAAACCAGCATCACGTGCCAGCCCTGAGAGCAGGCCTCATTGGAAATTCTCCCTCTGTAGAGCTTCTGGTTGGTTGTGGCCCAGGGTAACACTACGAAGAGCAGAAGACACACTCAGCTGAGTCCAGGCAGACTACAGATTAATGAGAGACAAGAAATGGTTATTGATATTATAGTTTTAAGTCATCTTGGATAGTAAATTTTATTTCCTCAGCTAAAGAAATTTAACTGATTTAAATGGTTAAATTAATCTGAAAATTAAATGACTTTAATCAATAAATAAAAGGAAGAGTTTAGGTTTTCATATACATTGACTGTATTCAGTAGACATACCCATAACAAAATACACATCCTTTTAAATTGCAAACCAGGGAGTTCCTGCAATGGCACAGTGGGTTAAAAATCCTGCATTGCCGCAGCTATAGCTCAGATTTGATCCCCGGACCAGGAAGTTCCATTTACCAGAGTGACCTACACCATAGCTCACAGCAAAGCTGGGTCCTTAACCCACTGAGCAAGGCCAGGGATCAAACCTGCATCCCCGTGGATCCTAGTCAGGTTCACTAACCACTGAGCCATGAAGGGAGCTCCCTTCACTGGCAAATTCTGTCAAACACTGAAGAAAGAGTATTAAAAATTCTTATAAAACTCATATAGAAAAATACAAAAGGAAAGGAAATTTCCCATCTTGTTTCAAAAGGCCAAATGACCCCGACACCAAAATCGTACCCAAAGAATTACAAGAAAATAAAATGGCAGAACAATAACCTTAATGAACATAGATGCAAAGATCCTCAACATAATGTTAACAAGTAAAATACAACATTTTAAAAAATGGATAATTTATCATGTTTGTGTAGTTATAGTTTTGCAAAGGTAGTTCAATTTAAAAAGCAGTCAATTTCATTTACATCTTAATAGGGGAAAATTATGAGATCCATGTTTCTCTTATTTTTAGACCAGTGGGTACCTGAGACCAGTCTGGTGCCACTGCAGAGCACATTTCAAGTTTCCATTCACTTCTCAATTGCAAATAACCCATGGTCAATGCAAATTCCTTGGCCAAACTCAATGGCAGTGAGATGGATAAGTATACTCCATTCACATAGGGATAGGGGGAGGTATAAATATTTACTGACCAATAATTCAAATTACATAACTTACTGAATACCCCCTTTTATAAAGCCATCACTTAAGCAGATATTGTGGCCTTATATGTCATAAAAGGAGAATATATATCCAGCAGTATAATAGATAAGAGTGAGAAAGTTTTGCTATAGACAAATAACCTTCCGTGCTAAACCATACTCACATTTTCAGTAAAAATTAGTGGGCACAGAACAGGTGCTCAATAAATTCTTTATGTGTAGATCAGTTTGAAGAATACTAAAGCCAAATAGACTTTGTTTATAATCCTTCTCTGCTGCTTACTAAACCAAATGAAGCTGAGCTAGTTGTGTTTTTATTCTGAACCTCAGTTTTCTCATTTATGAAGTAATTTTAAAGTTTTTTTTATATTTTTGTTGTGAGGATTGATTATTGTAATATATGTAGGCCCACTACCATGCCTAGAAGATGATATATAGTCCCATAAATAGTACCTAATATGAATTAACAAAATGAAGTATGTAATTCATGTGAGGAAATCGTAGTTAGGTCTTCACTCTAAACAAAAATGAGGTATTAAGGCAATTAACCTCATAACTTTTCTTTAAAATATAAAATTATTCAAGTAATTCCCTGTAATGCAGAGTATTAAGGCTAAGTCCAGTGATACGGTCTTAATTTTTTTATACTTATATTTATCTGTAGTTGACTTTCTTTTCACTGGAATACCTGTTCTCAGGAAACAAACACACATATTGGAGCTGTTCATCTTTGAACTTAGAGAGCTGAAGTCAATATTCATTAACCATCACAAGTCCTTTCATTTCCAGTGTGAGACTATTACCTTTTAATAGAAAAAAAAATAGGCTACTTTTTATTATCCTGAGTTATTATGCTTCGTTTGGCTTCTGTTTCTCTTAATAGTTTATGTTTGTAATATTTTTTCTGGTTTTTCCCCCCTTTTGTTTTAAATATAGGCCATACTTTTTTTTTCTTTTTATTTTTTTTTGCTGTACCCTTATATGGCATATGGAAGTTCTCAGGTCAGGGAACGAATCTGAGCTGCAGCTGCGATCTGCACCACAGCTATGGCAACACTGGGTGCCCACTGTGCTGGGCCTAGCATCAAACCTGTACCTCTGTAGTGACCCAAGCCACTGCAGTCAAATCCTTAACCCACTGCAACACAGCAGGAACTCTAGGCCATATCCATATTGCCTTTACTGTTGTTATCATTTGTAAGGAAAATGTCTTAGTTTTAGTTTCTACCAGAGAATATTTTAAAACATGTATTTCACAAATGTATTTAATAAATATATCTATTAATATGTATATTGATGAGATTTTAAGAAAAAAATTTATTTTATTTTCATTGAAGGCCAATGAAAAGAATTAAACCTTTTTGCCATATGATACAACAGAGAGATGTCATGAGATATACTACATTGACTTTTAGCTTCCCTGACTTTTTAAACTCTCATATATGAGTTTATTTAATTTACATAACTATTGATCTTTATTCCTAGAAAATAATCCCACCATCCCACTGTAATAGGAAAATAATAAGCACATATCATCATAAAAATCTCTACCATATGTCTTTTATTCTTCAATAATGCTGGTGAAAATGTGAGTTTTTTTTATCACAATTGAAAGCTATTGGGGAGTCTCAAGGAAAGTTCAACCAATGAATAATTCTATCTTTCTAGAAAAATAAATGTTAAATATGTAAACCCATCAGATAATAAACAGGAAAAAATGGACTCAGTATCAGGCTCAAGGATTTTAGGATGTGAATTGATCAGCCATGCTTGAGTTGCAGATTGTGGAATAAAAACTTTAAGAATATTAATATAGGGAGTTCACACTGTGACTCAGTGGGTTAAGGGCCTGATATTGTCTGAGGATATGGGTTTGATCTCTGGCCACATTCCATGGGTTAAGGATGCAGCATTGCCACAAGCTGAAGCATAGGTTGCAGATGTGGCTCAGACCCAGTGTGGCTGTGGCTGTAGCATAAGCCCTAGCTGCAGTTCCATTTCTACCCTTAATCTGGGATTTCCATATGCCACAGCTGCAGCACTAAAAAGAAAAAAAAGAATATTAACATTGGATATTTGAAAGAATGATATAATTCCATACATAGTATAAATATGGTACACTCCACATTGTTAAACATCACAGTGTTTCTCTTAAATTGTTTCTTCACTTTGTTTTTCACTTACCTGGATCATTCATGATCATTATGTTTTGCTTCCCATATTTTACTTCTTTATTTGATAGCGAAGTTAATAGAAGATAGTAATAGGTATGTATTTTGTATTATTATAGTAACAAAATAATGACCTATTCTTTTTTTGTTTTTTCTTTTTAGAGCTGCACCCACAGCATATGGAGGTTCCCAGGCTAGGGGTCCAGTCAGCCTTGTAGCTGCTGGCCTATACCACAGCCACAGCAATGCAGAATCTGAGCCGCATCTGTAACCTACATCACAGCTCATGGAAATGCCAGATCCTTAACCCACTGAGAAAGGTCAGGGTTTGAACCCGAAACCTCATGGTTCCTAGTCGGATTCGTTTCCTCTGCGCCAGGACAGGAACTCCATGACCTACTCTTTAAAAGCCTATTTTTTGACATAGAAAAGTGATCTGGATAAGACAGAAATAGCTTTTTTTAAATGTTCCCCATTTATATTCTCTTATCTATAAGCCACTTTATCCTCTCTTTCCTACCTGCCATTAGGTCTCAAGAAAAGATGTAGACTGGATATCATTTCAGAGAGAAGAAGGATGTGACGTTGAAAAGTTGTATTATTTAGGAGTGTAGGAGCACGGTCCACTAAGATCCCGGTGGACATTAGGAAGGACAGTAATATATTCAAATGGTGGGGTAAAGTATATATATATTCATGACCTTAGCTTTCCCCTGTAGAAATGACCAGTTGGAGAGGGTAGATGTTAAACGTTAGAAAGGAGTGGCCAGTGACACGGTTATTGAGAAGTTTCCTAGGGCTGCAGACCCTTGGGTAAGACTGGCAGGTGGGCACATTCAACTACATAAGAAATCATTTGCCACTGGGAGAATGGCAGTAGTTAGAAAGGTAAAGCTGAGGTAGTCCTTACATCCCCCTAGCTTCTAGGGTGCACACAAGCATTCAGAAATTTCCTCTTTCTCCAGAAAAAAGTTTTTGGTGGGCCAGCAGAGACCTAGGTTGGGATACTGTGTGGCATGTTTTTGGAATAATACACTTTAAGGTAAATGCCCTTGCTGTGTCCAGTGAGGCACAGGACTCACTCATACCTTGTGGTTAGTACAGGGAACAGAAAAGACCAGCCACTTTTCAGTGAAGACCAGAATGATGCAGAGAAAATCATTTGGATTCGTCACCCTGCTTCATTTTGCTACTACAGGGACTTATAAATATGTTGACCAGTACTCAAAAAGTGTCTTAGAAAGAGCAGGCAGAGAGAGAGGAAACCGGAGCAGTTGATTCCTTCAAAACAGTCAAGTGTAGCTAAAGAAATCCTTTAAGTTTCTGGATTGAAACTAATTAACTGAATTCGTCTAAATATAGTTTGTGGGGCTGTGGTCCTTATTCTACTCAATAGGTTTATGACAAAGAAATTTTAGAAAACCAAAAAAAAACCTACATTTTCTTTGAACATCTGTGTATACATTAACAAAATTACAATTCATTACACATAATTTCACTTATTATGGAAGAAGTAATGAAAATCCAGGGTTTAGCCTCCAAAGTTTGTACTATTCTTTTATAAAACAGAAATAATCCCCAGTGCACTTGTCACCTGTAAGGACAGATACTTGGCACAGATGGCAGGCAGTATGTAGCAATTTTCAAAGAGCAAACTTGAACACATCACTTAGTTCCACAAAATTACAGAACACATTCAAATATCTGGTTTTATTATCAGGTTCGCAGTAACACTTTCTCTTAAAACTACCTCTTCCATTTCCAAATTCTAAATGACAATATTTATTGTTTAAGAAGACCAGAAACAGCTTTAAGCTCTATGGTTGGTTGGTTTTTTGTTGTTGTTTTCGCTTTTTAGGGCGGTACCCATGGCATATGGAGGTTCCCAAGCTAGGGATCCACTCTGAGCTACAGCTGCAGGCCTGCACCACAGCCACAGCAATGTGGGATCCAAGCCATGTCTGCGACCTACACCACAGCTCATGGCAAGGCCAGATCCTTAAGCCACGGAGCGAGGCCAGGGATGTAACCTGAAACCTCGTGGTTACTAGTTAGATTCTTTTCTGCTGAGCCACAGCAGGAACTCCAGCTCTATGTTTTTGTTATGATTTTTTGGTTGTTACATTTAGCAGGCAGTGTGCTAATAAGCTTAAAAAGATTGGTTAAAATAAAGTTTTTAATCCTAATTCAGGTTGGAACTTGCTTTACACAAAGACTGTCTAATTGTTGTCCCCCTGTCAATTTTATATTGCAATAATGATATGAAATAAAATGCCAAATAGATCTGTTTTAATACCAAGTACAATGATGGCCTAACAACTTACAAGCACAGTTTCATATGATATTATAACTGAAGAGTGAATTTAAGCTCAGTTTTCCCTTATGGCACTTGCGAAATTTAAATGACAGTTGAGAAACCACAACCTACCATTACGGCAGTTTGTTTTATAGCTGGAGCATTGTGTTTTCCTTACTGTCAGTTCTGAAAGTTTATAGTAAGATTTTCATTCAAAGGTAGAACTGATACTGTTGAGCCATTTCAGGAATTACAGGTCCCAAAATTTTGTGACTAGAAGAAAACTTTACAGACTCTAAAGTTATTGTTTGTTTGTTTTCCGGCAAGATTAAGAAAATCTTCATTCCGGAAATCACAGGTGGTGAAAAAGCATTTTTACAACCTGTTATTAAGAAAATTTCAGAAACTAAAATCTCCCTGAACCCTTAGGTTGTATATAATTCACTATATATGTTAGTTCGGGACCTAGGATTCAGGTGATTTATATATCAAGCATTAATTCTTTTTTTACAAAAAAAATCATATAAAACTTTCGGTACTGATAACGTTACTTTAATTGGAGGGAAGGGTGAGTGATATGCAAGCATCCATGTCTTATTTGCTACAGTTAGACTCCATTAAAGAATTAATAGTTTATTTTAGTAAAGAATTTCTTTTATTTAAATGTATAGTTAGTTTTTTTAAATGGAGCACTCCTAATTTGAGTCTACATTTCCTGATATTTCTTAATTAAATTTAAATTTAATTAAAATTAGAGTTAAAAAATTGAAAATTTTAACTCTACAGAATATGGCAATAAGATTTGTCTGTGTAAAAATTGAAAGAAATGATAAAGTTATGAAATAAGTTATAGACATACATTTCATATATTCTTTCTTTGCCATTTTGGTAATAGGATTCCCACGTGCTTTTGTTTAAAGTAAAGAAAATACAAGCAGATATTTGCTTTCTATAGAACTGTTTTCTCCCTCCAGAACCTCTTCCCCCTTCCCATTTCAAGCAGGTTGTCAATTCCTTTGCATTTTTCTCCTTGAAAGATAAACAAACAAAACAAAAACAAAAGACTTGAAAGCCTTATAAAATTGTAAATTTGTTGTAGAGGTTATCTCAAGATACTAAAGCTAGTGTGTTGGGAGGAGGTTAGAGATTAAAAAAAAAATTAGTATGGAGACTAAAGGTGCCATGTGAGGAAAGGAATAAGTGGGTGTAAGTCAACGGGATCAGAAGCAAGAGAACACCACCTCCCTCTGCCTGACAGGAAAATGATGACACAGAGTATGAAACACTTTGCTCTTTTTCCTCTCTTCATTTACTAGTAGTGAGGAGACCCAAGAGAATGGATCAAGTGAGAAGGTGTGGAAAGAGAATCCAGAACTGGAATAGATGGCCCTAGTCTGCATAACTATTTCCATTTCTGAATTTCTGGAATCTATCATAATGTCCTCTCTCGAGTGACTGATTAACAAAATCTCAAGGTCTGCAGATGACACTCAAGGCAGGACAGTTTCACTTAGCAGCTGATAAGAGCAAAATATTTTGCTAATGATTTTTGCTGGGAGTCCTGTGTAAGAAAATGCCAGGAAAAGTTGCCATTGTGGCTCGGTGGGTTAATCACCCAACATTCTCTGTGAGGATAGAGGTTCAGTCCCTGGCCTCTCTCAGTGGGTTAAGGATCTGGTGTGGCTGCAGGCTGTGGTGCAGGTCACAGATGTGGCTCAGATCCAGTATTGCAGTGGCTGTGGTATGGGCTGGCAGTTGCACCTATGAATGATTCAACCCGTGGCCCAGGAACATCCATATGTTGGGAGCGAGGTCATAAAAAGAAAAAAAAAAAGAAGAAAGAAAATGCCAGAAGAAATGAGCACACTTATTTTTCTAGGATTACATGCTCTTAATTATCCACCATAATTTTGAAAAACCTTTGGGACTTATTAAGAATTATTTATTTTTTTAATGTAGGACAGTATTGATTGTGATCAAAATGGTCAGGTAAATTCCCTCATTTTTTATGGTATTATCCCTATAAATCCAACTTCTTTTAAGCCCTGAGCTAATAAGTTAATATTAGTTTGCATGACTGGTGTATTCCAAAGTCAGACTGAATATATCTTTAGAAATCATGTCTTACTGGCTTTTTTATGCACTTTATTATTATGTTCCTTATGAGCATTGGTTATAAGATATTTGAAAAAGATTGCCACATTGCTACCAAATACATTATTTTGCCTAATTTAAATTTTTAAATTTTTGATAACTTGAGAAGAAAATATGAATTATAATAAATGTATTATTAAAACATTGTAATTTTATAAAATCCATATTATTTTAGCATAAATAAAAAATCAGGGAGTTCCTATTGTGGCTCAGCAGAAACAAACCCAACTAGTATCCATGAGGATGCAGATTTGATCCTTGACCTTACTCAGTGGGTTGAAGATCTGGTGTTGTTGTGAGCTGCAGTGTAGGTTGTAGACAGCATACAAAACTGGCATTGCATGGCTGTGACGTAGGTCAGCAGTTGTAGTTGTGATTGGACGCCTAGCCTGGGAACTTCCATATGCTGCAGGTGAAACTCTAAAACAAACAAACAAAAAACAGTTATTGGAACAGATAGAGGTTGAGGTTTTCACAATAATATTTTAATTTTATGATTGCACAGTTTTTTGATAATATTTAAGTGGATTTATGTAGAGCTGTATTACATCAATACATGGAATAGAACATGCAAGTGAATTACTGTTTCTATACAAAAGCTTATAATTTCCTTGATAGATGCAGGTTTATAGATATATACATGTAAAAGTTACCATTTAAATATGCTATTTTTAAGGATATTGAACTTATGCTTGTGTTCATCAATTATAATTTATAGAAGTTTTTGTGGTTTTAGAAAGTGCAAAATCTGCATTTCGGAAGTCAACTATTGATGTATGAAAGGATCAAAACGAAACTTGCAAAAAATCTGATAGAAAAATAAAAGAAATGCCAAGGTGCTCCCAAACTGCCCTCATAAAAATACATTTTTCTTCATTGTACAGCCTGCTTTATTAAAAAAGATGTGGAAATTTCTGCCTTAAATAAATCATAAATATTACATCCCTTGTCACACAAATCAAGTGAATAGGTACCCTATCCACCTAGTTCCTGCAATAGGATATCAATAGTCAGTCATGTTCTTCTATGGCATATTTATTACGGGACTGCTACATTTTTTGTGGCTAATGTATGCTCTGTTAGTAATTTTGCCCTATACGGTACAGATAATGTCACAGCTTGGGTGACGGTAGAAAGTCATATGGTGGAGAGATGGGACTGTCTTGCAACTTGAGCCAGTCTATGCTAAACAGATCACCACTCCAGGCAAGGCTGGGTTGTCATGTTCTGCAGTCAGTGCTGGTCTTGCTGAGGGTATAGGCTATACAGTTTCCCAGCTGCCGGTAGAAAGGCTCCCAGTGGCTTGGCCGGAAGTACGTAATCCATCACCCTCAAACCACTGTCAAGGAGAGAACACTAGGATGTAACAAGATCACTGGATCATGCTTTCAGTTTTGCTGTGGGTCTAGTCAGAAATATGTTTAGATATTTTAGATGGCAAGTTTCTTTAGAGCAGAGCACCACTGACATTTTGAGCTAGATACATCTCTGTTGTCTCATGGTCTCCTTTGCATTTATGTGATATTTAACAGCATTCCTGGCCTTACCCTGCTGCCAGTTGTATTACTCCTCCTAGTTGTGACAATTAAAATGCCTGCAGATACTGCCAAATGTCCCTGGGGTGGGGGAGAGGGAACAGTGGTGGTAGCAAAATTGTCCTGGGTTGAGAACTACTGCTTTAGTGTAAGGAATATAGCATAAATATCTTTACATGAATTCAAATCATCTTCCCAATAGCATCACATTAGGAATCAACAAAGATTACATTTAATGTGAATCCATTATGTGCCAAAAGCTGAATGAAGAGTCTGCTCTTATATTAATGTATCTATTCTTCTTAACATTTAAAATAGGGATTGTAGATTGAAAAAAATAGAGATACTGAGAAATTAATTGCCTTCCTAGGATCCAAAGTTAAATGGTTGTGTTACCAAGAAAGATGAAATTTTGAAAAAAGAAAGTTTATACCTGTTGTAGGTATAGCAATATCTCACAAAGTGTCTGCATCAGACTGGACTTGAATGTACAAACGCGGTGTTAGTCACCTGTTTGTGTGTGTTGGTGTTGGTCCTCTAGAACTGAGTCTAGGTCAGCAGTCAGCATTTAGAGGAAAACCGTATACAGTATAACATTTGCTTTATTCTAAAGAACACTTGAGTTAAGAATAAAACCATAGGAATTGTCAAGATTATTATTTAAAAACACACTTGATTCTCATATTCTTAAAAATTACAAAATAACTCCATGAGGCATAACTACTGTAATCGTAGTATTCCAAAACTTGTACTTCTTGTCAGCAAGATACTTAGTGTTGACACAGGAAGGGAAATTGCTTTGACATGGGATTTAGAATGGAGACTGACAATGCACTCTTTCCTATCGGCAGATTCTGTTTTTATCTTGGATTCTGTTTTTATCTTGGTTATTCCACAGCAACGAAGATAGTAATAATTCTCCATATCTTAATATGTAAAAGTAATAATAATAATACATAAAAATAATAATTCTCTCTATCTTCCTGATGGGTATGTGGACATAAACTTCAGAAACATGGCATGACTGAGAACTTTTGATCTTGCTCTTATTTTTAAAATTATATTACATATTTCCTGTCATTTATTATTTTTTAAAACCTTTAAATAAAATACCCACAGAAATATCTTATTTTAATGTAATTAAAGACAACTTATTATGTTAAACTATTACTACACTTAGCTATAAAATACTAAAAAAATTTCTGATAAAAAAGAACTTTGGAAATATACCTGGAATTACTATTACTGTTTAACATGTTTTAAAAATTTAAACAAAAGCAATATGACCGCTAAAAGATCCAAGATTATCAATAACCTATGAAAAGCTCTCACATTTTAAGAAAGAAAGATAATCAACTCAATAGGGCATGGTAATTCATAGGAAAGCAGATCCAAATGGTCAAATGCACATGGAAACTTACTCAAATAAACTAAATTAACATAGCTCTTTTCACCTATTTAATTAGCAAAAATGAAAAGGCAGAAATGTGGGGGAAAGTATGTTTTTATTCATTGTTGATGGAAACATCACATTTACAACTTTTTTGAAACACAATTTGACTATTAAAATGAAAATATGTTTAGCTGCAATTAATAGAAAATCTAACATGTCAGTGGAGTAATAAAATAGAAGTTTCGGTCTCACATAAAATAAGCCTAGAAGTACACAGTCTAGTTAGGACATTCCATGGTCATCATGGTCTGGTCCGAGGCTGCTCTCCTTGGCCCACTATTTCCATCTCAGGACTCTCAAACAATACTTGAACTCCAGCCATCACCTTTGCACTTCAGTCAGTGTATGAAAGAAAGGCATTAATTGTCTCATTGCTTCCATTTAAGAATTTTTTTAAGAGTTCCCTGGTGGTGCAGGGAGTTCTGGATCTGGCATTCACTGCACTGGCTAGGGTCACTGCTGTTGTGTGGGTTTGATCCCTGGTCCAGGGAAAGTCAACATGCCATGGCCATGACCAAAAAATTTTAAAAAAAAATTTTAAAGTGTGTTTTCTAGAACTCATGCTTATAAGACACATAGCCACTTTTAGCTATAAGAAATAAATATGCTCACTTGATGGTTAAGTGCTATGTTGCTAAGGACGAAAGTGAAATGCTATTAAGAGCTGATCAACCATGTACTGTTTGATAGGGCAAAAAAAAAGTAATAGCATGCGAAGATATATCTTCTAGGGTATTTGTTGTAGCATTGTTTAGAGTGGAGGAAAATAGGAAACTCATTAACTGCCCCTTAACAGGGGACTTAAATAACTTGGGGTACATTTACATTACGTAATACTGTTTAGTCAGGGAAATGTATGAAGTAAAGGTATAGAAGTATTTCTTAGAAGTATTTCAACTGAGTATTACTAAGTATGAAAAAACTTGAGACTTGAACACCTGATCTTAGCCACTGTAATTCTGGGGTGATGATCAAATGCATCAATGACTCCAAAGGCATTTTGAAACCTGTAGAGTGCCAAGAAATTTGAGAAATCTTTACACAACACCCGTAGTATAAAATTACAGATAATCAATTATCACATTCAACAGATACTCTTTTTTTTTTTCTTTTTGCCTTATCTAGGGCCACACCCGCGGCATATGGAGGTTCCCAGGCTAGGGGTCTAACAGGAGCTGTAACTGCCAGCCTTTGCCACAGCCACAGCAATGCAGGATCTGAGCTGTGTCTGCAACCTACACCACAGCTCATGGCAACACCGGATCCTTAACCCACTGAGCAAGACCAGGGATCGAACCCGCAATCTCATGGTTCCTAGTGAGATTCATTAACCACTGAGCCACGACGGGAACTCCTCAATAGATATTCTAACTTCTTTAGTGTGTCCTCTGTACTGCCCAGACTAGCAGCTTAAACATTGCATTTTCCAGACTCTCTTGGATCTGTAGCTCTGGATCTGATTTCTGTTCACTGGTCTAGGAAGCTAGAATTCAGGCATGAACTAAATGGTAAGAGAAGCAGAGCACAAAGTGCCATTTTCCTGGCATGGATCATGTGGTCTAAGCACTGTCCTAGAGAAAGCAGCTGACTTCAGTTACTTCCTCACCAGGGAGCACCCTCCTTGTCGCCGGAGCAGCAGCCTTCCTGCCCAGGTCTGCGTATGATCTAAGAAAGAGTTTCTGGATGCTTAGCCTGAAGTCTGATCAGCCAGCTTAATCATTCCTTACATCTTTCAGTACTCTTAATAAATCCTTTCCTGGTTAATCAGCAAGAGTAGATTTTGTTCTTGTAAAATGAACCCTTTCAGAAGGTACGGTTTTGCTATTTTAATCTGAGATTAGACAAGATTTCTGTGCTCCTCTGATTGTCCTTAAAATATGAAATATGCCCGTACACATACATCTTTAAGATGTATAATTTTGCTAAAGTGACTGAATGAGATTAAGGCATGACATATCAAAAAACTATGGATCGAGAACTTAATCTCTATAAAATGCCACCTTATTTGACTATTCTAACTTCCTTGTCTTTTGCTCTTATTTCTTATCTTTTGCAATAAAAACAAGGTTTCTAGTATGTATCCTCTCCTCCCTGACCCTTAGTAGCCAAGTACATGTTCATTAAAATTTTGGGGGTTCTAGCACAACCTTCTTAAGAGAGAAAATACACAGATCCAAAATGCTGCATGACTTACATTCATTTCACCAACCACCCATGTGGCCCACCGCAGCCGTGTCACAGGAATAATAAAGCATATTATTCACATTTATTAGTATAGGATAGTTCTTGAAAAAAATAACTTCCTCCAAAATAGAGACATCCAGCCAACGGAGAACCAGTCCAGCAATTCAGTGAGAGTTGGAAGAATGTGTTCTGATAGCAAAGTCTTTTCATCAACTGAAGAATTATTAATGTATAAACCCAGCACTTTTGTAACCAATTAAGAGGATGACATTGGAAAGATCCTGTCTTCAGCTTGATAAGCATAGCACACAGCATCTGTGTTCTTTTAGTTGTCACATGCCTATAATTTTCTGCCATGTATCTAATTATCTACACCAGGAGGGAAAGGGATAAGGAGAGAAAGCGGGGCTGGGAGGACAAAAAGGAGTTAGCTTGTATGCCATCAACCACTGACAAGTCTGTTTTTCTTACAAATACTGGATTCAAAATCATTGCCAATGAAGGTCATTCAGTTTAACTAGAATGAAACACAATAGCAATGTAATTTTCTTAATCTCCCATATGAATTTCCTTCCATGCGTTACATTTCCATCCCTCATTTCTTTTGTCTCATTTCATGTCTTGTATTATAGTGGCTTTAATATGCTTATTCCCCAATCTCTTATTGGCCCTGCTTCAAATCACTTATTGTAGGTAATTAGCTTTATAGTGTGTCTGAGCCTGTGTTATCTCTGCCTGCTCTGTTCACAGCAGAGTCTTTTATGAGTTCCCTTCTTCATTTAGAATATAAGAGTCAAGACAGAATCAGTGTCTGCTGAGAACTGTGTGGTTTAGTTTGTTCGTAATTTCAAGCAACTAATTGCTCTGCTTTGTTTTCTTGATTAAAAACACGAATCCAGTGGCAGAAACATTGTTTAATTAAAAAATAATGAGTGAAGTCAGTCTAAAATTAAAGAGAGGAAGGAGCTGCCATGTAACTGAATCACTAAGTACAAAACCGAAAGTGAAGCAACCACAAGAATATGCAAAATATAAGAATAACGTATTCTTAAATTTCTCAGCAGATTTTATGCAGATCACTGATTTTTGCCTCCACACAAAATAATAACAGTAATTACTACTAATAATGGTAAATACATAAGCAAGGCTTTTTATTCACCAGAAGTAATCAAAAAGGTGGATTTGCAGCATTTTGCCATAAAACTTGAAAAGTGGTGGTTCAAAAGAGGTCAGGTGAAAATTCTGGCATGTTGTGCACTGATTCACATTGCCCCCAGGAAATATATAGGGCACAGAAAGTGTGGTTAGAAGATCCTGAGACTGCTCACTAGCATGCACAGATGTAGAACATGGCACAGGGAGGGACAGCGACTACATCCAGAGAAAGTCAGGAAGTCATGAAGGAAACCATCATAATGCAATTTCAGTTGAAGCCAGAAAAAGTTCCAGGAGGCAGCCCCCATTCATCTTGACTCTTTAGACTGAAAGAAAAGTGGAGAAAGTAAATCATAGCTCTGTCTAGACAATTATTCTAAACAATAATTAGGGAGCACACAGTACTTTAATGTCACTGTGCTTTAGAATGGAGATAGGGCCTTTAAAGAAGTAATTAAGGTCAAATGAGGTCATCAGGGTTGGGTTCTAATACAATATGACTGGTGTCCTTATAAGAAAAGATACTAGGAATGTTTGAGTACAGAAAAGAGGGCATGTGAGGACACAGTGAGAAGGGGGCTCTCTGCATGCCAAGGAGAGAGGCTTCAAGAGAAACCATCATTCTGATCATAGAATTTTAGCCTCTAGAACCATGAGGAAAAACATGTTTCTATCAAGTCACCCAGTCTGTGGTATTTTTGGATTGTAGCCATAGTAACCTCATACACTGGTACCTGAGAAATTATATGATGTGCACCTGACCTGTTTCTCGGCCCTTTTTTTTTCTCTGTGACCCAGTTCTTCTTTCCTCCTTCTTTGCTTTTCTTTCTTTTTCTTTCTTTTGACATAAATTTTATGGGATAGAGTTGACTCAGAAATTTGTGTTAGTTTCAGGTATACAGCAAAGTAAATCAGATGTATAGGTAATGTTCCTTTTCAGATTCTTTTCCCAGAATTGAGTAGAATATCCTATTCTATATAGTAGGTCCTTGTTACTTATCTACTTTATATACAATAGTATGTATATGTCAGTCCCAACATCCTGTTTTATCCCTCCTGCTCCACATTTCCCCTTTGGTGACAAGTTTGATTTAAAAATCTTTGAGTATGTTTCTATTTTGTAAGTTCTTTTGTATCATTTTTTTTTAGAGTCCACATATTAATGGACTCTAAAAAAAGACATATGATATTTGTCTTTGTCTGGTTTACTTCACTTAATATGATAATCTCTGGGTCCATTTATGTTGCTGCAGATGGCATTATTTTATCCTTTTTATGGCTGAGTAATATTCCATTGTATATACGTACCGCTTCTTCTTTATCCATGCCTCTGTCAGTGGACATTTAGTTTGCTTCCATGTCTTGGCTATTGTAAATACTACTGCTATCAACATTGGGGTGCATGTATCCTTTTGAATTATGGTTTTCTCCATGTGTATGCCCAGGAGTAGGGTTGTTGCATCATATGGTAGTTCTATATTTAGTTTTTTTAAAACCTCCATACTGTTTTCCATAGTAGTTGTACCAATGTACATTCCCACCAACACTATAGCAGGGTTCCCTTTTTCTGTGCACCCTCTCTGCAGTGATTGTAGACTTTTTGATGATAGACATTCTGGCCCTCTTGAGCTTTAATAAACTGAAGTATCTTCAGTTCCTCAGGATTCATCTTTTTTCATCCTGGAGAGATGAAGCTGTATTCTTGCTCTCACCTTGGGGCTTAAACCCAGGGATCTAATCAGAGCTCTAAGCATTTGGCCTTCAAAATCTGAAAAATTAACTAGAAGACAGGCTACAGATTTAATTCTCATGTTATATGAAGAGTATTAAGAGACTAGAGCTTTCCTAGGAGCACTAAGAAATCCAGGAAAAGTTTATTTTCCTATAGAAGATAAATGTAATTTTATGCAGGGATCAGATAGATGCAAAAGGTATTAGCAGATATTTTAAAAGTCCTCAAAGTGAATATTTGAATCTGTAAAACTAAAGTATACATTTTATTTGAAGAAAATTAATGTCAATAAGTTCAATTCTAAGATAAGCAATTGGACTTTAAAGATAAAAAATTTTAAGCCTCCAGATAGAAAAAAAAAGTCACCCAAAAAAGGAGAAAGATAAGTTGCCCTCAGACATCTGTACAGCATTATTTAATGTCCAAACGTAATAGAAGTTCCGAGAATTTGGAAATGAAATAGGACTAATGGATGTTAGACCTAGGTAACACTTTGAATGCAAAGTGTCACAGACAGATATCTTCATACATCAAGGAACTCAGTGTATATGACATATACAAATCTTTCTTGAAAAGAATAATAAAATAAATAGTAAAAATATGGTAAAATGGTTAATGACACATTCAGTTACAACAATAAAGCATTGTCTCTGGGTCGTGAACAAAACTAAATATGTCAGGTATTTGGCATGCAGTCAGAACTCTCCTGAGTATAAAGAGAACAGATACGTGGAAGAATTCAAGGAATAGATCATCCATGTGAATTTTCTGGAAAATCTAACTTGCCATTAGAATTCATTCAATTAGGAGACATATAGTATGTAGAGAGCATGGGCTGGATTTTTGAATATCGGCAATATTACAGAGTGATGGGCAGTATCATACCCATATAGTGGAAGCTGAAATTAGTAAAATCATTCTAGGTAATAATTTCTTTAAAAAATCTGAATGTTTATACCCTCTGTTCTGATAAATCACTTTTAGTACTTTATTCTAATGAAATTAAGGATTTGAAAAAAGATATCTAATGAAAAACAAAGATACTAGAACCACTTATTAAAGGGTAAAATTCTCTTTGGATCTCCTAAGACAAGAACAGTTATGGAAAACCTATAGTATTCACATATTTTCTGAAAATGTATCATGCAGTTTTTTATTAGAGTAAATGGTGTTCTTTCTGGATATAGAGGATACATAGGTAAGTAGATAGATACACAGATAGACAGATTGATTTGAAAGACCAAAACATGTAGATGAGAACCCCAAAACTGTTACACACTAAACAATTAGATATATGAGGCAATAAGAGTAGTAGACCAAAATCTGAAAATGAAAAAAAACTTCTATCCTAATGAGTCTTTACATATATTTTATATAAGTAATATACATCTGCCTGTGGTATAGTCATTAGCCCAGTTCTGTTTGCAGTTTGGGTTTCTGGAGTGAGATGTAAGGCTAAGAAAATTTATGAGTACACTTATTTTTAGTGTTATATCTCTGTATTTCAGTGTATTTTTTATTTACAAAATATTTCACAGGCAAAAAAAGAAACTTATGAGTAAAATTAGTTATGTGAACCAAGTTGACTTTAAAAATAAGACAAAAATGTTGGAAATCATGGAATTCCCATCATGGCACAGTGGAAACGAATCCAACTAGGAGCCATGCAGTTTCGGGTTCCATCCCTGGCCTTGCACAGTGGATTGAGGATCCAGCGTTGCTGTGAGCTGTGGTGTAGGTTGCAGATGTGGCTCAGATCTGGCATTGCTGTGGCTCTGGTGTAGGCTGGCAGCTACAGCTCCTATTAGACCCCTAGCCTGGGGAACCTCCATATGCTGCGGGTGCGACCCTAAAAGGAGAAAAGACAAAAATAAAAAAAGTTAGAAATCAGATTATTCTCTTCTTGAACAAACTTTAAAGCTTCCTAAACAACCCTTAAAATAAAATTTTCTGGAGTTCCCATTGTGGCTCAGTGGAAACGAATCAGACTAGTACCCATGAGGACGCAGGTTCAATCCCTGGCCTTGCTCAGTGGGTTAAGGATCCGGCATTGCTGTGAGCTGTCGTATAGGTTGCAGATGCAGCTTGGATCTGGCTTTGCTGTGGCTGTGACGTAGGCCAGTAGCTGCAGCTCCGTTTCAAGCCTTGGCCTGGGAAACTCCATATGCTGCAGGTGCAGTCCTAAAAAAAAGACAGAAAAAGTGAGAGTTTTGAGTTTTTGAGAGTTATAGTGAGAGTTAGCATAGTGTTTGATTCTTTTTTTGGTTTAATTTTGCAGCATGGTATACTTGTTTATTCATCTGTAGTTAAGTGAATAAAACTTCCCCTTCAGGACTTATGTCCTTGTCATTCTCCTTTTTTGATCAGAGTTAGTCAGTAATATTTATTGATCAAAGTTTCATATATTGGACAGTTCAATTTTATCTAGCTGGAGAGGAAGAGTACCCGGTAGGGAGACTCTGCTTCTATGGTGTGCATCGAGATTTGTTACGGGATTTATTTCCTTTTAACTGTCTCAAAAATTTATTTTCCTAAAGTCATTTTGAAAGACATTCATAGAAATCTGTATGATAAGTCTTGGTTTCTAAGATATTAAAATATTCTTTACAAATGCTTTTTAATGCTTTCTTTAGTTTGTTACAGTGTTGAGCTAATTAGTTTTATCCCCAAGATCAAAACTGCATATAGACGAAGCATATAGATAAGGTTTGCTATGACTTATCACTACCAATACTGTACCTTTTTCTGGCAAATGTTTTAATATTCTTAGGAAATCATTCCAGTTTCTGAATTTCTTTGAGCTAGGCAATATTTTTAAAAAATGAATTGCTTCTCAGATTCTGGTTCATTCCAAAAGATAGATCAACACCTAGACTACTGAAATTTGTAGCATATATACTGCAAATGTAATGTAAAAATATATGTTTATATATGCATATGCATGTGTACATATTCAACTTATGTATATGTATGCATTTAGTGTATATACACACATGTATTTCTATATCTATAACAACTGTTGGGTAGTGAAGAAATTTGAGAAAACTGAATAGAATATTTCATCTGATATGTATTTATGCATGTAGAAATATTTATTAGATTTATATAGGAAAAGAAATGCTGTTTTATCATGTAACTCTTATATACCATTCTTATTATGTTCTCATATTGTAGCATGTATTTCCCTCAGGTTGTCTTAATGGTAATGTTAACACATTACCTACCAAGAAGGTTTGGTAATTTCAAAAGCATTTGTTACAGAGCTCTTAAATTAAATTAAGAAAAAAAAATCTCTCAGTTGTAATGAAGGCATAATAAAATTCTAGTGAGTTCTCTTTTACTACTTTACTGAAAGAACTTGCATCTGAGTAAAACTGATATGCACTTTAATCTACATTTAAAGGCAGAGTCATGATTGAGCTTGAATCCATGATTTAGATAATAAATGCTATATATCACGGTGTATCAGATAAGATAAACATTTATTAAGTGCCTATTAAATGAGCTGTGCTAAGTAAAAATAAGAAATAGCCACTGCCTTCAAGGAGTTTAAAATGTGACTGAGGAAAACAACAATATAAGATGTTAAGTAACATTTCACATCTACTTCGAAAGTGATGTCACAGGTAAGTAGATGAGTAAGTGCCAAATAAAATATTCAGTAATAACTGCATCTAGAATATGAAGACCAGAGAGTCTGCGTTGACAGGTATGCTTTATGGCAGGGTTGAGTGTGGAGAAAAAGCCCTGCATATCTCCACTAGAGGGTTCAAGAACCCATCTGCAAAGACATTAATTTTGTTCCTCCACAGAGTTAAAATCATAAAGACACATTACCTTTGTATTACTTTTTTGGACCTGAATTTGTGAAACTCAAAAAGCAACATTGAATTCCATCCAAAGAAAGGGTAAGGATAATTCTCAGTTTGCATGAGAACTGGGAAACTTGCCTAGTTTCCCAGTTCTCATGCAAAGGGAATAAGTTAAATAGGAACAAGCTATCTATCATTTCTAATGAACAGTTCAGAAACATCATTATATTTTAACATTCATTCTTTTATTTACTCAAAGAATATTTATTGAAGAAAAATACAAACTAAAATCCTTTCCTTTTATACTTACCCTCTAAGGAGGGGTAAATGCATTGAAAAAAAAAGGTATGTAACATCTGAAAATATATATACCATGCATCAGTGATAAGAAGAATAAGACAGGAGTTCCTGTCATGGCGCAGAGGAAATGAATCCGACTAGGAACCATGAGGTTGCAGGTTTGATCCCTGGCCTTGCTTAGTGGGTTAAGGATCCGGCATTATCGTGAGCTATGGTGTAGGTCACAGATGCGGCTCGAATCTGGCATTGCTGTGGCTGTGGCATAAACTGGTGGCTACAACTCCAATTCGACCCCTAGCCTGGAAACCTCCATATGCCACGGGTGTGGCAAAAAAAAAGAAGAAGGAAAAGAAAAATAAGACAGAACGAGCAACATTCCCTGACACCACTGCTAAAAAGGATGCCCCCTGTTTAGATATATCAAGAAAGATAAAGTTAGACTGAAAGGGGGAAAGAAAGTGGAAATGATTAACAAGACAAGATTAAAAACAAAGAAAAATCAAACAGAAAAGAGGATGGAACAAAAGAAGAATTAGAAGGGAAGGGAGAGAAGATATTCCCTTTTATGAATTTCAACTTTGTACAAGTTACTATTCCATAAGGTAAGAGCTGACATCACAGAGTTAATGAATTTAAGAATGAAAATGAAAACCAAAAGGAATGACTGAACGTTTTGAGAAGAGAGGTGTGAGATCAAGGAAGGAATATGTATGTTTGTTTGAGATGGGAGGAAACAGTTCTAGTGAATGACAAATAATTTTCCAAATTCCATTCTATAAATTTCATGGCCAGTTTAAGAACAAATATTCTCTGCCCTCAAGCACCTTTTTTCCCCCAAGAAATCTATTGGTGTCCTTTATCCAGTAATTATTAATTAAAAATGCTTCCATTTATAATAGCCATATTAATAGATAAATGATTATTGAGTGTATATTAAGTGCATGACAGTATGGCGGGCCTGGGGAAAAGTAAAGACATTCAACACGTATTTCCTATTATTAAGGAATTTTTGCTTTAGCTTGTGTCTTTTATGAAATTTATTTGATTAATTTGGGGGGAAACTAAATTATTAGAAACTAAATTATTAGAAAAAAACTTAAGTTTAAATTGTTTCCCATTGACAGTAGAAATAATAGAACAATAATCTTTTCTAAACTATTATTCTTCAATTATGTCTAGATTGTAATTAAAGATTTCCCTAAACTTGTGCAGCATTTTAATGTATATTCCCATAAAAACTGAGCTATATGCCAGCAACCGAAAAAAACATGATGCAAAGTTATTATAATTTTTCATATTGATTATTAGATGCTATTAAGAAAAAAATTACGTTACTACTGCCACTACTAAAATAAGACCCAAAGAAAAATGAGTAAGTAATGGGTTTCTAAAAATATTCTTTTGAAATACTGTACACAGTCCATGCCTATAGTAAGCACTTAAGAAAATCTGAATTAATGTAGACATTGATATACACTATCTCCTAATGTGACCTGTGTAGGAATGCATTAATCCTAAGGTTTTGGACTGTACTGATAAACAGGGCACTAAAATGAAATTAAACCCACTTATTAGTTCCTAGCTGCAAAAACTCTTTTTAACCTATTTGTGTTTAAATGGCTTTGTATTGAGAACTACAGAACTCTCAGCCCACAGTGACTCCTGTCGAACCCCTGTACTAGAAGACCTGACCAGACTCTTAGCAGGCTCCCATCAGCTCAAGGTCATGGGCCTAGGATGACCCCAGCCCTATTCAAAGTGCCTTCTGGGGAGTTCCTGTTGTGGCGCAGCAGAAACAAATTGACTAATAACCGTAAGGTTTCGGGTTTGATTCCTGGCCTCACTCAGTGTGTTAAGGATCTGTCATTGCCATGAGCTGTGGTGTGGGTCCCAGACACAGCTCATATCCAATATTGCTGTGGTTGTGGTGTGGCGTAGGCCAAAAGCTACAGCTCCATTTCGACCCTTAGCCTTTGAACCTCCATATGCCGTGGGTGCAGCCCTGAAAAGCAAAAAAAAAAAAAAAGAAAAAAAAAAGAAAGAAAAGAGAAGAAAGAAAAATTAAAGTGCCTTCTGGAGAAGTCTCAATGCTGCCAGAATTAACTGTCCAGCCAAGATCTGGTGGTAGGTGAATAGGCCCCAGAAACCCCTCTTAGAGCAGTTACTTTAGAAACTGGCAATTATAAACCTTTTCTTTGGCCTTTGAGGTGCAAAACTACCACTCAAACCCTTTTCTACAGGGACCTGAGAGCAGTCTCCATGAAATGTACTCTGCAAACTACCTCTCACTCTGGCTCCCAGTCCCTAAGGCAGGATAAGGACCTAACTTAGAGAGTACCTTGCATGACTGCCTCCAGCCATAAAGATGAAAGTGTTGATTTGCATTTCTCTAATAATTAATGATGTTGAACATTTTTTTGTGTGTGCCCATTGGCCATCTGTATATCTTCTTTGGAGAAATGTCTATTGAAGTCTTCTGCATATTTTTCAATTGGGTTGGTTTTTTTTGCTGTTGAGTTGTGTAAGTTGTTTGTATATTTTAGAGATTTGTCAGGTGCATCGTTTGAAATATTTTCTCCCATTCTGTAAGTTGTCTTTTTTGTTTGTTTGTTTTTTTACAGTTTCCTTTGCTGTGCAAAAGCTTGTCAGTTTGATTAGGTCCCATTGGTTTATTTTTGCTTTTATTTGTGTTGCTTTGGGAGACTGACCTGCAATAACATTTGTAAGGTTGATGTCAGAGAATGTTTGCCACTCTTCTAGGAGTTTGATGGTGTCTTGTCTTATGTTTAAGTCTTTAAGCCATTTTGAGTAGATTTTTGTGCATGGTGTGAGGGTGTGTTCCAGTTTCATGGATTTACATGCAGTTGTCCAGGTTTTCCAGCACCACCTGCTGAAAAGACTTTCTTTTTCCCATTTTATATTCTTTCCCCCTTTGTCAAAGATTAATTGACCATAAGTGTCTGGGTTTATTTCTGGGTTTTCTGTTCTGTTCCATTGTTCTGTATGTCTGTTTTGGTACCAGTACCACACTTTCTTGATTATTGTAGCTTTTCTCACACCAGTGAGAATGGCCATGGTTAACAAGTCAAAAAATAGCAAATGCTGGAGAGAATGTGGAAATAAGGGTACCCTCCTTCACTGTTGGTGGGAAAATAAATTGGAACAGCTACTAAGGAAGTACCTCAGAAAACTAAAAAGAAAAATTAAAGTATAATATAGAACTAGTATATGATCTAGCCATCCCATTCTTGGGCAATCGCAAAAAAACTTTCCTTGAAAAAGATGCTTGTACCCATATGTTCATTACAGCACTATTCACAATAGCCAAGACATGGGAACAAGCTAAATGCCCATCGACAGATGGATGAATGAAGAAGATGTGGTATATATACACAATGGAATACTACTCAGCCATAAAAAGGACAAAATAATGGCATTTGCAGCAACGTGGATGGAACTAGTGACTCTCATACTAAGTGAAGTAAGACAAATACCACATATCACTTATATCTATCTGGAATCTAATATATGACATAAATGAAAAGAAACAAACTCATGGACTTGGTGAACAGACTTGTGGTTGCCAAGGGGGAGGAGAAGGGAATGGGACGGACTCAGAATTTGGGGTTAGTAGATGCAAATTATTGCATTTGGACTGGATAAGCAATGAGATCCTGCTGTATAGCACAGAGAACTATATTTAGTCACTTGTAATGGAACATGATGGAGGATGATGTGAGAAAAAGAAAGTATATATGACTGGGTCACTTGTCTCTACAGCAGAAATTGACAGAACATTGTAAATCAACTATAATAGAAACAATTTAAAAAATATTGCTGGAATTAAAAAAAGAAAAGATAGAAGCATGTTTCTCTTCCCCCAAAACACCACTTAAATCCAGGTGGCCTAGTCATATGAACCAACTGCCTACATACTCCTCAGGGCCTCTCTCCTAGAACCCCTAGCCTTTAAAAGGCCTCCTGCTTTTGTTTGGGGAATTTGAGTTCAGTTCATGTTGGGCTGTCTTCCCTTTTGCAGTAGTTACTGAACATAATCTATCCTTAGCACTAAGTGTCTGTTTTTGTTTATCTTTGACAGTACCCTTCTAGAAATCTTATATCTTCACAACCTTCTCTTCTTTCACTCACTCCCCAAAAAGATATGCTCTGTGGTCCTCTCTTCTTGACATTTGAAAAAAGTACGGGGGGCGGGTGGAGCAGATAAAGACGGTTAACTTTTTATTAGCACGTAACAGTGAGGAAACCACTAGACATTTTCTCTGTATCCTGATCCCCACACCCCTTAATGGTAAGTATCTCTTTCATCATTGATGCTCTGCAAAATGACACCAACACAATTTCCTCTTCCTTTACTTCGAGGGCAGCTTGCTAGCTAATGGTTCTACATCCATGTCATTGGTTTCTCAAGGCCATGTACCATTTGCTATTTTGGTACTACCTAATACTTTCTGTTCCTCCATGAAAAGCATTCAGACAAAGTGCTATGGGTACAGGAAAGGTCTAGATAAAGTAATGGGGGTGAAAGTCAGATCTGTCCAACTTACCTTGTCCTATTTTCAACACTTCTAGACATTTTTGTTCTAGGTCTTGACACATAGAGAAAATTGTATCCAAACTGGTTCCTGAACAAAGCCTTCACTTTCTTCCATTTTCTCGTCTGTCTTTTCCCTTTTCCCTAATTTTTATGTTAAAATTTTATATATTCGAAGAGCGTTTTTTAAATTTCATTTTCTTTATTAGGCCAAGAAAGTTTTTCAGCAGAATAAAATAGTTAAACTCTCCTTCTCTTTAACCCCATTACATTTTTATTTTTTTCTAGTACCTAATTTAATTCACACTTATTTTCCAACCTGTTCTTTTTAGAGTAAGAATTTTGTAAAGTATCTCTAGGTAGGCAGTAGGCAGTAGGCAGTAAATATTTCATCAGTATAAAAGAATCAAGAAACATAAGTGGCGATTAACCTATAACTTAAACCAATAAACCAATAAAAGATTTGCAAGTACCTCCTAATGTTAGCCTATTTTAATTTCAATTCAGTTTTCCACACAGCTAAGATGGGAAAAAATTCCTGTTTTAGCCAGTCATATAATGGTTTTACTTTTACGGATTTGCATCAGGTCGTGAGCATCATTAAATTGAGCTAGTGTTCTTTTATTAAAATATCTATACTTAAGGTATAAATCAATGTTTAATATGTTAGTCAAGCACAAGGTATCTATGATGCAATGTGAAATTAATTTTATATTACCAAAGAAACTCATTGTATATCCAGAACCAAATAGACTCATGATTTAGCAGCATTTCAGAGAGTGCTAAAGAGTGAAGAACTCTTAATGAGAGATCAATTCAAATAAAATTCACCTTCTCTGAAATGGAAAACAAAAAATGTCAGCTCTATGAAAGTAAGAAGAGTTTTAAGTAGCATGATACATAGTTTATTATGATTAATGATTAAGGTAATTTTTAAAAGCTATTTATTCTACATGTTTTACAGAGAGCAAATGGGTGGTATAAAGAAAATCTGAAGAATTAAGAATATATACTTACATTAGGACAAATACCTACACCTATACTTTCAGGTTTGTAAACTTTCTCGTATAAAGAGAGGTAAGGTTTCCAGAAATGGACTACTGAATGAGTTTACAACCGGGTTCATATCCTCCAAGACGTGTCAGCAATGCAAAATGATAGCTACCTCCTGAATAAATTTCAGAATTCATGTAGGTTGTTATCTGTTAAACTGAAGACCTCATCTGAAGAAAAACAGATGTGAGTTTATTAAATCATGTCAACAGTAGCCATTTTCAGCAGGTTAAAAAAATTTCCTCCAAGGAAGGGCAAAAATGTGGTGTCCTTGATAGCACTGGCCTTTCTGCTTCAATACCCAAAACGGCTGTAGACAGGGAAGAGGTGAGAAACTAAGGAGGCAGGCATTCCCTGCTTTCTGAGCTTTCACTTGAGCCTTTGAAGAAACCAGCTTATATTTCATGAGAGTGATAGGGCAGAGAAAGAAAGGATGACAACAGGATGGTGAATACAGATAATGGCTTTGAGTTCTGCTCAGGATTAGAAGGACAGGGCCCACATTTTTGTTGACATTTCTTTTTTTTTTTTTTTTGTCTTTTTGCCTTATCTAGGGCCGCACCTACGGCATATGGAGGTTCCCAGACTAGGGATCTAACAGGAGCTGTAGCTGCCGGCCTTTGCCAAAGTCACAGCAACACGGGATCCAAACCGTGTCTGTAACCTACACCACAGCTCACGGCAACGCCGGATCCTTAACCCACTGAGCAAGGCCAGGGATCGAACCCGCAACGTCATGGCTCTTAACCGGATTCGTTAACCACTGAGCCACACGGGAACTCCTTGTTGACATTTCTTTAGGGACTTCTTTGGCATGGTGAGGTCTGGGTGCCAATACAGCTGTCCCAATTTCTACACTGGGAAAGTTGAACTTACACTGGGAAAACTGTAGGGAAGAACACCCATCTCAACAACAACCTTTTGCTTTTAATTCATGATACTAAACACACACAAGCTCATAGCATACACATACTGTCCGAACCCTGTTTTTATCATTTATATTCACATTTCATTTATGGCTTCACTTTCTCTTACATACTTGATTACCCCATGAATTGTATTTCCCTCTGTCCCTCAGTTCCTGCTAATTCTTTTGTTTTATAAAAGATCAAGAAAAGATTTATCCTGCAGATCATTCACCTCTTTCTGTAGGAGTGCATCTAGGGTGCCCATGCAAGTCCTGGAGGCACTAGCTCCCTCACTTTCTCTTGATAGGAAGGTTCTGTTTGGGGGAGAGATAGCTGAGGTGGAGGGAATTTATAAAATTCGAGGAGATAGTGCAGCCCAGATACCCCTTGCAGAGTGGAAGGATCCTCAGGGTGGAGAGGAAACCTCAGCTGGGGACAGATTAGAGCTGCTTCTCAGTGGAGAGATGCATCAGATAGAACTAGGAGTACCTTGCAAGAGGGGTACCAAGTTCCTTTGCTAAATATACACATCTGCTGGCAAGCAAACAGACCCCCTCCCAAGTAGAGTGAACAGGGGAAGGAATTGAAAGACATTTCCAATGCACAGCTTGGTCTTAAAAATATAGATGTGCAGGTGAGCTGGTCAGTTTATTGCCCATTCAATGTGGAAGATGACCACCCGGCCTCAATTCTGCAGGAAACACAGAGGTGTCATAAGAAACTTTGTGGCTAGGTATGTGATACTGTTTCACTCCTTTTGCAGATATTCCTCTAGCAGAGGTTGAGGAAACACCAGTTGCACTTAAACTTCACGGGGAAGAAACAGGATTCTGAGATAAAGCAGCCACCTAGTGTCTTTCTTTTAACACAGCCGTCAACCCACCCGCCCCACCCTGCCATAATAGACTTAAAGGAGAGAGAGGGACAGAGAAAGCTAGAAATCAGGGAGAAAATTCACTAAAGATCTCAGCAATCAGTTTAGTACAGTCTCCCATTTTAAAAATACATGACACAGGAAGCCATAACAGCCTTCACCTCACTATTTCTCCCAGTACCTATTCTCATCTTGTATTTGACTCACTATTTCTACCAGTGCCTATTCTCATCTTGTATTTGACTATTTCTCCCAGTGCCTATTCTCATCTTGTATCTGACTTTGTATGAGCAGAGCACATATAAAGTCAGAGGCATTTAGAATGGTGTTTCAGGAAATGTAAGTTTCATATAAAATAATCTTAAGATTTCAAGGTTCTCTTCAAAGAGAAAAGCATACTTAATAACCTTGTACGAACCTTCCCACATAACAGCAATTGTTTGTAGTTGAGTAGGAGCTCTTTTAATGGGAGTTTCCCCCCGCTTTGCCCCTTTTGCATTGTTGGTACTAAATTGTGAAACATTTCCATTTTGTTTCTTACTCTCTATGTTATCTTTCTTTTATATGCTCTTCTTTATTAATATATTGTAGTTAACACATGCTCTGTCTGCCTTATAATGTAAAACTTTCTCAATCAGGATTGTTCCTAATCTGAATCAGAATATAAGAAAATAATGTAAGCAGTGATTTTTCTCGATTACTCTAAGGATGTTTTATAACTAGGAGCACTTTAGATGCTTAAGAAAGAAGTCAATTCATTATATACAGTGAATGCCTCAGAGCGTTAGGGTTTAATTCTGTAATGGACCTCAGTTGAGAAAGTCTAGGGATAAGCATTCTTTGATGTATTTGTTTTGTGGATATAATTTTTCATAAACTGGACTTACAGTGAACAGTTGAGCAAATAACTAAATAAAGCATGTGAGACTTGAAAATGTTTATGCACAGTTTAGGGGAAGTCACATACTCTGAGAAAGAATCAGTGGATACTTACTGATAGTGGATACTTACTGGTAGGGGCCTGAGGGAATAAAGAAAAATAATAAGTATAATTCACATCTGACCTGCTTCTGCCCAAAGTAATATAAATAATTGATCTCTACTCTGCACTGCCACAATTATCTTTCTTCACATTTCTCTCAAAAGCTTTATGTCAATACACATGGAAAACTTAGAGAAAATTGTCCTCTCATAATATGACAGCTTAACCAAATTGCATGTTAGTTACAATTGTGACCTATAATTAAAAGAGTCAGGAAATGCATTTTAAAATTCTGTCAGGAAAACTCAAAATGCATCTGCTCATTATCATCAGTAAAACCAAAAATATATGCTACTCACTTTTTAGTTATCTTTCTGGATAACTGCAGAGGACATTGCCTTAGAAGCCTAGGGTTGGAAGTAAGTGAATCCAATTATTTATGATATAGGCACAGATATCAGGATAGAGATGGAGATGGGGTAGAGATAAAGGGGACAAATCCATGAAGAAGCGAGTTCTGGGAAGTGAGTGAGTGAATCATATAGAAGGGGCAGGATTCCTATAGGCAGGCATCTGGAGTTCATGGGAGGCTTGGTTGTGTGTTTACTGTATACTACAGACACCCTCTACCTTTATACCAAGGTGACTTTTGAGAAGTAAAATATTGCCTGCCATATCAGTAAACAAAAGATGGCATAGTATCAATAATTGCAGCCACCTCTGATGCCATTGAGCCCCAGGGTTTGTGAGTTCCTTGTGGAGTGAGAGCAACAACAGGTAGTGTTCAATTTCAGTGCTCTCCTCTGAGGTGATTAAAGCCACAAGTGATGCCTGTTCAAGGACTCCTAGTGGTAGCGGGCCACACCCACCTCTGGAGTCAGTGATAACTGCAGTGATTTGCCCCTGCCACCTGCAGACCATGCAGGAAGCACCCTGTCTCACTTAACCAACACAGGGCTTGCTACGCAGGCTGCTCCTAGTTGCAGAATCCTGGCAAGTGACAGAGATCAAGTGTATGGGTACTGCCCAGAGCGTTCGGCAGAGGCAGCAACTGGGCTGGTGTGCCTCCAGGGTTTTGAGAGCAACAACAGGTGGTGTTCAGTCACAGTGCCCTCTTCTGTGGTGCTCTTGAGGTAATGGGGCCCGCAGGTGGTGCCTGTTCACAGACCCCTAGTGGTAGTGGGCCATGCCCACCTCTGGAGTCAGTGATAACTGCAGTTTGCCCCTGCCACCTGCAGACCATGCAGGAAGCTCCCCATCTCACTTAACCCATGCAGGAGATGCTCCACCCACTGCTCCTACTTGTAGGATCTTGGGAAGGGTCAGTGATCAATCATCTGGGCACCACCCAGAGATGGCAGCTTCAGGGTGGGTGTGTTCCCAGGGGCGTGACAGCAAAAACGTGTAGTGCTTGGTTGCAGTGCCTTTTTTTTTTTTTTTGCCAACCCTTGATGTGACTGGGGCCGCAGACAGAGCCCACTCACAGGCCCCCTAGTGATGGCAGCTACACCTCCCTCTGGCCTCTGAGCAAACCACTGCAGTCTCTCCCTGCCCCCTGTAGATCATGCAAGAGGCACCACATCACACTTAGCCCCCCGCCACCCCCAGCCCACACAAGAGTTTCCCGGCCACCTGCAGCCTGCACAAGAAGCGCCCAGTCTCCTGTAGCCCGAGCAAGCGGCTTATCAGCACGTGTAGCCTGCACCAGAGCTGCCCTATCCTATGAGAGCCTACATGCACATGGCGGTCCGCCCCTCCTCCTCTCGCCATCCCCAACAATGGCAGCTGCGGTCCCAGTCCTTCTCCCGGGTTCCCTCTGCCGTGGCTTTCCACTCCCCAGCCCTGTAGCACACCACTCCCCCGCCCTCTCCTTAGGCCCTCAGGCTGTCCCCACATAGCCAACCGCAGTCCTCTCCCCAGGACCGACATCTGGATCCAAAGTCTCAGCACCCAGCCCCGCCCAAGCATCTCAGGCTGTGGTATCCAGACCTGTGGTTCAGATGATCTGTGCGGCTCTCACTCTACTTTGCCCTCCTCGGTCCAGCTGCTGTGCTTTTCTCGGGAACTTTGAGGTCCCTCTGTCTCGGGTGATCTCCCTGTCAGTTAGGTGGTTTCCCAGGATGTGGGTTCCGTTTCTCTTTCACAGCTCCCTCTCAGGAATGCTAGTCTCGTCCTGAATCCTTTTCTTTCTCGCTATCTCTTTTTTTCTTTTGTTCTACCCAGTTATGTCCCGAGTTTCTTGCCCTTTTTGGAGGTTTAAGTTCATCTGCCAGCATTTGTAGATGTTCTGTGCAAGTCGTTTTACATGTAGATGTGTTTTTTGATGTGTCTGTGGGAGAGGGTGAGCGCAGCGTCTTACTCCTCCACCATCTTGATCTGCCACCTCCCAAGATGATTATTTTAATAAGCACAGAAGAGAAAATATGTGGGAGCATGTAATAGGGAGTCCTCTCTAGATGAGATAGAGAAGATATCTCTGAGAAGACTGTATTGATTTAATGCCTGAAGAATAAGAAGGAATTGCCTTTACAAATGAGCAGTGAGAACAGCAAATTTGAGTCTAGAAAGTATAAAATAGCTTGGCTAAAATGGCGAAAAGTGAACATAAAAGTCATCATTATGTCTAGTGAAACAAATTGTATGGCAATGAGAAAAGGTTTGAAAAATAAACGTCAGCTGTAGTTGTATCAGAATATGGAAAATCAGATCACTAGAGGAATTATTTCTATACAGCTGTTAAGTTTGAGGGCATGGATTTAAAGAAACATCTTTTATATCATATATTCTACTTTCAACTTTAGGCACAGAGGATCTATATACATATATTTTATAATATTTTATATATCTACGTGTATAAGATATAGTGGTTAAAATCTTCAGAAGCTGAGATTTTACCAGGCAACATGACAGAGAAAGAGAGAAGAACAGATATTAGAGGTGATTTGCATGTCATAATTATAATAATAAACAATGGTCAAAATTGGGAAAAGAGAGGAGGAAAAATAAAATAAAAGAGTAATGATAGCTATAGAATACTCAAGAGCGCAACTAAATGAAAACTAATGATATAATTATTGTAAGCGTAATATTAGAAAAAAGTGAGTTGAAAATATAGGAAGTAGCAGTCAGAGAATGGCATGTTTGAACCTTGGATTTCAGAGATAGGGCAGTAATGCAAGATTTGGGGTATGTCCATGGGAATTAAATACAATGAATATAGGGAAAACATTTATCAGAGCTGGTGAAATCTAGAAGCGGAGAGGCCAGGGTTTTGAGAAGTGCTCAATGTGAGTATTTGAAGTGACTGAGAATGGTGAAAGGAAAAGGGTAGAGTGTGTGTGAAGAAGGAAACTGAGTGGAGCAGTCCTTCCACAACTGGGAGTGGTTGGACTGATGGCTGGGACACTTGAGGAGGGCAGAGGGAGGCACCACTGATGACACTCATTTCAGAGGAGCTGGAGCCTCCTGAAACAAGAACCAAAGGTAAGGCAGAATTCTAACTCAGGTAGTCAGTGTAGGATCATGGGCTTTGATGCATTCTTTGATATGGCTACTGACTAACATTTGTGGCTTAAGGGCCTCAGGGAGTAACATTCCCACAGGCCTTGTTTTCTACAGGAAGTGTGCCTTCCCCACAGGCCTTGTTTACTATAGGAAGTGTGCCTACCCCCACATGGACCTTAATCTCTAACCCACTCCTCAGCTGCTAGAAAAGGAATAAGAGGAGTGGTGGCTCAATCTAAGGGACGAGAAGGACAAAGAAATCATAAAACTTATGGGACATTTCCATCCCTAAAACCCCTATTGGACAAGGACTGATATAGGTAACTGGACAAGGCCAGTGCCAATGGGAGAAAACCACATCTTTCTGGACCTGATGTTGGCACTGCCCTTATCTTTAAGGGATAAAAATGCCTATAGGACAATAGCGGGAGCTTTTCAACCCCCTCCCAGCAACCCTGGGAGCTATTTGCTTTCCTGTAATAAAGACTTTGCTTGCTGCCTCGTTGTTAGCTAAATTCATTCTTCTGTTGCAGGAACAAGAACCTGGATTCCGGTAATATCTTTCCGGCATCAAGGGGAAAGTTTTGGGGTTCATAGTAGGAAATAAAATAGGCTATCGGCCTCATCATCTGGCCGTGTCTGAATGAATGACTTGTAAGAGAAAATCTAGTCTCGGCTTGAGAGGGCTGCCGTAGAAAGAGAGCGCTCTCCTTGAACCCTTAGAGCTGATTAAACTAAGAAAATTTGTAGCTTCATCTTTAGTTATCACAACCAAAAGGCCAAAAAAAAAATATTTTTTTTCTTCAGCAGTTGCAGATTGCCTAGTGCTATCTTCTGGACCTGTTTTAAAATGAATTTTCAAAAAAGTGCAATCACGTTTCTAGTATTTTAAGCAGTATTTTTCCCACTCTTCACTGATACATCAACTCAAATGGATTCAACATCATCACTACAATTCAATTGCCAAAGTACTTCCTTTTAATCGGTATTTCTTAAATGAGTGTACTAATTTCATAACTAAGCTTGGTTAGTAACAAAGTCAAAAACTCAGTAGCTTACAGACATGTTTATTTTTCTTGTGTTACTTGTCTGTGGCTGTAGAGTCAGCTGCTGTGTTTCTGATCCATGTTTCTCCACATTCCATGTTCTTGAATGAAAGAGCCAGCCCTTGCTTGGAACATAAAGTGTTTGGCAGAAATTCCCAGTACTTTCTAAAGCTTCTTCTGCTCAGACATGGTGCTACATTCTCTCCAACTCCACTAGCTGAAGCCTGTCAAGTTCAACTACACTGGGGATGCAGGGTGGGGAAGGGGGCGGTAGCAGTCACATCACTTCCCTCACTGTTTCTTTGCATGTTTTATGCCAGTGGGTCTTCAGAGAAATGAAAATGGAAAAAGCTGGGACAATAAAACAGTGTAATACAACAAGCACTGAAATTTAATGCTAGATACTTCAGATTACCCCAAGCAAAATTTGCTTATGAATTAGACCCAAACACAGCCCAAATGTGTCTGCCAAGGTTAAAGTAATAGATACTGGATATTGTCTGTAGCAGCGAAAAGGGACAAGGAATTTAAAATAAAAAACAGTCAAGATTTTTTTCCCTTCTTTACCTTAGAAAATAAATACAGGTAAAGGAATGAAGTAGTATTGGTTTATTGGGAAAGCAAGTCTGGCTAATCTGTCTCCCTAAAGTCCTCTCTGAGTGGTAATCACTCTTTGGTAAATTTTTCATGCTTCAGTGTCTGGCTACATAATAAATTAGCCCAGATACACAGTTTGATCATTACTTTGGTTTATGTTCTAGCCACTGGGATAAACTCTGTATAACTTATACGATAGGATGTCAACTGATCAAATGGTCAAGATGTTCTCTAGGGAGAAGTGTCCAGATTAAGCTGTACTCCTCCCTCATTTAGCTTGCATAATACAGATATCTTGATTTTACATGAACAAGCATTTTAGGGCTCTATTCCTACCTCTTATTCTCAAAGCTTCTTTTCTATTTACTGGGAAAATTCAAGTGTATGCTGCTGTTTTTATTCTCTACTGTCAACTCTGCTGACACATATGCCAGCTATTTTAAAATGAGCCATACCGTGTTGTAATCCTATGAGGATTACAGAATATTTTTTAAAATAAAACCTGAACTATATAATGAAAAAATCAGTTCTAATCTGAAGCCTTTTCCAAAGGTCACCCTAACACTTCAATACATAATTTGGACTGCTGAATTAATTCCTGGAAGACTATAGAGAAAATACAAGAAGTAAAGAAAAAAATATAAAATTCTACTATATATGTCACTTGAATTTTGTTCATCTTGCTATTTGAAGCCTGCCATTCTTAACCTCAGAATATTTTATCATTTGGCCTTTAAACTTTCAGGTCAAATTTAATGCCACAGAGGTTTACAGTCTTATTGAAATAAAGATAAAGAAGCCTCTCAGCTTTATTCTTTCTTCGTAGTCAGAAAATAATGCTCAGAGCCACTGAGCCAGGCACCAGTGTAAAAGCACCCTCTGGCTCATAGCATAACATTCCAGATGATGTGTTCAAACTCATACTCTAGTGCTATATTAAATGCCTCACAGTTAGTTATTGCAAAATTATGGTTAAATGAAGGTGTTTCTTTACATGAGACATTGCATATTCAAACACACTGAATGTTCAATGTGGCATTTACTTGAAAAGATGATCGAAGAGTTAAACAAATATTCATGACTGATCACACAATTGCACTTTAGGTTCAGAAATACTTACCTGAATGTCTTTGCATTTCTATGAGCTGTGGTAATATGTGAAGCTATAAGTACATATTAAGACGCAGGACTAATAAAAAATCAATCTACTATATATTATAATAGGCACCTTCTTTCTATATGACTTAATCTATTGAGGGGTCCTTTGTGGTTTTCAAATATAAGGAAAAATATGCAAAGCATTTTACAAGAATATCTATCAGGCTATCCCAAAGAATAAAAAAAGTGGAGATATACCAGGTGCCATTATATTGAATCATTCACAAATTAAAGGCACATAATGGTGAACATTTACACAATGAGTGTTTGGAAGCTTGCAGTAAATGGAGATTGCTCAAATTCTATTTGAGAGCCTGGAAGGGAGCCAATCATATACTCTATTTGATCCAAAATGAACAAATTTCTAATTTCTGTCTGCTCTGTTTTTATGGGTTAGAATGCTTGGCTGAAGCAAACAAAAACATTTTCTAGTTTCTAATCAAGGCACTTGCCACGTTAGGCAGAAGGAACATGTAGCAAACAGTAAGATGGTACCTTCTGCATATCTTGGGGTAAGAGTAAGACAATAAAATCCTGCTGGCAAGAATGCTTCATGGAATTGTTGAGGAACTCAGCCATGTGACTCTTGTCGTGGGATGCTCAAAATTTAGAAGAAAATAACCTGCTTCCTGTGGTTTGAGATGGAAATAAAGTATCTGAGACAAGAAGCAGTCTTTTTCCTTTAAGAAAGAGCCAGTGCATTGATGCTGTGTTTGCTCTTTGGAAATTTGTTCACTAGTGGTGAGGTACCTTATCCCTAGTTTAATTAAATCTGTTAACTACTTATAATATTAATACAGTGCTGTAGCATATGATATGGCATCATCTCTGAAATTATTAGTATTCATGAGTATTGATGAGTGTCCTTTTGGTTCTCTAGCAAGTGAAACTGTTGCCATAGCAGGACATACTTGAGGGATTTAACAAAGGCATGAAAATATGACCTTTCTAACATCTTCCTCCAGCTAAGTAATTCCCACTTCAGTACATTTTCCATTATTCCCCTTTTCCCTTTATATCCTAAACCTTTATTAAATATTCTTAACATGTGGACACTGAAAGGAATCTTGTATAAAACTTGAAGAAGGAAGGGAACATGATTTGAGGAAGAAAAGTGATATTTTTAAGTAAAAGCTAATGTAGTCAGTTTTTTTCAGGAAGGATGAGGATGTCAGCTGGGTGCTTCATCTGATTTAAGACATTGTTACAATGTTAACAACAAATTTTTTTTAAAAAAAACCAAAGTAAACAACAAGAATATGATTTAGAAGTGCTGGGATAAATAAAGCAATTTCATTATTACTTAAAAACACTCTTGGGCAATTCTGCCTAGTAGATGGAATAATTCATTTCCAGTTTTGAAATACATTAAGAAAACTTCTTTATGGGAAAAGAGGTTTTATTATTGGTTTTGATTTTTTGTTTGGTTGTTTTGGAAATTTGCTATAACCTTATGAAGGAGACAAAAAGAATGATGAGTACAATGAAAATTTCAAAAGAATTTTATGACATAGATAAAGCAGTCTAAAGTAATTATTACTTAGCCATACTTATGTTTTAGCAATATGCAAGTATATATTTGGTTTGTCAGCATACATTGTAAGTATTTATTTTACTAATGAAAGTGGTGCTAGAGTTAAGAAAAATTTGATTACTATATAGAGAGGCTATTTAGTAAAAACATATTTAGAAATATAAATAATAAGTATAAAATCAAACTAAAATTTCATTTTTCATCTATGCAGTAACTTCATTTAAAATATGAACTAAATTTAATGAAAATAATGATTTGTAGAATATATATTATAATGTGTTGGTTATATATTAAATATACAAGGAATTGCAATATTTTTAATAATCCCAAACTATGTGAAGTAAACTTTCTTCAATAATCACTTTCTCTATAATAACTTTAATTTTAGAAAGCTTACAGGAGTACTTCCATGTTTCATAGGCAGGCTAACTACTGTTACCCAAATAATCATAGAAAATAACTACCTAACTAGCCATTTACATTGTTTATGCATTTAGTTTCCTTTTTCCCCTTCAGTAAGTCTACCTCTGAGTTTGAATCAAAGGGAGTATCATGAATAATGCATATTTTGAGCATACACCAAAAAAATTAAAATAAAATTTGAACTTAAGAATGGCTTTGCACATATGGCTCATAATAGTTTTTTCCCCTAAATTCAGAAACATCTGCGATGCTTTTTCCTTCTTACAGACTTTCTCCTAATATTATGTTCCAGAGCCATCACATAGAAATTGGACTGAATTTTTATATGTCCTGATACTCAAAAGAGTCAGAAGTTTTCTCCCTATTTAATATCTGTCAACAATTAGATTAGTTTACAATACCCTTTCTTTTTTGCGTAGAGAAAAGGGGCCATATTTTAACTAAACCTTTCAGTCCTATTAGCAGGTAATTGAATAATTAAAGGTCATGTATTTTATTCCAGTACATCTGGAAGCACTGACACTAGGCTGATTCATACCAAGCCACTGTTCAGAAAATTAGATCCTAGTAGACAGATGTATCTAAATACCTATAAAAAGATAAATATATGAGATGATGAATGTGTTAAATAAGTAGATGGTGGAAATTAACGGTTTAAAAAGAAAAAAATACAAGTATCTATAATCATATCTGTTTTGTTCTTTCTTGTTGGTTGTTTAGAATATTCTTAGAGTGGGTCTTTACTATCTCTCTCCATTCCCAACACATACACCACTACATTTTTTTGGGCTTGTACACTTTTTTTATGCATCAACTAGTTTATTGAAAGCAGTGGCATACATTATTTATCTTATATATTCAAACCCATTTCAAGCGGCCTGTCTGTGGGCTTGAAATGAAAATGTTGAAGGATTACATAATGAATAAACAAATAAGAGATTTTTTCCCCTCTGATTAGCCACAGTTTACCTTCCTTTTTCTGAAATATCTATTAATTCCTCCATGGTATTTTTTGTTGGACAATCTTAACACATTTTACGAGCTCCAATTCATCTCTTACCGAAGCTGTAGATATTTTACCTACGTTTAGATTTCAGCAGTTTGAGTAACCACTTCGGGAGCCATCTCATAAATGTTCTTCCAAATCTTCTAGTTTTGGTGGAATGTTTCATTTTTCTGCTCTGTTATCCTTGGATTCTGCTACTCTTCCCAGCCTGGTTTAGTTTTTTGTTCCTGTAGTTACTATATCTTAGATTATTCTCATCCTATTATTTCTTATGTCTGTTTTAGACAGTTGCAAAACAATTTTTCTGTGTATCCCTACTTTATATGTTTAATATGTTTTATAAATTGAAATTTGATGGTGTGCTTTCTTGTATAAAATACTTTATCCAAATACGAGTTCACTGGAGATTCTTTTTCTTGATTGTAAGTGAAGCATATAGTTAGAAATTTGATAAGCAGAAAACCACTAAATTATTTGAATCATTTTTTTACAGATGCAATTTACCATACATAATTGCACATTTCTACCTAATATAAAAAGTACACATTTTAAAAATGTTTTGGAAAGAGAATAGTTTCAATTTCAAAACTTCTATATACATATAGTTCCTTTTGAATTAATAATATATACTGTGTAGAGCTGGACAAGCATATTCTTTTAAGAGACTATGGAACAGCTGGAAAATTTAATCAAAAAAAATTCAAACAAATTGAAACATCTTCATGATCGTATGTCTGTCCTTGGTCTTTGGAAAAGGCTAAAAAGATAAACCCTCCCTTCTATTACCTGATTCTCTTCTGGGATGTAAAAGCCCACCTTCCTCCATGCCCCCTCATTCAGGCTCTACAGTGAGGAGTAACCAAAATTGAAATAGATTTCATCTGGTTACTCTCTGGAATCACCATTAGAGTCTTCCATCTTGTGTCCTCATACATACTTACAAGGCTTGGTAATCCAGGATACTATAACCATTTTCCATAATATTCTCTGCCATTACTGGGTAGAAATTTCTTAAGGCGCTTCCCAGGTATAATCTGAACACTCCACCACCCCTGAGGGCAAGGAGAGACTGAAGGAAAAGGTAAAGCACTCCATATTGGTAGGTGGCAGGCTTAATAAGCAAGGGAATTTATTTTATTTGTTTATGCTTTATTAAAATGTGCCAATTTTTGCTTCACAGCAAAGTGACCCAGCCATATATATATCTTTTATATATGACATAAAGATACATGCACCCCTATATATTTTTATAAATTAAAGTATTATTTGGATATATGCCCAGGAGTGAGATTGCTAGATCATATGGTAGTTCTATATTTAATTTTCTAAGGAATCTCCATATTGTTTTCCATAGTGGTTGCACCAGTTTATGTTTCCACCCACAGTGTCAGAGGATTCCCTTTTCTCATACCCTCTCTAGCATTTGTTATTTGTAGACTTATTAGTGATGGCAGTTCTGGGTATCCTCAATACCACATTTCTATTTCAGGGCTATATCCTGGGGACTGCTTCTGGGAGTGGGGGGCGGGCAAGCAGAACACACATGCCAAGGACAAGGGAGGGAGAGGGGAGCATAACTTGTGTGGATCCAGCTCTTGGGTTAACTGGTGGTCGTGTCTTCTTGATTATCTCCTTCAGTAGCCACAAATGCAAACATTTATACCTGGTATGCATATTAACAGTTTTTTTGTTGTTGTTGAAGCTTAGCACTTATTATCCCTGCTCAAATTTATATAAACTCTGAGAAGGGGGTGACTTAGGAAAAGAGAGTGTATAAGAATATTATCTTCATTTTTGCTCTGGAATCATTGGCTAACAATTTAAAGGCTCCAAAATAGCCATTTTGACAAGTGTCAAAAGACCTTTGTGATTAATAACAAAAAAACACACAGTTCTATATGCCAATTTCATCTTAACATCACTTTTCCCCTCAGTTTCAAATGCCAATTTAATTTTCACTATATTGTTTTTTAGGTCTTTTTTTTTTTTCCTCTTCCACTGAATGTGATATCTGAGTCTTTCAACTTTGTGTTGCTTTGGTCATGTCATTCTCCATGAATATGCTTCATTGATTTACCTATGTGGAAATAGCAAAGTGATAATAGATAATAAGCCTTTGAATACATTAGCAAAATACTGCTTCAAATAGGCCATAATATCATAAACTGTATTAGTGTAATAGGTTACAAAAGGTTTTCACAGGTAGTTAAATAGATCTGCATTGAAAATGAAAAATTATTTTAAGCAGATATCTTTTCAGTTACTGTTATCACTGAGAATTAATGTATGGAGTTCCTGTTATGGCTCAGCAGAAATGAATCTGACTAGTATCCATGAGGATGCAGGTTTCATCCTTGGCTTCGCTCTGTGGGTTAAGGATCCAGCATTGCTATGAGCTGTGGTGTAGGTTGCAGATGTAGCTCAGATCTGGCATTGCTGTGGCTGTGGCAAAGGACAGCAGCTGTAGCTCTAATTTGACCCCTAACCTGAGAGCCTCCATATGCCTAAAAATACAAAAAAAATTAATGTAAATCCCTAGGAAATAGAATATCATTTGAATAATTGAAATATTCTTGCATCCAAATTTTGGTAATTATGCTTTTTATATTATATGTTAAAGGAAAATCAAACTTTTCATTTAGATTGTAATTTTTTTTGCAAAAAAATCACACATCCTCATGGATGCTGGTCAGGTTCGTTACCACTGAACCACAGTTGAACTCTTCTCAGTTAGATTGTAAATGGAAGAATCAAAAAAGAATGAGTACCCTCAATCTGAGTCTTAATTCTGCTACTGTTGTATAATTAAATCTAAGGTATTTAATATCCCTGAACTCGAGATTTGCCATCTGTTAGGAGGAGATAATAATACCTAACTTAACTCCATCATAAAATTTCTGTAGGAAATTGGATGGGTAGTTCATATTCTCAAGCCTGGTTAGTTGCTGGTTAAGAAGTCTAGCATTAGGTTTTCCAGAATCCTGTTCAAGTATACCAGTCCACTGGGCAATCTGGAATAGCAGTGTGTTCTGATGGAATAAGGTATTTAAACATTCATCTTTCTGGGCACCACTGCAATTGATCATCTAGAGATTGTGGCTTTTGCTTACGATATTTTTCATCTATGTACAACTTGCTTTAACATATGTCCACACTTGTTCCATAAACTTACTCATGAAAAAGTAGTATTTTTGACAAGTTAATAAAGGATGGTGAAATCAGTCCTTGGTGTCTCATGTGCCACTACAAAATCTTGTCCAAGGGAGTTTCATAGTCTCATATATTTTTGCTGTCTGAAAGGGCTGCTGGAGAAATGATCTGTTAATTCCAAGGTTCCTGCCTGTAAGCCTCAGACATACTTTGAAATACCATCATAGTCTTTATATGGAAAAGTTAAATTACAAAGCCGTGTTCCAGTGCACCACAGAATTTGCCTTAAAACTTTCCGTATCTCTTTGTCCTGATGCATAACATGTCTGGGACCCCTTGCCCATTCTCCCCACCAGAGATTGCAGCATACAAAATGGCTAATAAAAAATTGAAACTCAGAGTTCCCTGGTGGTTCAGCAGGTTATGGATCCAACACTGTCACTGCTGTGGCTTGGGTTCAATCCCTGGCCCAGAAACTTCAATATGATACCTTTTTAGCATATGTTAATTAAATAGGATAGTCTTGAAATGACTAATGTATTTATAATATTATTCAGCAGGCTTCTTCTTAGAAAAAGTATGTCTCTGTCTCTAAATGTAAACTAAAAGTTGCAATATCAATATCTTTTTTATCAACATGAAAATCTCAAAGTCCTATTGCAGTGTTTCCTTTTCACTGATTTTTAAAAACGATATGGATTATTTTAAAATCTCTGAATTAAAATTGTGAAAATGAAAAGTTTTATATGGAACTGAGAATATACAAAAAATTGACACCTACTTTCTTAAAAATAAATGAGTTTTTATTAAAGGCCCAAGGCATACAAATGCTTAAGTATGAAAATTTTATTTTATGCCGCATACATTTTAATAGCTATTTTCTGATGTCAATTTTGCCATTTGTGTTTTCTAGCTATGATCACCCATAAAATCATTGGATTATCTTTCTTCTGTTTTTATGGGGAGTGGGAGAAGAAAATCAAAAGGGAAAATTTGAAAAGTTTAAAAAATAAATATTACACATATACATACACAATTAGAGAAATGATTATTTCTAATTAGCTTTTGCAGAAACCTATTCCATACTAGCAATGTAGCTTATCATAATATCCAATCTTTTATTCTTATTATAATGCTAAAGTTTAAATTAAATTGAAGTAGAATATGGAATTTTTAAGAATAATAAACAGTTTATACCTGTAAGGCTGGAAAGAAAACAATATAGCACTTCACATGAAAAATTATGAGTTTAAAAGGTATCATTTATGTTAACGTTTATAAAATAAACATTCTAACCTCCAGAGAGATGGTGTGTTATTCTGTCACAAGTATGGTGTTAACCCTGGAAAATAGTTTTACTTTTTGAAGTAGTAGGAAACATGTATTAATTTCAAATGCTTAAAAAGTTGAAAAGAATAGTTCTGATAGTGAGAAAACAAGCTGTGTTACATTATTATAATTTAGTTATTGTGATTTTAAGTATCACTGTATTATCTCCAGTGGCAAATATTGTCAGAACATTTTGCTATATCTTCTGGAAGAAATTCCAAGAGAAGTGTAAACATTTATTAGTAAGAACACATTTGAAATTCAGTTCTACCACCTATTCTATTTGTTTCCCTGATTCAATGTTAATTTAATACACTAAATCTCTATTTTAAACAGATCATACAGTTAATATGTTAATTAAACACACATAAGCTTATTGCTGGGACACCATTAGTATTCATTAACTTATGGTCTTTAATTCAAGCTAATTTGGTTTTTATTTGTCTTCTTTGAGAATTCTACCTGATTTAATATATATGTATTATGTATTATATATATATATATATATATATATATTGCATTTGAACCATAGATATAATTATGTTGGTTTGTGAAGTTCCATAACTATTTCTATTTGAACTTTCATTCACAAAAATGTTAAATGTAGGTGTTGATTTTAACTGGAAATATAGTTTTTACCATAAAAAATATTTCTAAAAATTGTATTGATAGAGCAAATTTGGGAAAAATCATATAGGAGCATAAAAGATAAGAATTTTAGGTACTGCATACACGAAAGACATCTGAGAAAGCAGAGGATCAAATTTATGAAAATTTATGACACTGAAAGCAAAACTGCTTTTTCTTGTTGAAGTGCCTTGGAATCTGTATATTAAAATATTAAAAATTTCCCATATCTTTTATTAACACTTTTGTTAAAAAGTGATATTCCATGTCTATCGTCACATGGGATTGAGAACATTATTATGGCATATTATTATGGAATAAGTATGATAACATGAAGTGATCTGCAATTGTTCTACCAAAAACAACCCCAACAAAACCCCATAAGATTGAAACTTCCTAGGAAGTCCTGCTTTATATTACTGCAGTGTAAAATATTTAGAAATCATGTAAAAATCAATAAGAACATCTGTATTAGAGAAGCTATTATACTCATTGCTGCCATCCAGTTGAAATTAAATGTCTTGCAATTGAAAACTAGCTATAGGATAGAAATTGTTCGAAAATATTTCAGTGACAAGTTTTAGGTAAAAAATAATAAATTTCTTAAATTATTGATAATCCCTATCTAAAATATATTTTTCTCCTAATAATTCCTCCAATTAAAGTGACTTTGTATGATAGTTTATATAATAATTACCTGAACATAAATTTGGAAAGACCAGCCTAGAACCATACTTTTCTAGAAATAGCAAAGTCATTAAAATGTCTGAATAGAAGGATAATAACCTAAATAAAAGATATTTTAAAATTTTAGAATTGTTTATAAGATAAACTGAAGGAAAAAAGATTGGAACAAAAACATTTAGGAAGACTTCAAAAATTTATGGTAACAATCATAATGAAGTAAACTTGTGTTGGTAGTGATAACTAAACAGAAATAGTGAATTTAAATAATACCAAGAGTATTGCAACAACAGGATTTGAGGACCTATTTGATATAGGATGACCTAGAGAAATAAGAATCTAAAATTACTCTATCTTTTGGAGTTCCGTCGTGGCGCAGTGGTTAACGAATCCGACTAGGAACCATGAGGTTACGGGTTCGGTCCCTGGCCGTGCTCAGTGGGTTAA
>PVHT020004020.1:22282868-22305798 GCA_004024745.2 Catagonus wagneri
GATCCGGCGTTGCCGTGAGCTGTGGTGTAGGTTGCAGACGCGGCTCGGATCCTGCGTTGCTGTGGCTGCGGCGCAGGCCAGTGGCCACAGCTCCGATTAGACCCCTAGCCTGGGAACCTCCACATGCCGCGGGTGCGGCCATAAACCCGCGGCCATAAAATGACAAAAGGCAAAAAAAAAATAAAATTACTCTATCTTTTGAACCTCAGTGATCCAAAGAATGGTGATCTAAAAAGTAAAAGGATGAATTTTATATTTAGAATGTTCAGTTGAATGCCCTAGTGATATTTAGTTTGTAGAGTGGTAAAAGAAATGTCTAGCAAGCAGGTAAAAATTAAGGGCTCCCATTTAAATTATAAGGGGTTTAGGTGTAAATTATGAGACTGAAGGCTATTTAAAATAGTGTTAATAGTATTGCTGTGACAAAACACAAAAGATGGAAGATAGCAAGTCCATTTAAAAACAAATTATGTCAAGTTAAAAATATAACTTCCTGGAAAAAATTGAAAATATATTCATAATATAGCTACAGTTTTGGAAGTGATAGTCAAGAAAGTACAGGAAATTTGGAAGGGCTTATTAAGAGAAATAAAATCAAGGAGGACATAGCTTTGCCCACAGTATTTGGAGGAATTTGGAACTAGCAGTGCAGCAAACGTGAGAGCTTATTTTTCACAAAGGTATAATCCTTCACCATGGACTCATCTGGTCCCTTGCTGAATTATATACAACTATGATTGCAGTCAACTTATACCTTATTGCCAATCCATGAGAATGAAATTGTAAACTGGAACATTCCTGGTGAAACCAGGCCATGTGGTTAGTTATTGTTACAGGCTAACCTATAATCTTTGTTATCTCAGTACAAATATTACTCGCTACAGATCATTTTCTGATGGTAAAATGTATTCACTTTGCTTCAGGCTAAGTTCAAATTCATATTCCATGACATTTATACTTTAGAAAAAATTTAGAAATAAATTTAATATGGTAAAAGACCTACACACTGAAAACTATAAACATTGACATCTGTACTTCATGTTTAAAATAGTTCCCTTGGAAAAATAAATTAACTGTTTTTAACTTTTTCTAAATTTTTATTATAGTTGATTTACAATATTCAGTTTCTGCTGTACAGCAAAATGATCAGTTATGCATATACGTACATTCCTTTTTTTTCCGCATTATCCTCCATCACGTTCCATCACAAGTGATCACATACAGTTCCTTGGGCTATACAGCAGAGTCTCATTGCTTACTCACTGGAAATGCGATAGTTTGTTATCTTCTAACCACAAACTCCCTGTCACTCACTCCATCTCCCTGCCTCTTGGAAACCACAAGTCTGTTCTCCATGAGTTTGTTTCTTTTCTGTAGATAGGTTCATTTGTGCCATATATCAGAGTCCAGATATAAATAATATATGGTATTTGTCTTTCTTCTTTTGTCTTACTTCACATAGTATGAGAGTGTCTAGTTACATCCATGTTGCTGTGAATGGCATTATTTTGTTCTTTTTAATGGCTAAGTAGTATTCCATTGTGTACATATACCAAACCTTAATCCAGTCTTCTCTCATTGGACATTTAGGTTGTTTCCATGTCTTGGCTACTGCGAATAGTGCTGCAGTGAACACAGGGGTGCATGTATATTTCTCAGTGAATGCTTTGTCTGCATATATGCCTGGGAGTGGGATTGCTGGATCATATGGTAGTTCTATATTTAGTTTTCTGAGGTACCTCCATACTGTTTTCCACAGTGGCTGTACCAATTTATATTCCTACCAATAGTGTAGTAGGGTTCCTTTTTCTCTACACCCTCTCCAGCATGTTATTTGTGGATATAATAATTATGGCCATTCTGACCAGTGTGAGGTAGGGCCTAAATGTAGTTGTGATTTACATTTCTCTAATAATTAGTGATGTTGAGTATTTTTTTCATGTGCCTATCAACCATCTGTATGGCTTCTTTGGAGATGTGTATTTAGGTCTTCTGCCCATTTTTCAATTGGGTTGGAGGTTTTTTTGCAGTTGAGTTGTATGATTTCTTTGTATATTTAGGGTATTAAGCCCTTGTTAGTTTCATCATTTGCGACTATTTTCTCCCGTTCCTTAAGTTGCTTTTTGTTTTGTTTTGTTATTTATGGTTACCTTTGCTGAGCAAAAGCTTGTCAGTTTGATTAGTCCCATTGGTTTATTTTTGTTTTTATTTCTATTGCTTTGGGAGAAAACATTTGTGTGGTTGATGTCAGAGAATGCTTTGCCTATCTTCTCCTCAAGGAGTTTTATGGTATCTTGTCTTACATTTTAGTCTTTAAACCATTTTGAGTTTATTTTTGTATACGGTGTGAGGGTGTGTTCTAGTTTCATGATTTACATGCAGCTATCTGGTTTTCCAAGCACCACTTGCTGAAAAGACTGTCTTTTTCCCATTTTATATCCTTGCCTCCTTTGCTGAATATTAATTGACTGTAGCTGTCTGGGCTTATTTCTGGGTTCTTGATTCTGTTCCATTGGTCTGTATGTCTGTTTTGGTACCAGTACCATGCTATCTTGATCGCTGTGACTTTGTAATATTTCCTGAAGTCTGGGAGAGTTATGCCTCCTGCTTGGTTTTTGTCGCTCAGGATTGCTTTGGCAATTCTGGGGGTTTTATGATTCCATAGAAATTTTTGGATTGTTTGTTCTATTTCTGTCAAAAATGTTGTGGGTAATTTGATAGGGATAGCATTGAATCTGTAGTTTGCTTTGAGTAGTATCGCCATTTTTATGATACTAATTTTTCCAACCCAGGAGCATGAAATGTCTTTCTATTTCTTTGAATCATCTTTAATTTCCATGATTAAGGTTTTATAGTTCTCAGCATATAAGTCTTTCACCTCCTTGGTCAGCTTTATTCCTAGGTATTTAATTTTGGGGGGTGAGATTTTAAAAGGCACTATGTTTTTATATTCCCTTTCTAATATTTTATTGTTAGTATGCAGAAATGCAACTGATTTCTGAATGTTAATCTTGTATCCTGCTATTTTGCTGACTTCATTGATCAGTTTGAGTAGTTTTTGTGTGGAGTCCTTTGGGTTTTTTACATATAGTATCATGTCATCTTCATACAGTGACAGTTTTACCTCTTCTCTTCCAGTTTGGGTACCTTTTATTTCTTTTGTTTGTCTGATTGCTGTGGCTAGGACTTCCAATACCATGTTGAATAAAAGTGGTGAGGATGGGCATCCTTGTCTTGTTACATATTTTATCAGGTAGGCTTTCAGCTTTTCTCCATTGAGTATTATATTTGCTGTGGGATTGTCATAAGTGGCTTTTATTATGTTAAGGGATGTTTCCCCCTATACCCACTTTGGTAACAGCTTTTATCATGAATGGATGTTGGATATTGTCAGATGCTTTTTCTGCTTCTATTGAGATGTTTTTTGACTTTTCTTTTGTTAATGTGGTATATGACATTGATTGATTTGAGTATGTTGAACCATCCTTGTGAACCTGGGAAGAATCCCACTTGGTTGTGGTGTATGATTGTGGTGGTGTGGTATATGATTGTGGTGGTGTGGTGTATGATCTTTTTTATATGTTGCTGAATTCAGTTGGCTAAAATTTTTTTGAGAAATTTTGCATCTATATTCATCAAAGATATTGGCCTCTAATTTTTCTTTTTGGTAGTATCTTTCTCTGGTTTTAACGTAAGGGTGATGATGGCTTCATTGAATGTCTTTGGAAGTGTTCCTTCTTCTTCAACCTTTTGGAAAAGTTTAAGGAGGATGGGTATAAGTTTCTCTTTGTATGTTTGGTAGAATTCACCTGTGATGCCATCTGGTCCTGGACTTTTGTTTGTAGGGAGTGTTTTTATTACATATTCAATTTTATTTCTAATGATCAGTCTGTTCAGTTGATCTATTACTTCTTGATTCAGTTTTGGTGGGCTGTAAGTCTCTAGAAAGTTGTCCATTTATTCTAGGTTGTCGAATCTGTTGGCATGTAATTGTTCATAGTATTCTCTTACGGTTTTTCTTATTTCTGCATTATCCACTGTGATTTCTCCTTTTTCATTTCTTATTTTATTTGGATTTTTTCTCTCCTCTTCATGGTGAGTCTGGCCAGAGGTTTGTCAATTTTGTTTACCTTTTTGAAGAACCAGCTCTTGCTCTTATTGCTTTTTTCCTATTGTTTTTTGAATCCCTATTTTATTGATTTCCTCTCTGATCTTTATGATTTCCTTCCTTCTGATGACTTTAGGTATCATTTGTTCTTCTTTTTCTAATTCATTTAGGTGCTGGGTTAAGTTGTCAATTTGAGATTTTTCTTCTTTTTTGAGGAAGGCCTGTATTGCTATCAGTTTCCCTCTGAACACTGCTTTTGCAGCGTCCCATAGATTTTGAATGGTTTTGTCTTCATTATCATTTGTCTCAAGGCATTTTTAAATTTCTTTTTTGATTTCCTCATTGACCCATTGGTTTTTTAGTAGCATGTCGTTTAGACTCCATGTAGTCAGTTTTTTCCCATTTCTTTTCCTGTGGTTGATTTCTAGTTTCATGCAGTTGTGGTCAGTGAAGATACTTGTAATAATTTCTATGTTTTTAATTTGTTGAGGTTAGTTTTGTGCCCTAGTGTGTGATCAGTCCTTGAGAATGTTTCATGTGCACTTGAAAAGAATGCATATTCTGGCTTATTTGGTTGTAATGTTCTGAAAATGTCAACTAAGTCTAATTTTTCTATTGTGTCATTTAGGATCTCTGTTGCCGTATCGATTTTCTGTCTAGAGGATCTGTCCATTGATGTGACTGGGGTGTTAAAGTCTCCTATTATTGTTGTAGTCATGTTAATTTCCCATTTTATGTGTGTTAGCATTTGTTTTATTTATCTAGGTGCTCTTATAATAGGGTCATATATATTGACAATTGTAATATCCTCTTCTTGAATGGCTGCTTTTATCATTAAATAGTGTCCTTCTTTGTCTTTCTCTTTGGCCTTCGTTTTAAAGCCTATTTTGCCTGATATGATTTCCTTTCTTTTCCATTGACATGAAATATCTTTTTCCATTTCCTCCCTTTCAATTTATATGTGTCCTTTGCCCTGAAGTGAGTCTCCTGTAGGCTACATATTGTAGGCTCTTGTTTTTGTTAGCTTGTTTGTTTTTTTAATCCAGTCTGCCACTCTATATCTCTTAATTGAAGCATTCATTCCATTGACATTTAAGTTAATTATTGATAAATAAATATTTATTGCCATTTTAAACCTTGTTTTCCAGTTGATTCTATGTTTCGCCTTTGTTCCTTTCTTTTTTTGGTTGGATGATGTCCTTTTATTTTATGCTGGTGTTCTCTTTTTTTTTAATTTTCTTGAATGTAATATTTGGTTTTGATTTGTGGTTACCCTTTTTTCAAGTAGATTAACCCCTTCCTATATCTGCTTGCTTCAACCTGATAGTCATATAAGCTCAATCAAACACATTCTATAAAAAAAAGAGTTTAGGTTTCCTTACTTTTCTGCTCCATATTTCCTGATTTTGAAGTCCTTTTTTAACATCTTCATTTTTGTCCTTTTCCTGTTCTTTGTTTGTATCATCACTTTTACATTAAGTTTTTGGGTTTTTTTTCCTTTTAGATCTTTATACTGTCTTAATTGATTGCTTTCCAATTTTGATTTCCTCCATCCTATTTTTTCTTACTACTTTTTTATTTAGAGAAACCCTTCCAGTACTTCTTTTAGAATGGGTTTAGTATTGCTGTACTCTTTTAGTTTTTGTTTGTTGGAGGAATTTTTTATTTCTTCCATTTTAAATGATATTCTTGCTTGATAGAGTCTTCTAAGCTTCAGATGTTTCCCTTTTAGAGCTATGGATATATCTTGCCACTCTCTTCCGGCCTGTAGTGTTTCTGTAGAGAAATTAGCTGATATCCTTGGAGGGAGGGTTCCCTTAATTTAAAAAAAAATTTTCTTTTGGTCTTTTTAGGGCCACACCTGCAGCATATGGAGGTTCTCCGGCTATGGGTCTAATTGGAACCACAGCTGCTGCCAGCCTATGCCACAGCCACAACAACGCAGGATCTGAGCCATGTCTGCAACCTACACCACAGCTCATGGCAATGCCAGATCGTTAACCCACTGAGCAAGGCCAGGGATCAAACCCGCAAACTCATGGTTCATAGTCAGATTCATTTCCCCTGTGCCACGGGAACTCCAGGGGGTTCCCTTATAATTAATGCTTTGTGTTTCTTTTGCTGCCTTCGGAATCCTCTCTTTATATTTAACTTTTGCTATTTTTATTATAATATGTCTTGGTATGGGCCTCTTGGGATTCAAATTGTTTGGGGTTCTCTGTGTTTGCTGTATCTTGATATCTGTTTCCTTTATATCTGGCAAGTTTTCAGACATAATTTCCTCAAATATATTTTTGATCCCCTTTTCTTTTTCTTCTCCTTCTGGCATCCCTATCGTGGGTAGATTGGCCTGCTTTATATTATCCTATAGATCTCTAACATGGCTTTCATGTTTTTTTATTTGGTTTTCTATATGCTGATTGAGTGGTTTCATTATTTTATCTCCCAAGTTTCTAATTCATTCCTCTACATTATTCATTCTGTTTTTTACTGATTTTAAATCAGCTTGTTTCTACAAATGAATTTTACAGTTTTTCTTGGCTACTCCTTACATTTTCTAGTTCCTTTCTAAAGTAATCTGAATTATTGTTTATATCTGCTCTTAATTTGTTCATATTCACCCTTAATTCTTTCAATATTTTCACTATTTTGTTTTTGAATTCAGCATCCTTTAGACTACAGAGGTCTGTTTCATTGTTCAATGCTTCAGGTGAATTCTCCTGTTCTTTTAAGTGGGAATGATTCCTGAGCTTCTTCATTTTGCTTCTATTTTTCTTATTCTGTGAGTTTAGGGAAACCAACTACTGTAGTCCTGGAGGGCTATTTCTATGCAAGCTTGCCCCTTTGTATTTGGGGGGAGAGAGGGGCTTACTATATATTTTTGGCAAGGGAGTTTGGATACTTGCTGTCTCTTTCCTCAGTTGTCCCCTTGATAAGACAGACAGGGAGAAGGAGGGAATGGGCAGGTCTAGAAGTCAGCGCCTGGTTGCTGGCCTCTTGACAGTAGCGAGGACCTGCAGGAAGGTGACATAAGCTACTCTTAGTTGCAGGGCCCTGGGAAATGGTAGTGAGCCTCAGGCAGATTAAGGCAGTGCCCAGAGCTTTTGGCAGTGGCAGTGTCAGGGTGTGTGCACTCTCAGGGGAGTGAGAGCAACAGTGGGTGGTGCTCAGTTGTAGTGCCTACCTCTGTGGTGCCCTCTGAGGTGATTGGGGCCTCAAGTGGTGCATGTTCATGGACCCCTAGTGGTAATGGGCTATGACCACCTCTGGAGTCAGAGATAACCATAGTGGTTTCCACTTGCCACCTGTAGACCACAGAAGAAGCACCCCATCCCACATAGCCCATGCAGGAGGTGCTGCCACCCATTGCCAGCACAAGAGGGTCTATTGCCAGCCCAAGTGATTGTCTCGGGCTATGGTGTTTGGGAGCCACAGTAACAATGATCTTTGTGGCTCTCTCTCTGCCTTGCCCTCCTCAGTCCAGCTGCTGTGCCTTTCTCTGAAACTTTGAAGTCCGTCCAGTTCAACTGATCTCCCCGTCAGTTAGGTGGCTTCACAGGGTGTGGGTTCCTGTCCTCTTTCTCAGCTGCCTCTCAGGAGAGCCAGTCTCATCCTGACTCCTTTCTCTCACTCTCTTTTTTTTTCCCCTTTTGTCCTACCCAGTTATATGGAGGGTTTCTTGCTCTTTTTGGAGGTTTAATATCTTCTGCTAGCAATAGTAGGTGTTCGCTGTGAATCATTCTACATGTAGATGGGTTTTTTTTTTTTTTATGTGTTTGTGGGAGAAGGTGAGTGCCACGTCTTACTCCTCTGCCATCTTGATCCCTGCTTTTAACTTAGAGAACATTAATAAAATCCATTTTATTTCTTCCTTGATCACTTTACAGTTACTTGTTTTATCTCATATTATCTCAGCATTCTGGATCACTCTGCCCTGCTAAATGGTTTCTATTCATGTTTCTATCCGCTGCATCCTAATTTTACAATGCCATTGCCTATGAGCAAAGAATCAAAACGTTTATACATGAGTGGGAAACAGTTCTAAATATTTTTACATGAGTACCTATTTGATGTAGTTAGGAAGTGCTCAAAAATAAAAACAACTGAAAATATCCTTAAAAACTATACATCATGGAGTTCCCATTGTGGTTCAGTGTGTTAAAAACCTGACTAGCATCCATGAGGATGTGGATTTAATCCCTGGCCTTGCTCAGTGGGTTAAGAATCTGGCATTTCTGTGAGCTGTGGTGTAGGTTGCAGATGTGGCTCAAATCTGGGATTGCTGTGGCTGTGGTGTAGGTAACAGCTGTAGCTCCAATTTGACCCCTAGCCTGGGAACTTCCATATGCCACAGGAGTGGCCCTAAAAGGCAAAAAAGCAAATAAAAAAAAACTGTATTATGAGATTCTTTCTAAACCCATTACCTGTTAATTAACTTGACCTTGACTAGAATCTAAAATTAGGTGCTAATTAATCATATGGCGTATTTAACATATTCTGTACAACTTATTAACTTCTGCACCTGTTTTCCATAGTGGTTGCTCCAATTTCTTTCTTCCCCCAGCTTTACTGAAATATAATTGTTATATAACATTGTATTGGTTATGTAGAGTTATCACTACTCAGGATTGTGAACGTACTTATAACAGTAATAGCTAATGTTTACTCAGAGCTTGCTAAGCACTAGGCACCGCTCTAAGTGTTTCATCTGTATTAGCACATTTATATTCCTCATGACATATTCCTCATACTATTCCTATTTTCAAGGCAAAATTGTAAAACAGTCTGAGAATCTCAACTTCACATGCTGGTGGACTCCAAGTCCAGTTCTGAGAAGTCTAACTCCAGAATCCACATCCTATAAATACATATTAATTTTATGGGTACACTTGGCAAGGCTATCTTACCCAGTTGTTTAAACAAATACTAATCTACGTGTTGTGAAAGTATTTTGTAGGTATGTTTGACAACTACAGTAATTTGACTCTAAATAAAGGGGATTACACTTGATCATATGGTGGTCATTATCCAATCAGTTTAAATGTGTTAAGAGTGAAAAAAGTTTTCCTTGAGAAGAAATTCTACATGAAAATTGTAGCATCAGCTCCTTAATGAGTTTCCAGCCTACTGGCCTTCCTTAAAGATTTCAGACTTCCCTAGTGTATGGAGTTCAAGCTTGCCAGCTCCCATAATTTCAGAGTCAATTCCTTGAAAAAAAATCTCTTAATATATACACATATATCCCATTGATTCTCTTTGTTCAGAGAACCCTGACTGATACATACTACGCTATAAAATGCTAACATATAAAACTTTTCTCCTCTTTATTGGAAGTGTGCCCTCACTGCCATGTGCCTAGTACTAAATGCTCAAAAATAAATGTTATCATTTGGTAGTTCATTACCCAAGAAAACCTGGATTCACTGAGGTAAATTAATGCCAGCTCATGTTCTAAGAACAAATTCAATTTAAATAAAAGTATGACTATGATGTTCCTTCCATGGAATATAGAATAGGCCAGCTTTGTTGATGGCTCTTTCATCTTCTTTCCACTATCCTCATCTTTCAAAACCTGGCTTAGCCTATGTCCTTCATGACAGCCCTGCTGATGACTGAAGTCCCATTGATCTTTTGCCATCTTCAAACAACTTAGTACTGATTCTAAACTTTTCATCTTGTCCTCTAATTGTTCTTGACTGTGTATCTTAGGTCTCCAATTCGATTCTGAACTCCTGATTTCTACCTCACTAATATCCATTTTGGATTTAGGCAGCTGGTCCCCTAAATGGGTGTTCTGAAGGTACATGTTGGTTTGTCAGTTTGACTTGTAACAACATGGAGTAAGGTTATTTTTAGGAATATGACCCTTGGGGGATTTGGTGATCTCTTCCATGACAATAATAGTCTATTCAACTGACCATAAAAGCCATAAATAGAGTACAGCGTGTATTTAGAGAGAGTAGTTAATTCTAGATCACACACTAAATCATAGCCTGAGAATTATTTTGGAGTTCCTTTAAAATTGTCAGTTACATATATGCTTCACATGTCATGCATTAGTAGAATTATTTTAATAGGTATTTATGGTAATCCTTACATGGCTTTTCTTTCACACATATCTAACCACTGTAAACTTTTATTGTCCTAGTGACATTTTAGGAGATCTGATCATATTAGACCAGTGACATGCATAATGTGTATTTTCAGATCCATTCACAAATATAAGAATTCACAAAATCATCCTACTATATACTCTTTCTCGCTTAAATTTTATTTTAAAGCTAGGAGGCATCACTGGTATTTTAATTTATTTTCAGAACATTTTACATCCACAATAAAAGTTAAATCACCTCAAGGGAGTTTTTCTACATGTTCTAACAGGTAGACATAGCTAATGGTTCTTTGCAATATGTACATGGGTTAACTGTCAGCTGATAAACTTATACCCTTACATAGATTTTCAGCATTTACATTTCAAATTTGCTCTTTAGAAAATTATTACTTTACTACATGTATGTGTTTTATTTGGAAAATAAAAATCTAAGTAAGGCACTAACCTGATCAGAAATGGCAAAATAAAAGCTTTGGGTCCAAAACTGGACAAGAATTTCTCTTTCTCCCTCCCTCTCCACCTTCCTTCCTTCCTTCCTTCCTTCCTTCCCCATCATAAATGCCTTAGTTGGAAAATTTTTGTATAAAATTATATATTTGTGATTTATGTAGCAAAATCAAGAGATCTAGAAACATAGGTGAGTTCCTACATGACTCGTGCTGAAACAGTTTCCCTTTGAGAAATACTATTCTTCCATCAACCACAGTTCTCACCTTATTATATTAGTGCTTACTAAGAACAGTCATTTAAGTGAACTGGTTGTCCTGAGTGACAAACTTTATTCACATTATTGTCATAGTCTCAACCTTTAAGGCCTATTCCCTGATTCATGGCCAAATGTATGAGAGATCCTCATTATAGATTCGATTTTTCTTTCCCACCTCGTCAATTACCATTCTGTGTGGCACTGAGCTATAGAAGAGAATACTATCAAAGCCCTTGTGCTGCTTCGGAAGATAAAGGACATCTTCAGATTCCCACATTTGAGCATCCCTCATTCCCAGCACTGGCAATTTTAAATTACTGCTTGCTTCTTCTTTCTCATTTATATCACTGACAACTTCCATTAAGGAGAAGTTGACAGAATAGTTTCGGAGTATCCTAGTAATAGGTTATTTAGCATTTATTTTGCTTTAGTTAATAGAAATCTTTGTGTTTTCATCAGCAAGGAATCTCTCCATGAAGATGTGGTTTTACTGATAATGAGGATATTAAAAGAAAGAAATGGAAAAGTGGCATCTAGCTGAGTAGATTGGTTTTAGCATTAGGCTTGTGATGCTGCCCAGTATGACTTGTCGATGGCAGGAGAGGAGTCACTTAATTTATCAACACAACAGGCTAGAGGGAAATCTGCTGTGTAAATTGTCCTCATAAATGAAAACTAGAGCCTCATTGGATCTCCAGCATATCTCTGTCCCCAGTCACTTCATGTCTGAGAGGATAATAAGTGCCTCCTCACACGGGGCTGCCAACCACACACACATCAAGTCTCAACTCATTACCTCAAACAACACAGAAATCCTCCTGCAGACCTTGAGTCATCTTTCTAAAAAATAAAATAGAAATACCCAACATTTAAAAACAAGAACAGGCAGTGAGTCGCCTATGTCAAACGTTTCAAGCAAGTAGTCATGGATTTCTTCTTCCTTAGATCCTTTCTTTCTGTATCCTCTAATGATATTTGGCTGTTAACCTGCCCCCAATCCTATACTTGCAGGCTGATTCTACTGCCTAATTACCCTTCTATTGCAGACAAAGGAGCAATAGGAGGAAACGTACTTTTCTTTGGAAAATTGTGCTTTTCTCAAAACAGATGCATTTCTTCCATGTTATATTCAACACATAATTAAAATATTTAAGGAGTTTTTTTTTTCCCCCAAAGGGAATAGAATGACTGAGAGGAAGTCAGAAGACCAGGCTCGATTTTTTTTACTAAAGAATTTTTTTTCTTTCTTTCTTTTTATGGCTGTGCCCACAGCATATGGAAGTTCTCCAGTGAGGGGTCGAACTGGAGTTGCAGTTGAGGCCTACACCACAGCCACAGCAACACCAGATCTATCCACATCTGTGACCTACACTTCAGGTAACAGTGGCAACACCAGATCCTTACCCACTGAGGATTGAACTTGCGTCCTCATGGACATTATGTAGGGTTCTTATCCTGCTGAGCCACAATGGGAGTTCCCTAAAGAATTTTATCTAAGTTATATAACCTGTCTGAGCGTCTTTTGGCATTCTCATAAATATAAGTCAATTATAGTAATAATATAAGTATTTCACAGAATCGTAAGAAATAAATGTGGAAAACAGATAAAGGCTAAAATGTCAATATCAATTATAGCATAGGTGATAAGTATCATTATCCTTTGAGTATTTCCTCATCTGATCCTCCTAGATTCTTTGCAGCATATTCTATCTACATGCCCACCTAAGATAACAAGTGCTGTCATGTTGAATTTAGGTACCCTTCTCTTCAAGGGAAGAAATCCAAATCAAAAGCTTCCTCAATTCAGTTTCCACATTAGCTGAATAAAGCCATATCCTATTCAACAAAGGCCTTCTTAGGAAGTTATTTGGTTTATCAAACAAAATTTTTATTGCTAAGATATTCCTGGATTAGTGATTAAAGACAAGGAAAAAGAAAAATGATAGCAACAATAATAATTAAAGGAAATACATTGTCACAGTTCTTGAAATGGGCCGTGGCTCCTTTCCACAAATCCACAAATCTTTATCTCATATTGAGCCTTACACATATACCAATTAAAAATAGTAGCTCATGTATCATAGATACAACTCAAAGTATTTCAAGTATTTTATATATATATAAAATATATATATATATATATTTCTGTATAATTACCTTTATTCAAGGTCATTCAGGTCACACCACTGCAAAGTGCTAGATCTGAGCTACCAGATATGATTTTTCATTCTGCAAAGCTATAAGGCTACTTCTTAATTCTGAAACAAAAAGATCTTAACAAGGAAATTCACACAAGATGGCTACTAACAAAAGGTCTTCAAGAAATTTCTTCTGGCACAGCAACAAAGTCACAATCTGCTCAGACTACACAAAGGGTGGGGAATAACATTCAGGCTGTTCCAAACATGAATTTGTGAGAAAATCACCTGGATGAATGTAGAAGTCACATCATTAGGCTGTATATAAGGCTAATTTATATAATTGCCCTAACAGACATCTTATGGCTTAACTCTGAACATTTATTTGTTACTCTTTATAGTCCAATGCAGATCAAATGTCTTTCTAAAGTTTTACATCTGGTTAAACCAGCTGTAAAACACAGCCCCGTGGTTGTATAGCAGGGGAAAGTGAAGTGTGGAAGAGACATGCCAGCTTCTTAGATCTCACAGTTCCACAAGTCACCTCCTTCCAAAATACCCATCTCACTGTGAGGGAGGCTGAACTTTCCAGGTAAGCTGTTGTGGTCATTTCATGGAGAGAAGATGGGCCACTTGACCCAAAATTTCATTCACATATCCAGACTGATGACAGTACATATACAATAAGAATATACGAAAATGTTTATTATTTATATAAGGTGGCTCCTTGGGGAGAGGGCAGAGAAGTTTCCCAAACAGGTTAAAAAATGTGCAGATAAGGTCAATTAGTATCCAGGGAGGGTGACTGGCTTGGTGTTTTGTGGTGCTTAGAGGTGTGGTGAGAGTTTGCTTACAAGGGACAGAGCTCGCATGGTTTGACTCTCCCCCAACACCAAAGCTAGGAGCATCTGAGCTTCCTTCATCGGCACACCTAGATGAGAAGAGGGGGAAAGGTGAAGAAAGGTGACCGGAAAGCTCTCTGTAGCCAGTCATTAAAACTGGAGACAAACTCTTCACTGTATTTCACTCCTGATGTTTGACTGATGACAGAAATGTGTATATTTCATTTATTTTCATTTGAACTTGTTTAAGTAAGCCATGTGGCTTACCTAACTTTTCGAGGCTGGTAAGGGAGGAAAAAATTTCACTCCATGGCTTGTTCTAAAGCCCAGAATTGTGTGTTTTAGGAAGTGAAATAAGTGCTTTGGTCACTGTCAGTAATGACTGAACCCTGAAAGGGATGAGAAGCATCTTGGTGAGGACTTGTGGATTTAATGTGTTGAGAGACAGGTATGACATTGACTTGTATTTTCAAAATCTGTGGGATGAGAGAGTCCAGAGCTTTCACCCTAAAAAAGGAAACTTGGATATGAAATTGCTGTTGCCTCCACGGGCCAGATCAGATGGGCCAAGGCCCAAGCATGTGTAAAAATGTTCAGAGGGCAGCTGTTGTTTTCCAGGAACTCTGTGCTAAGGTAACTGCTTGAAGTTTAGTTAGTTATGCTAACCCTTCAGCCCCAATCTTTTATCAGGGGCATCCCAGTTATGGGATGAAAAGCAGCAGCTTTCTAGAAAGTCCCAGCTTGTGTAATGATGACACTGCTATCTGTAAATAGAAAATTTCTGTTTGATGTTCACAAGGGGTTTCCCAGGTAGCCAAGGGGTCCAAGAGAGAGGTGACCTCCTCCAGCATTATGGCATTTGTAAAGGCTGAGCAGAGGAAAATCTGCCTCTTCTGTGGGTATGATGCACTAGAGGGACTAGGTTTTACACTAATCCCCAGCTATACTTTTCATTTAGGCAAGGATACCTCCGTAATTGTACCAGGATTGCAAGGTGCTGCTTCCATGAAGCATAATGGGCGTCTGGGTATGAAGGGTTACAGGCTCAGGGCCTGTGAGAGGCTCTATTTCCAGTAGATCAGAGTATATGATTAGCAGTTGCTGCTATAATGGCTTGTAAGGTTGAAGAAGACAATTTCTTACATCAGAAGACATTGGACCAATTATGGTCAATGTGGGTGATCTATACTCTCCCAGGGGCATGAGAAGATGTTGCCAAATCCTCTACAATGAGGCAGTTTCTTGTGGGTGTTAATGAGAGTGTCCATTGTATTATGATTTGGGCAGATTCCATAGCCTTATTTTTTTTTATAATTTTTATTTTTATTTTATTTTTTTATATTAGAGACTCTCATACTAAGTGAAGCAAGTCAGAAAGAGAAAGACAAATACCATATGATATCACTTATATCTGGAATGTAATATACGGCACAAATGAACCTTTCCATGGAGAACAGACTTGAGATAGCTTTTTATGAGTCCCATTTAATATGGGTTGAGTTGTGAACACCAGCCTAAAGAAGCTCACGTAAAATTTGTAAATGAGGAATTTGTTCCTGCAGAACACAAAAAGGCTTAAAATATTTTGGACTTATATTAATGTTGTGTGTTTTGAGATGATAAATGGAGGTCTTGACAGCATCAGAGATGAAGTGGTTTTCAGTTTACCAAATAGTTTTCAAGAATTAATTGAGCCTATGTGGTATGTGTGGGGAAGTAGCTCATTCCCTTTTTGTTAGCTCCTTTGTGGCTCTCTGTATGTACTGAATGAGTATGCCAAATCTTTCAGATGAGTCTCAGAGAAATTCGTCAATGCGATGTTATAACTTAAATGTGGTTAAGACATGTTATTATACAATTCCATTATTTACAGTAATCTCATTTAAACATCTGGAAACTGAAAAAATACCAGTTATTCATCAATTCATGTATCTCTTTTAAATAGCCAATCACCTTTCCCCTGAAACAATCTTTCTTGACTATCCCACATGACTTCAAATTTTCTGTCTTCCAGTTTTATAACATGCACCCCTTGTCCACTTTCCACCACTTCCTGTGTGTTCTACTGCACAGTGTGTTCTACTGCACAGTAACAGGGTGTTTTTCTTGACGTAAACTTCTCTCAACTCATCTTTTTTTTCACCTGTTGCTGTTCTTGTGACAGAATCTGGCCTATTCCCCTTTCCTCAACTAGGTAATAGCCCTCAAATCATGCTTCTTCTGGGAAGAGTTCTTGGATTGAGGAAAAGGCATGATAGTGTCTCAGCCATAGTCTTTTTTACAATATTTCAAAAAAGTATTTGATAAACTTATATATTATAACCTGAAAGAAAAAAATTAATTATATTTGACTTTCTATGGATTTTATAGAGTTTTCAAATATATTTCTCCGTTTGATTATTATAACAGAACTGAAGAGAGTTATGTTTTACAAAGAAGAAAAAACGAAGAATCTAGACAGTAAAGTGGACTGTTTAAGGAGAGTCTAGTCAGTTTAGGCTGTTCTAACAAAGCACCACAGATGGGGGAGCTGATAAATTTATTTCTCATCTTCTGGAGGCTGGAAGTCTGTTCAGAAGGGCAGCATGATCATGGGTTCTGGTGAGAGCCCTCTTACAGGCTTTAGGCTTTTGGTTTTTCACTGTAGCTTCACATGGCAGAAAGAGGGCTAGCTAGCTCTCCAGCCTCTTCTTATAAGGGCACTAATTCCATTCATGAGGACTCCACCCTCATGACCTCATCTCTCAAGATGCCCACCTCCAAATAGCGTCAGACTGGAATTGAGTTTCAACACGTGAATGTTTAGAGGATGCAAACATTCAGTGCATTGCAGAGATCCACAGCTGCTAAATATGACAAACAACACTAACTCAGTCTTTCCTTCTTTGCCTGTTCTAATTTCTTATTCTTAGGTTTGGTCTCAAATCTCATAGAATTATGTCTGCACCTCTGCAGTGTTAACAACAAGTTACATGTATGTAGATAGGAGAGTGTTTTCATAGCATGATGCCTAGTGGGAACCATTAAAAGGCTCTGACATTTAAAATGTTTTTCCCACCACCTATTATTGTGACCTTACTCTGCCATTAGCAGTATATCTATCTGGATTAAACCATGGTTAATAATGGGAATCTCTCACAAAATACAGTTGGAAAGGAATCCTCTTTAATATAATTGATTTTATTATTGATTATGAATTAATGTCTTACATTACTCAGTACACATGTGACATTATGGACCATAAAGCACATACCTTTTGGTGGGCAGGAGAGAACAAAATGGTTAAGGATTTGGATGTCCCACTTTCAGAAAACCTTCCAAGAGGTTTCATGAAACTGCTCCTAAACAATACGAGTTCTTGGCTTTAGGGAGAAAAAGAAAATATGGGAAAAGCTAACGAATTATCTATACCAGCCTTAAAATTTTGTATAGGTTTATTGACTTCAAAGATAACAAGAAAATATTAACAGCATTTTAGAGATAAACTTTAGGCCATAGTAGGGTTGCAGGCAAGCTTTTGTAGGAAAAAATGCTAAAGAACTTATTTACCCACATCAGTTTTCAAACAAGGACATGGGACACCAGATAAAGCTAAGTAACTTATTGAAGATTTGAGTCAAGGTTTATTTTATTACCATTTGAACTCTATAGTATAATCACAACAATGTGCAGGTCTCGATTTATGTTTTTGCTCTTTTCCCTGTCTCTACATTTGCCACTTTCCTTTACTGTATTAGGCTCACATGGAACCTTAAGGCACAGTGCAGGATGGCTGTTTCTATTCACTCCCCATAATCCTTCTGTGATTGACACAAAGTAGGTGCTACATAAATGCTGTTAGAGCTCTCATTTTATACAATTTACATTTTCTCTCCTTGCTTCTACCTAACTATAAGGTTAAATTTCCTTCTATGCAACATGAAATTCAAAGAGACTGATCCGTTTTTCCTCTTGCAGCCATAATTTACAATATCACAATGGATATTTATCTTTTCAAGTTTAATAATTTTTCTCTTCACCATATGTTATTGAATGCATTTCATAACTTTAATTCATTATCATTTCCCAAACTATTGTAGCCCTGCCATTTCCATTCCCCAGTAAGGTCTTCAAAACAGAACAAATCTGTTTAGAAGGATGCATTATAATTTTCAATTGTCATATTTCCATTCATTTATTCTACATATTTGACAGGCATTATCCCCTATATTTTGACATCTTCAGCTCCACTGAAATATTCATAGTGTTCCCAGCCTCAAGCAGTATTCTCAGAAGCCTCTGTAAATTCAGAACACATCAGGAAGATAAACAATTTCAGGTTATTTTAACTATTTTTCATCGAACACAAACACATTTATCAAATTAAAGGAACATTGTCAGAGGCACAAGAGAGCAATGGAACTCTCTGCAGAAAAAAGTAACCAATACTTCATATGTAGAGGAATATTACATGAAAGTTTTATCCTGATCATTTCCCATTTATGAAAGAAAGGTTAGACAGTTCATCCACATGCGTGGTAACTATTTTAACCTTTTATGATCAGCTTCTGTTACAGGGAGAATTTCCTTTGACTTCCCTAGTTGTTTTGTATTTGAGATCTGAATATATTGTACAAGTATGGTATAAAAATTACACCTTGCACACTTCCTCAAGAATATGAGACCATTAATTCAAATTATATGTCTTCATTATTTTCAGGGGGCATAATATTAAATTTGTGTTTATTGTTATTTGGGGATTTAGCTTACATATTTCTACAAAAACATAAAATGATATGCTGTGCTCAACTATAAAAACAATAAAGTGTAGGTCATATCAAGAACTGTGTGGTATTTGAGATTTTCATACCACATTCAGAGTAACAAGTTAGCCTTCCATAATGTCCTAGATGCTAGAGAAATACAAGAGATCCTTGGGTCAGAGACAAAGGACAGTTTATGAATTACAGAAATAGCGATAGAGTACCATCATTTTTCTTAGATTGGTTTCCTGGCATTCATTCCCATAGGAAGAAGTGACGATTCTGAGATACTTAAACACCATACATGTAGTGGATTATGTTACAGGCAAGGAGAACTGAATCTAAGGAACCTGAATCTTTTATACGAATTTGCCAAAAAACTTGCTCTTTGCCCTCTAGCTGGGAAAACTATCCTTATTATACTGGATCCATTGTATTTATTATTCTGGACAGAGAACCAATCTGTCCTTTGATATCCCAGATGGAGACACTATCTCTATCTTTCATTGTTGTTTTTAGACTTAAAAAAAAAAGCTCAGATCAAAAGCTTTTAGTGGTTCTGCTTATAAGATATGCAGAAATGGAAGAGATTCATGGTATTAGGATTCTTCAGAGAAAGACAGCCAGTAGGGCCTATATATCTGTATCTATATCTGTGTCGATATAGAGATGTTCATTATAAGGAATTGGCCCATGTGGTTATGGAGGCTGTAAAGTACCAAGATGTACTGTCAGAAAACTGGAGACCCAAAATATGGCGTAGTGTAGCTCTAGCTTGAGTCCAGTGACTTGATACCCAGGATAACCAATAGTGTAAGTTCCAGTCCAAAGGAAGGAGAAGATTAATGTCCCAATCCATCTAGTTAGGCAGGCAATATTCCCTCTTACTCAGTCTTTTTGTTCTACTCATGTCTTCAACTGATTGGATGACGACCACCAACATTCAGGAAGGCAATCTGCTTTACTCAGTCTACTGAAACCAGTGTTAATCCCATCCAGAAACCCCCTCACATACACACTAGAATAAGGTTTGACCAAATAATTGGGCACCCCATGGCCAAGTCAAACTAGCATGTAAACTAACCATCACTGAATTTGCCTACTACTTATAGTAGTTCTATTGTGGAGTCTTTTGGGATTTCTGCATACAGGATCTTATCTGCAAAACAGAGATAATTTTGTCTTCCTTTCCAAACACACATTCCAGTGAGATTCATGTTTTTTGTTTATTGGATCCTTTCAGGAGTCGAATTTTCTAACCTAATAGGGAAAATAGCAATGATAGCAGCTGAATAGTTTCCTACAATCAGTGATCTTAACTCCATTATACCCTATGAAGGAGAATTAAAGATGTCCTTTCCTTAGCACTTCTGTAAGGTTCATTTTACCCTCCTTTCTCTTTCTTTCAAAGCTGGAATGTGCTTCTCAGATGCTAAATAATTTACATCATGCAACTGATATTTATGTTTGTTTGTTTATGTTTATTTAGGTAGTTTAGGACAACCATAACAAGCAGGGCAAGTATTATTTTGCCATGCTTCGGTATAAAAGAACAACACTTTTGTTAGTTAATATTTCTTTACTCATTGACTGTTTTTAAATCTAATTCAAGGCTTCTAAACAAATACAGCTCATAGGCCAAACATCATCTACCACCTGTTTTTGTAAATAAAATTTTATCGAAGCACATGCATGGCTGTACATCTATGCATTGCCCATGACCGATGACAGAGTTAAGTAGTTACATCAGAGATTGTGTGGCTCAAAAGCCAAAATGTTTGCTTCCTGACCTTTCACCGAAAATGTTTGTCAATCTTTTATCAACTCTAACCCTAAACTTGGCCAACAATCAAAGAAAGGCAGAAATTTCAAAATATTTGGAAAACACACTTTTCCTAGGAGGTTCTAAATTAGTATCGTGTCCTAAACTGTGAAGGAATGGCAACATTTTTAATTTACTTAAAAGGGTCAAAATTCAAAATTACACTCTACAGTAAAAAAATCTGACTAAATGACTGCAATCATACAACTACATGCATTCCCCAGTTAGTATATTTTGGATTTTTTTGTAATAGTTGAGAAAAGAAAGTGATTATTTAATTCTATCAATTGTGTCTCTATTTTTATGCATCATATGACATACTCTCTTTTCATCATCTTGATCTGATAAAGGACAGAATAATGCAGTAGACTATAAGCAGTAGCATAAATTGTCAGAATTACCCGAATTCATTAACATTTAACACTGAATGGTTTTATCCCTTTAATTTTTGAAAATTATTCAAACAAAAATTCCCTTATGTGATCATTCATCTTTAGGCTAACCTACTTGAAACCACAGATTAGAGTACCTGATATTTTCTATGCCAGTGACTTTTAAAAAAATAAATCATACCAGATAGTAAATGATGTAAGTTTGAATATTCAAATTTTAATTGTTCTATATTTAAAATGAAGAAATCTACAGAGTGATTTTTCATTTAAGGGATAGTAAAGTTACTAAAGTCTTGAGAACAAAAATCTCCCATTAAATTATAGTTTCACCTAGTTCTGTCTGCTGAAGGGCAGTCCATTAAGTTTAATCCCGCCATTTTTTAACAGCTTTATTGAGGTATAATTTACATACCATAAAATGTACCCAGTGCAAGTGCACAATTCAGTGATTTTTCAGTAAATTTTTAGGATTGTACAGCCATTACCCAGTCCTGTTTTAGAACATTTTCGTCACCTCAAAAGATACCTTGTACTCATTTTGTAGCCATTTCCATCTCACTTCCAGACCTGGAGGACCACTGCCTTGCTTTCTGTCTCAATAAATAGACCTGTTCTGAATATTACACATCGGTATAATCATACAGTATGTCATCTTCTGCATCTTTCTTTTTCTACTCAGCATAATATTTTTGAGGCTAATCCATGTTGCAGCATATATTAGTGTTAGTATGGAACATGTATTACTACTTCTTTTTATTACTGACTACATACATATATACATTGGCTATTTCGTTTATCTATTACTATTGAAGGATATTTGCATTGTTTCCACTGTTTGGCTATTTCAGGGAATGTTACTATAAAAATTCTGATACAAATCTTTACATGGGTATTTGTTTTCACTTTTCTGGGAGACTATCTAGGAGTGGAGTTGTCAGGTTATATGGTTGATTTATGCCTGATTTTTAAGACATGGCCAGTTTAACTCCCCAGTTAATTTCTAAAGTGCCTGTACCATTTTATATCTCTACTAGCAGTGTTGAGTATATTTTTTCCATACCCTACTAAATGTGGTATTTTTTATCATTTTGAGTATAGTCATTCTAGTATTTGTGTAATGGTATCTCACTGTGGTTTTAATTTGCATTTCTCTAGTGACTAAGCATCATTTCGTGTGCTTATTAGTAATTCTTATGTCCTTAGTGAAATTTCTTTTCTAATTTTTTTTGCCAAATTTTAATTAGGTTGTCTTTTTATTATTGAGTTTTAAATGTTCTCTATGTATTCTGGATAAAAGTCCTTTATCACACATGTGATTTACAAACTTTCTTCTCAGTCTGTGACTTGTTCTTTATTTTCTTAAATTTGTTTTTCAAATCAACAAAGTTTTAAATTTTTATTAAAATCAATTTATGGAATAGGCTTTTGGTATTGTTTCTGTATTTTAGTACAAACCTATGTCATGAAGGTTTTTCTCTGTTGCTGCGTAAATTTACAGTTTTAGCTCTTAAATTTAGGTTCATAATCAATTTTGAGTTAATTTTTAAAATGTGGATATTTGGTTATTTCAGAAACATCGAGTTACCCCTTGAATTGTCTTGGCACCAATGTTAAAATGTTCTACTCATCTATAACCCTATCCTTATGCAAATAACACATGCTTGATTATGATGACTTTATATTAAGTTTTGAAATAGTGTTAAGTCCTCCAAGTTTGTTGCTCTTTTTCAAAACGATTTCGGCTATCCTTGTTATTTGAATTTCCATATACATTTTAAGTCATCTTATAAATTCCTACAATTAGCTTAAATAAAAAACTGTTGTTATTTTAACAGGGATTGTGTTGAATTTATTGATTAATTTGGGATAACGATCATGACAAGAGTCTTCCATCTATGGATTAATTATTACCTTTTGTTTAGATATTTATTATTTTTTCTCAACAATAATCTGTAGGTTTCAACATACAAGTTTTACCTTTATCTTCTTAAAGCAGTCCTAAGAATTCTATTGATTTTATGATGCTATTGTAAATGTAGTTGTTTTGTTAATTTTATTTTTTTTTTTT
>PVHT020004020.1:22305898-22410282 GCA_004024745.2 Catagonus wagneri
AGATTTCTCATTGATTACATACAGATGTACAGTTAATTTTTGTATATCTGTCTTTATCTGATAACCTTGCTAAATTAATTTATTAGCTTGTATAGTTTCTTTTTTAGTGGATTTCATGAGGTTATATATACAGAATCATGTCATCTGTGAATAAGAAATACTTCTTCCTTTCTAATATGGACACCTGTTTTAAACTTTCCTCCCCCTTCTCATCCCTTCATTTTTTTTAAAAAAAACTTTTGTTTCATTAGGGATAGAACTTCCAATAAGAGGATGTTGAATAGAAGTACCAAGAATAGAATTCCTTGCCTTGTTCTTTGAGATGAAAATATTCAGTGTTCATCATTGATTTCCATGTTAGTTGTAGGTTTTTTGTAGTTATCCTCAACAGGTTGAGGAAATACCCATCTATTCATAGTTTTTAAGAATTTTTAGGGAGTTCCCATCATGGCTCAGCGGAACCAAATCTGACTGGGAACCATGAGGTTGTGGGTTCGATCCCTAGCCTTGCTCAGCGGGTTAAGGATCCAGCGTGGCTGTGAGCTGTGCTGTAGGTTGCAGATGCAGCTCGGATCCTGTGTGGCTGTGGCTGTGGCTGCGGCATAGGCCGGCAGAGCTAGCTCCAATTGGACCCCCAGCCTGGTATCCTCCATATGCCATGGGTGAGACCCTAAAAAGCAAGCAAAAAAAAAAAAAAAAGAATTTTTAAATCAGTGGGTGTTGGGTTTTATTAAATGCTTTCCTTTCATCTCAGAATGACAATATATTTTTTAACTTTTATTCTATTAATATGATATATTAATTGATTCTTGTGATTCTTGGATTTCAAATAAACCTTTCATTCCTGAGATGAATCCCTCTTGTTTATAGTGTATACTTATTTTTATTTTTTTACCTATTGCTTGGTTTAACTTATTTGTGTGTGTGAGGATTTTTGTACTATTGCATGTGAGAAGTATTAGTCTACAGGTTTTTTGTGATGTTTTGGTCTGGTTTTAGTATCAGGGTAATACTGGCTTCAGTGAATGAATGGAGAAGTGTTCTCTGTTTTCTGCAAATTTTATCCTTTAAACATTTAATGGGATTCTTCACTGAAGTTATTTGGATTTGGCCTTTTCTTTGCAGGAAGATGTTAAATTACTAATATTTAACTACTAATTACTAATTTCATTTGTTATAGTTTCATGTCTTTTAATTTTCTGTGTAACTCTTGGGCAATTTCTGTTTCACACTAGACATCTGTCCGTTTTTATCTAAGTTACCTAATTTCTTGACATAGAGTTTATGCTGTTGTAGTTATTTTAGTTTCTATGAGCTGAACAATGGTGTCTTTTTCATTTTTTATTTTAATGATTTTTGTCCTCACTCTACTTTATCTTGATCAGTCTAACAAAAAGTAACAAAGTTTATTGCTCTTTTGAAGAAACAAATATTGTAACATTAAGGTTTTCTAATGTTTTCCTGTTTTCCAACATATTGATATCTTCTCTAATATTTATTACTTCTTTTATTCTCCTTGCTTTGTAATGAATTTGCTCTTCTTTTTCTAATTCCTTAAGATTGAAGTTTAAGTAATTAATTTTAGACCTTTTCAAACTGATATATTCATTTAAAGCTATAAATGTCCTTCTATGCATTGCTGTACTTGCATCCCCATAAATTTTAGTATGTCATATTTATGTTTTTTTTTCAGCTTGACATTTTTCTAATTCCCCTTGCAATTCCTTCTTTGGCTGTTTCATTTCTAATTTAATTTTGTGGGATACAGAAACTTTATTTGAATAATTTCAAATATTTTAAAGTATTGAGACTTTTTTATGATGTAGTACATTATCTCTCCTGGAGAATATCCACCTGTGCTTGTGAAGGATGTGTAGTCATTTTTTGTTGGGTGGAGCATTCCATAGTTAGGTCACTGTGGTTGATAGTTTATTTAAGTCTGTTATATTCTTATTGATTTTATAATTGTTCTGTCAATTTATTATTGAAACTTCTGACTATTATCTTTAACTTCTTTCTTTATACTTTCAGTTTTATCAGTTTTTACTTCATATATTTTATTTTATTTTTGTCTTTCGTCTTTTTAGGGCCACACCACCGCAGCATATGGAGGTTCCCAGGCTTGGGGTCGAACTGAAGATGCAGCTGCTGGCCTCCACCACAGCCACAGCAATGCTGGATCCAAGCATCATTGGTTACCTACACCACAGCTCAAGGGAACGCTGGATCCTTAACCCACTAAAAAGGCCAGGGATGGAACCTGCATCCTCATGGATACTAGTCAGGTTCGTTAACCAGTGAGCCACAATGGGGACCCCTATATATTTTAGAATTTTATGTGTCACATGTACATAGTCATTTACTTTGAAATATTTAACCAGTATACACACACACACACACACACACACACACACACACACATATTTGTATATATATACATACACACACACAATATATATATATGCATACATATATACATAAATATTTAGTAATGTCTTCTGAATTCCTCCAATACATATTTTACTCTTGTTACAAAGATAAACATAAATGAAAATTGGTATATTTACTGTGATTATACTTTATCTAATAAATAAAGTATTAATGTTCATGTAAACCCTCCACTTGACGTTTTAATCACTAATAAACTATGGTCTTTGGGCAGGTTAAAATGTCTTAAAATTCCATATACATACCATCTGTGCCCCAAATAGTGTTTTCAGTTGGGAGCTACTCAATAACTATTTAACAGATTAATTAATGTATTACTTTTTAATATGTTAAGTAAAAAAAAAAAAGTGTGGTATTTAGCTACATCTATAGTCAATTCTAATTTGTTCAGTTTTTTGTAAGAATGTTAATCTCATATTGTTTTACTGTCATAAAGGTAAAACAGCACAACTGGGATTGGGAGCCACATGAAAAACAAAGTTAATGTTACTATATATCATTAGTACATGTACAGATTATGCAATAGAAATAGTCTCTTAATCAACAACTTAAAATGCAGAGAAAGGATATCACATTAAGATATTTGCAAAATGTTGATTCTTGAATATATTTATTCCTTATTTCAGGAAAAATATTATAACTTAGTACTGTAGAACAAGACCCACTTTAAATTCACTTAAATTAGTAAAACAGCAGAATTATGCAACAGGCTATTTCTTAGAGGGCTACCCTGTGGTAATGAGCATATAACATAGAAGCTAGCCGATTGTCTTTTTATGTCAGTTAAGGCAACAAGTATGGTTAATTATTTCTTCCTTTCACACAAAGGAGAAATTCCCAGACCTGAAAATGTTGTTAGAATGAGTAGAAGCTTTCTGTTATTAGTTTTCTGTCAGTAAGGATATTATAACTAGTCAATGCTCCCTGTTAAGTGAAGGTTTTTTCATTTAAATGACTAAGGTTTGTATTCTTGTTAGAAAGCTGCACACTTTGTTCCTATGCCTTCATATTTTTAGAATATAATAAACACAGCACATAAAAAGGCTAAAAATAATTAAAAACAAGAAATGAAAAGAGTTCCTATTGCATTATTTGCACTGTAAAATTTTTTCCTATAAGTGTATTTGCACTTTACCCATAGTAAATCTGATAAACATTTTATTTTAATATCCTTGTACTTTTGTATTAGCCATTCAGATAAGTAAAATAGCCCTGTCTGTTTTCATATGAAAAAAGAAGAAAATAATTTGCCTGAGTAGCAGAGTTGACTCAAGATGATATACTTTTAGCAACAAGAAGCAAAATTCAGCTGCCTTAAACAATACCGTGGGTTTATTGACTCATGACTTAATCTAGCAGTGGCTTAGGCTTCAAGCCAATTAAATCAAAGAACTAGGTCAGTTGTTTGCAATTTTTTCAACTCTGACCTTTCTTGTGTATTGATTTGATTGTTCTTGCATCATCATAAGTTGGCTGCTAGCAAAAATAAGAATGCCATCTTCCTTGTGCATGCCTCTTGGAAAGAACACTTCCTCCCACAGTCATGGAACAGATATTCTGTACTTTACCTTAACTGGACTCATAAACACTTTCTTCCCTGAAAGTCCAGTTAGATGTTATCACAGATGGGCCTAGGCCTGGATCAGCGCTCATTATTTAAACATTTACAATCAGAGAAGACTCCTGATGCCTGAGTTCAAGTCAATAATACCCCAGGAGCATTGCTGCCACCTGAATGGGGACAGCCATTACATGGAGAAACATTTCGCTATTGTTTGGAAAGGAAGAGAATAGATAAAGAACAGCTAAGAAATAGTTGAATAGCTTGCTTTAATCTTTAAATGTATTTTATGAAGACCACACTGCCTTCCCTATCTCCCTACTCTACTTCCATCTCTCTCCCTAAATAAGAATGATGCTACCACAATCATATTCCTCTCACTGAACTGAATGTAGTTCAGTTTTTAAGCTACTATCCACATATTGAAATCTCCAGTGCTAGAAATATGAGAATCAACTTTTATTTTTGCCTTATCCCACATGACCAATTGGTCACAAAGTGTACTTCCTGCTAAATATCTCCTGAAGTGGCTTCCATTCTATACTGGTTTCCTTTTTGGATGGGTATAATTTCATTTGCCTAGATTCATACAACAAAACCATGAATGCTTTTCCTCTATGTTTTCTAATTCATCAGCTATCTATTAATCTTATTCCTTTCATAATTTTCCTTTTCATATAACTTAGACATATTTTTTATTTTTGCATGATTTTTACTTTTTCCATTATATTTCATTTACAGTGTTCTGTCAATTTCTACTGTATAGCAAAGTGAACCAATCATACATCATACATATATATATTCTTTTTTTCGCATTATCCTCATTATCATGTTCCATCACAAGTGACTAGATATAGTTCTCTGTGCTACACAACAGGATCTCATTGCTTACCTATTCCAAATGCAGTAGTTTGCATCTATTAACCCCAAACTCCAATTCCATCCCACTTCCACAAGCCTGTTCTCCAAGTCCATGAGTTTCTTATCTGTGGCAATGTTCATTTGTGCCATATACCAGATTCCAGATATAAGTGATATCTGGTATTTGTCTTTCTCTTTCTGACTTACTTCACTCTCTAGTTCCATGAGACTCTCTAGTTCCATCCACATTGCTGCAAATGACATTATTTTGTTCTTGTTTATGGCTGAATAGTATTCCATTGTGTGTGTGTGTGTGTGTGTGTGTGTGTGTGTGTGTGTGTGTGTACCACATCTTCTTAATCCATTCATCTGTCGATAGACATTTATGTTGTTTCCATGTCTTGGCTATTGTGGACAGTGCTGCAGTGAATATATGGGTACATGCATCTTTTTCAATGAAAGTTTTGTCTGGATATATGTCACAGAATGGGATTGCAGGGTCATATGGTAGTTCTATATTTAGTTTTCTGAGAAATCTCCATATTGTTTTCCATAGTGGTTGTACCATTTTACAAGCAAGGATGCCCACTCTCACCACTTTTATTCAACATAGTATTGGAATTCCTAGCGACAGCGATCAAACAAAAGAAATAAAAGGTATCTAAACTGGAAGAGAAGAAGTAAAATTGTCCCTATATGCAGATGACATGATACTATATGTAGAAAATCCTAGGTACTCCACACAGAAACTACTTGAACAGATCAACCAATTCAGCAAAGTAGCAGGATACAATATTAACATTCAGAAACCCTTTGTATTTCTGTATACTAACAATGAAATATTAGAAAAGGAATGAAAAAATGCAATACCTTTTAAAAATTGTACCCCAGAAAATTAAACACCTGGGAATATACCTGACCAAGGATATGAAAGACTTATATACTGAGAACTATAAAACATTAATTAAATAGGATTCAAAGAAATAGAAAGATATCCCATGCTCCTAGGTTGGAAGAATTAATATCATTAAGATGGCCATACTGCCCAAAGCAATCTACAGATTCAATGCAATCCCTATCAAATTACCCACATCATTTTTCACAGAACTAGAATAAACAATCCAAAATTTTTATGGAACCATAAAAAAGCCAGAATTGCCAAAGCAATCCTGAGGAACAAAAACCAAGCAGGAGGCATAACTCTCCCAGACTTCAGGCAATTACAAAGCTACAGTAATCAAGACAGTGTGGTACTGGTACCAAAACAGACACATAGACTAGTGGAATAGAATAGAGAATTCAGAAATAAACCCAGACACCTATGGTCAGTTAATCTTCAACAAAGGAGGCAATAATATAAAATGGGGAAAAGACAGTCTTTTCAGCAAGTGATGCTTGGAAAAGTGGACAGCCGCATGTAAATCAGTGAATCTGGAACACACCCTCACACAAAAATAAACTCAAAAGAGCTTAAAGACTTAAATGTGTAACAAGATACCATAAAAATCCTGAAAGAGAACATAGGCAAAACTTACTCTGACATCAACCTTACAAATGTTTTTTCAGGTCAGTCTCCTAAATAAAAGTGAAAATAAAACAATGGGGCCTAATCAGACTGACAAGCTTTTGCACAGCAAAGGACACCATAAAAAAAAAAAAAGGATAACCTGCAGAATGGGAGAAAATAGTTTCAAACTATGCAACTGACAAGGGCTTAATCTCTAAAATATGCAAACAACTTATACAACTCAACAGCCAAAAAAACCAACAGCCCAACTGAAAAACTGGCAAAAGACCCTAATAGACATTTCTCCAAAGAAGATATGCAGATGGTCAACAGGCATATAACTTAAACAGTATTAGGTTGAAGTTCTCCATGATATAACTTTTATTAACTACTACTGAATTTAGTTATGTGCCCGTTTATACTCCTTATATTGTTTCTTTTGCATGTTTTTTAATCGCTTTCTCAGAGCCAGCCTAAAGTAATTTATTTTTATTTATTTTAAAAATACATAGTTCATATTTAACTGTACCTTTTTGCTTAATATTTACATCTTATTGTGGGTTTATTCTGCTAACTTTTAGTTTCTTTTTTTTAAATTAAATTATAGTTGATTTACAACATTGTGCCAGTTTCTACTGTACAGCAAAATGACTCAGTTTTACATATATGTACGTTCCTTTTTATGTGCTTTTTCCATCATGGTCTATCTTAGAAGATTGGATATAGTTCCCTGTGCTATACAGTGGGACTTCATTGCTTATCCATTCAAAATGTAATAGTTTGCATCCACTAACTCCAAACTCCTAGTCCATCCCTCTCCTCCCCCACTCCCCTTTGGCAACCACAAGTCCATTCACCATGTCTGTGAGTCTGTTTCCATTTCATAGATAGGTTCATTTGTGCCATATTTTAGATATGATATCATATGGTATTTGTTTTTCTCTTTCTGACTTACTTCACTTTGTATGAGACTCTATCTCTATCCATCTTGCTGCAAATGGCATTAGTTTGCTTTTTTATGATTGAGTAGTAGTCCATTGTATATATTTACCCCATCTTCTTAATCCATTTGTTGACAGACATTTAGATTGTTTCTGTCTTGGTTATTGTGAATAGTGCTGCTGTGAACATAGGGGTGCGTGTATATTTTCGAATGAAATTTTTGTCCAGATATATGCCCAGAAGTGGGACTGCTGGATCATATAGTTATCCCATTTTTAATTTTCTGAGGAAGCTGCATTCTGTTTTCTATAGTGGTTATACCAATTTACATTCCCATTAACAGTGTAGGAGGTTCCCTTTTCTCCACACCCTCTCTAGCATCTGTTATTTATAGACTCATTAAGGATAGTCATTCTGATGGTGTGAGGTGGTACCTCATTGATTTGCGCTTCTGTAATAATTAATGATGTTGAGCATTTTCTCATGTGTTTACTGGCCATCCTATGTCTTCTTTGGAGAAATGTCTATTTAGGTATTCTGTCCATTTTTTGATTGGATTGTCTTTTTATTCTTGAGTTGTATGCATGTTTGTATATTTTAGAGCTAAAGCCCTTGTTGGTTGCATCATCAGCATATTTTATCCCATTCTATAGCAAGTTTTTTCTTTTTTTAATGGGTTCCTTTGCTGTGCAAAAGATTGCAAGTTTGAGTAGGTCTCATTTGTTTATTTTTTTTTTTCTATTGCCTTGGTAGACTGACCAAATAAAACATTTGTACAATTTATGCCAGAGAATGTGTTGCTTATGTTCTCTTCTGGGAGTTTTATGGTATCATGTCTTATATTTAAGTCTTTAAGTCATTTTGAGTTTATTTTTGTGAGTTATTACTGGTGTTACGGTGTGTTCTGGTTTCACCGAATTACATGCAGCTTTCCAGTTTTTCAAGCACCACTTGCTGAAGAGACTTTTTTCCCCCCATTTTTATATTCTTGCCACCTATGTCTAAGATTAAGTGACCGTAGATGTCTGGGTTTATTTCTGGTTTCTCTATTCTATTCCATTAATCCATATGTCTGTTTTTGTGCCTCACTGTTTTGAATACTGTTCTGCTAATTATTTATAACTTACTAAATTGTAGTCTTAGTTTCATTTTTATGGTATATACATTTGAGACTAAACATGATCCTCTTTACAACTTTAGATATGTTCCACAAGTTTTATTGCCAGTGATAAATACTTCCTAATATAAACGAACACAAAAATTTTTTCTAAAGCTAATTCATAAATTCAAAAAATTGTTATTTAGTTCCACATGAATTTTGCGGGGGGGGGGAATTTAAAACTTATTTTGTGACCTGACATCATGTTAGTATCTGTATATTTTTCCTCTGTACTTGTGACTTCTCTAATTGCTGGCTCTGGGGTCCCAAGTGTACTAGAAATGCATTTTTTTACTTAGCTAATTACTTAACTTACATTTATTTCAATTATTGTTAAGGTCATATTTACTTCTACCGAATTGTTCTCTTTTTTCAAATCTTTATTCATTATTTTTTTTTTTTGGTAGCTGTTCCTGTTTTATACAATTTTTTTATTCCACATTTTTGATCCTATACCATCTCTTCTACTACTATCAGATTAATATTTTAAAATTTAAGTTACTTTTCTGGTTATAATCCTTCAAGAGTTTTCGATTTGCATTTATACCTGTAAAGACAGGTTACACACATTGAAAATTCCTTCTCTTTCATCAGAGTCATAATTCATAGAAATAATATGCTTTGACTATGAAGAGAAAATGTGGATTCGTGAAAGAAAATGACTTAGTAAAATTAATTTTCTTTACATACTTTAGAGGTTTGAAGGTACTATCACTGACCTATCTTTAGTTTGAATATGCTATAAACACACAAAAATGTTCTTGCTAAAATCTGAGAACAGACTATTAAGAAATATGTAACTTCAGGAATTCCCACTGCGGCTCAGTGGTAATGAACTCAACTAATATCCATGAATGCAGGTTCAATCCCCGGCCCAGCTCAGTAGGTTAAGGATCCAGCATTACTGTGAGCTGCAGTGTAGGTCACAGACATAGCTCAGATCTGGCATTGCTGTGGCTGCAGCATAGGCTGGCAATTGCAACTCCGTTTCAACCCCTAGGCTGGGAATTTCCATATGCTGCAGGTGTGGCCCTAAAAAAGACAAAAAAGAAAAGAAAAAGAAATATATAATTTCATTGTCCATGTGTAGACAAATAACATTTAAGGCAGATTACCTTGACTTAAATGAAACAAATCTTTGAGTATTCTGCCCAAAGTATAAATGCTCACTATTTTTTAAATACATAGTAGAGAAATATTCAGTTTGTTGTACTTTTCAGTAATAGAGCATCTGCCTGAAAATTATCTTTAAAATGGATACTTGTAGAGTTTCCTTATGATGCAGCAGATTAAGGAGCCGGCATTGTCACTACAGTCACTCAGCTCACTGCCATGGCTCAAGTTTGATTCCTGGTTCCAGAAATTCTGCATGCCATAAGAGCAGCCAAAAAGAAAATGGATTACTTCTTTATAGTATAGGCTATCATGAGAAAACTGTTTCGCAGTTATAAACCTTTATGTTCACTCTTGTCTTCCATCTTGAACTATACAGAAGGGAATCCCTCACAATATCTTTTCACACAAAACGCATTGATTAGCTCAATGGTTCCAAGCATTCTTGGTCTCATTTCACCATTTGCAGTATTTAGATCCACAAAGTCCAGTTCCACTGCAACTACAAACACATGTGCAGGAACACGGAGGAGAAGAAAAAGGGAGAGGCAGACGTTGAGAAAAAGGAAGAAAAAATTCCAGTGTGCATGATTATGAATTAATCCAAATCACAGCAGCAGGGCAAAGCTCCCAAATGTTACAGTTGCATGCCTGACACTCCCCACTCCTGCCCTCTCATAACATCTATGTAGACAATTACACATCAAGGATACTTGTCATATTAATCACAAAATCAACTCTTATTTTGAATTTGCCAAATTGGAAAATTTGAATATTACTTTTTTCATTCATTATTTGTTTTCACTCCTTTTTGGCTCAGAAAGTAAGTGATGTACATTTTATTCTGCTTCTTCCACTTAAATCATATTCTCAACACATTGCTTTTCATAGATGAGCTTTTCTCCCTTTTCTAGAATTCACTGATGTATACTTACTGCAAACTGTCTTCTCTCCCATCCGAAATATGGACCTTAGCTCTCTACTTCTGATATGAACTAAATGATAATTTATTTATTTATTTATTTATTTATTTATTTTGCTTTTTAGAGCCAAACCTGCGGCATATGGAGGTTCTCAGGCTAGGGGTCCAATCGAAGCTACAGCTGCTGGCCTACACTACAGCCACTGCAACACCAGATCCGAGCTGCATCTGTGACCTACACTACAGCTCACAGCAATGCCAGATCCTTAACCTGCTGAGAGAGGCCAGGGATTGAACCTGCAACCTCATGGTTCCTAGTTGGATTCATTTCTACTGTGCCACGATGGGAACTCCTTTTTTTATTAGATGATAATTTTTTGATATTAGTTTATGAATTTAATTGGATAAGATTTGTATCTGTTTAACAGTTTTTAGAAAATATATATGCCATTTAGTAATATTGAGGCATTTTTCTAAATTCATTTTAAAGAGAAATGCTCAATACCTAAGAAGGGGAAAACATTTAGTGCATATGCAACCTAAGTGCCCCCATTATATCAAAACAAATTTAAGCCTTCATCAAATCAATTACCTTATATCACCTTGAAAATGCCATAATCAAGTAGGAATTTAAGAGAAGAAAGGTCAAGTTTTTTAAATAAGCAATTTCACCAAATAATCTTTCCTGAACTTTTATCATGAACCACATAAAAAAAATCTTTCAGAGAAGAAAGATGAAACAGTGTTATATTATTGTGCAGGAGAGAGAATGAAGAAGTGTTCAGAAGAAAATGTTAGTGAAATGGTTACATAAAATCTGAGACCAAAAGACATTTATATTAAGATTTATTACCACAGTCTATCTCTGGCTGGTTTGTATATGCGAATACTTCTTTGTAGGTAAGGACTATTACTTCCCAGCACTGCTTGTAGTTCCATCCTTTTGGGAATAGAAGACATACGCAGATAGACCTAAAGTGTTGTTTATCTCCAACACACATAATGCTATAACACTGTTTCAATCCATATATGCTTCAGATATATATTCACAAAAACACTATACTGCACTTTTATACCAAATAATAAATGAAATTTCAGTCAAAATTCTTTTTTTATTTTGTTATTTTTTTGTCTTTTTAGAGCCGCACCCGTAACATATGGAAGTTCCCAGGCTAGGGATTGAATCGGATCTACAGCTGCCAGCCTATACCACAGCTATAGTAACGCCAGATCTGAGCCGCATCTGCAACCTACACCACAGTTCATGGCAACACCGGATCCTTAACCCACTGAGCAGGGCCAGGGATCAAACCCACGCCCTCATGGATACTAGTAGGGTTTGTTACCACTGAGCCACAAGGGCAAATCCCCCAAAACATATTTTAAAAGGATAGTTTACTGCTTTTAATAAAATTGGTTATTTGAGTTGTCATAGTTGCCACGATTAATTTCTGAAAATTTTCCTCTCTGTTTTTAATAGTGGGATGATAGAAACTAAAAACCAGCTTATTTTTCTTTATATCAGTACTATGCCCTAATTATGTAAATAATATAAGTCATATAAATAATATTTTATAAAATGAGTGAGGACATTTCTGATGAAAAAGTGAACCCTAGTGACACATTTAAAACCTTTCCCTCTCTCTCATTCTGCCTCTGTCTGTAGATAGATAGATATAGATATATATGAAAGATCACATTTAATTATGGTAAAGCGCACGTAACATAAAATTTACCTTTTTAACTCTTTTAAAGTAAAACATTCAGTAACACTAAACACATTGGCAATGTTGTGCAACTATCACTCGTATCTAGTTTTAGAAACTTTTCTATTACTCCAAAAATATGCTTTGTACCTTTAAGCAGTCACTCTTCATTCTCCCCTCTCCCAATCTCTGGCAAATGCTAATCTGCTTTCTGTCTCTGAAGATTTTTGCTTACTCCAGATATTTCATGTAAATGAAATCATATAATTATGGCTAGATTCTTTCTTTTTTAAAGACTCCATAAAAGCTACTAGAACTGGTCAGTGAGTCCAGCAAAACCTTAGGATAAAATACTAAAAAGCAACTATATTTCTGTAAATTAGTAAGAAGCTGTTGGAAAGGAAACTAATGAAAACATAGAATGTTTAATAGTAATAAAATCATGAAAAGAGTTCCCATCCTTTTGCAGTGGAAATGAATCCGACTAGGGACCGTGAACTCACGGGTTCGATACCTGACCTAGCTCAGTGGGTTAAGGATCCGGAATTGCCACAAGCTGTGGTGTAGGTCGCAGACATGCCTCAGATCTGGTTTTGCTGTGGCTGTGGGGTAGGCCAGCAGCTATAGCTCCGATTAGACCCCTAGCCTGGAAGCTTCCATATGCTGCAGCTATGGCCCTAAAAAGCAAAAAAATAAAATAAAAATTAAAAATAAAATCATGAAATAATTCAGTTAAATCTAACAAAATATGTTCAGCAACTGTATGATCAAAACTACAAAACACTTCACAGACATGGATGGATGGATAAATTAGGAGTTCGAAGTTAACAGGTACATATTACTGTAAATAAAATAATTAAGAATAAGGATTTATGGAGTTCCTGTCATGGCTCAGAGGAAACGAATCCGACTAGGAACCATGAGGTTGCAGGTTCGATCCCCTGGCCTCACTCAGTAGGTTAAGAATCCAGCGTTGCGGTGAGCTGTGGTGTAGGTCGCAGATGCGGTTTGGAGCCTGCATTACTTTGGCTGTGATGTAGGCCAGCGGCTACAGCTCCAATTAGACCCCTAGCCTGGGAATCTCCACATGCCACGGGTGCAGCCATAAAAGGACAAAAAGACAAAAAAAAAAAAAGATTTACTGTATAGCGCAGGAAACGATATTTAATATCTTATAATGACCTATAATGAGAAAAATAATAGAGGAGTTCCCATTGTGGTTTAGTAGCTTAAGGACCCACTATATCTGTGGGATTAATCCCTGGTCTCACTTTAGTAGGTTAGCGATCCAGTGTGGCTGCAAGCTGTGGCGTAGGTCACATATGTGGCTGGGATCCTGTGTTGCCAGGGCTATAGTGTAGGTCTGCAATTTCAGTTGTAATTGGACCCATAGTCTGGGAACTTCCATATACCACAGGTGCAGCCTTTTTGTTTGTTTGTTTGTTTCTTCTTTTAGGGCCACACGCATACCATATGGAGATTCCAGGCTAGGGGTCTAATTGGAGCTGTAGCCACCAGTCTACACCACAGCCACTGAAACACAGGATCCAAACTGTGTCATTTTGGGGCCTCACCCGCGGCATGTGGAGGTTCCCAGTCTAGGGGTCTAATCGGACTGTAGCCGCCAACCTACACCAGAGCCACAGCAACGCGGGATCCCAGCTGCGTCTGCAGCCTACACCACAGCTCACAGCAAGACCAGATCCTTAACCCACTGAGTGAGGCCAGGGATCGAACCTGCAACCTCATGGTTCCTAGTTGCATTCATTTCCACTGCACCAAGATGGGAAATCCAGGTGCAGCCTTTAAAAAGGAGGAAAAAAAAACAAAAAAAAAAGAACCACAAGCGTTGGTCCTTCCACAACATAACACTGGTTATCACTAGACCAACACACGCATGCACGCACACACAACTACAAAACACTGGTGAAAGAAGTAGAATAAAATCCTCATTCTAGGCAAATAAGAAAAGAACCCTGGTTCCTTACACAACTGTTTTATGCTCTTGTTTTCAGAATTCTTGGGGGAGGGTGAGGCCCTTTGTGAGATGGAGGCACTGCCTCTGTCACCCTTGTCCCTGTCTCAGTCTTATCTTCGATTTTCTCAGAGAGTTTCTTATTTAAAAGATGCAGCACTTTACATTTGTAAATAATAAAATGTACCAAGGGACCAGTCCCAAATGAAAAATTCTTTATTATGAAGTGAGACGTACTGAAACACAGAGAAAATCTGAGGACACGTTTGGGAGCAGATGCCCAGATCAAAGAATAAAGGAAAAATATCTTCAAATGCATTTATATTTTTAAGCATAGTAAAATATTAAGGATGTTTTTCTCTTTATTTAAGATCTTGAAATCATATGTCTCCAAAAATGAGGAAGGTATTTGGCTGTTTCTTAAATTTCTTACTAAGGAAAGGGCTATTCTTGAGTAATTTTTTCCCATTGAGCATAATATATATGATAAAAGTCCTCAAGTTTATCCAGGGGCACTCTTCAATGTTCTGATGTAGAAAAACTCAGGAAAATTTTATTTTAGGGTGGGAGATCTTAAAGTATTTTGGAAAGAGGGTAAGATATTTAAGTTTATGGTCTTATTGCCTTCGATTAAAATTGGTGACATGAAAAAAAATTTTTAAAGTTAAAATAAATAAATAAGTGACCTGAAATATCCTATACATTTACCAGAAAAAGGAATTAACAGAGCACTTAAAATGTTTCCTGAATTAATGGAGGGCTTTCCAAAGAAATTGCGAACCAGAATTATTGTATATAATAAAATTGTTATTAAAGATTGACATGCAAGGTAGCATTCCTGTTTTGTGTTTACAAGTGATTATTAAGAAGTCATGTATACATACACTAGGGAAAATAAAAAGTAGGATGAAAAAGTCTTTGCATATTAGGATTAAAATATTTCTTTTAGGTATTATAAATATTAGAAAATAATTATCATAATAGTTTATTATCCAAATTTTAAAATAATTCATTTTTCTTGAGCTCTAGTACATTTTAAATGTATTTTAGATAAACTAAAATAACAACAGCTGTATCTCTTGCACCAATCCATGTAATATCCAGAGTAGCTATCAGTATTTCTTATTTGGTGACTTAGCATTTGAGGAAATGCAGCACAAAATGAAAATGCAATTTTGTGACATTTGCAAAGAGTGCAAACTATACAATTATTTGCAGTTTTGCTAACTTTATTGTTTGTTAAAACTTATCTTTCTGTACTAACTTTTTATTTTGCTTGTCTAATTAAATTTCTTGAAATTCTCAGAACTTGCAGTGCAGGGATAAGAAGCTCGCTATGCTAAAAGTCAGTTTCTATTTACACTCAGAGAAACTAGATAAATTGTGCTGAGTTTATATTTTCTTCTCAAAAATTATTCATTTTCATTTATCTTATCTTTGCTGCCTATATTTCTTTCCCATTATGTTTTATCTGAAAAGTCAAGTTTCTCATTGAGGACTGGAAGAATGCACATATTTATAACTGCTTCCTCCAAAACTCAACAAATTAAGACGATAAAAAGGAATTTAAAAACTAAATCCACAGGGATCAAAAACAAAACAAACACACAAAAGTGACAATGACAGAAGCTACATTTGGAAGCTTGAAAGCGAGGGTTCAGAATGTAGTGGGACTGTAGACCTTTGAACTAGTCCCTAAGTGAGCTTCTCTGGTATGCTGGGAAGGTAGTTAGGGATATTGCAATGTATTAGTTAAGAGGGAAGCCATAGTGTCTGAATTCAGATCCTGGTTCCGCTATTTGCTATGTGACCTTAGACAAAAGTGATATCCCTTTTGTGTTTCTCAGTTTCTTGAACTATGGTGTGAAGCCAACTATAGTGGTTCCTCCTCTACAGGACTATTTTGAATTACTAAATTACTTAAGTACTTCATGCAGGGTATGGAGCATTGCTCTCTCTCAAAATCTTCCAGACTAGAGTTCCCATCTCACCTCTTGGACTTGGCTGCTACTCTGCACTCAAGCATCAGCCCTTATGCAGATGTGAACAGCTGTTCCCAAATTCACTGACACAAGCTTCCCCAGACTCACCAACAAACTTCCTGAAGGGGTGGTCATCCAGCCCTAGCATGTCGAGTTGGACCAGGATGTACTACATGCTCAGAGGGAGTGGTCCTCTGTTACATGTATTAGAGAGTTATAAAGGCCTTAGGCACTGTTGCTGTCTAAATATACAGGGTTTAAAATGGATCTGAGGCCAAATAAGGACCCCATCTATGTATCTTTAGGCAAGCTAATCTCCCTACCTATACAAATATCTACTGTCCCACATGGAGTTAATAACTACCTTATATTTGTCATATAAAGCACCCAGGACATAGCTTGGCATATAGTGGACATGCATAAAGAACAGTTAAAACAGTGATTTAAAAATTTAAAAAGTTCTTAAGCTTTCCTCAGGTATTCTCCAAATGTGTATGCTTATGGCATACCAGTGTGATTAATAAGTTCCCAATAATATACACAGCCACTTTCCAATGGTGCAATCCCCATGTCCTTATACAGAGGAAGAGATAATATACACTCTTTTTTAAAATCTATTTTTATTTTTTATGACACCACTGTTATACACTTGTGTGTGTAACAGATACTAATTTCATTTATACTTATAAATGCCAGATTATGGTGCTCTTAAAAATAAATCCATGAGCCAGTTTTGTTATTTCCTAAAATGCACTGCTTAAATTGGAAGGGATACTTGAAGACCAAAATAATATCATACACAGACAAAGAGAATTTTAATAAGTGAGAGCTTCTGCCAGTGATTTACATGTTTTGTTATTGGTCTTTAAATCTGGTCCAAATATTTGAATGAATGAATATATAGAACTGTATTCATATTTCACTCTGGAAGCAGAATAGAGAGATAAAAAAGCAAAAGAAAACTTTTAAAGTGGTTGTATTGAGATTAAGTGAATTTAATGTCCCTTTTTTCCCTTTTTTGTATTGAAGTATAGTAACATACAATATTATAATAGTTCCAGGTGTTCAACATAATAATTCAACATTTATATGCATTATGAATTCATCACCGTAAGTCTAATAACCATCTATCACCATACAAATTTATTGCAACATTATTGACTATATTCCTTTTGCTGTACATTATATGTCCATGACTTATTTCTTTCATCAATGGAAGTTTGTAACTCTTAATCCCTTTCATCTATTTTACCCACTCCCCTGACCCCTATTCTCTGGTGACCTCTAGTTCGTTCTTAGTATCTATGAGTCTTTTTCTCTTTTGTTATGTTTATTCATTTTTATTGTCTTCTTAATTCCACATATAATTGCAATCATATTGTATTTGTCTTTCTTTGTTTGACAATGAAATGGTAAAATTTCATTTTTTCGTGTAACACTGCATTGTGTATATGTACCACATCTTCTTTATTCATCTACTGAGAGGCACTTAGGTTGCTTTCAGACCTTGGCTACTGTAAATAATGCTGCAATGAACATAGACGTGCATTTATCTTATAAAATTAGTGTTTTTGTTTCCTTTAAATAAATAAATGTCCAGGAGAGGAGTTGCTGGAACACATTCTAGTTCTGTTTCTGACATTTTGAGGCAGCTCTGTACTGTTCTCCATAGAGGGTATACCATTTTATGTCCCCACCTACAGCATATTATAGTTTCCTTTTCTTCACATTTTTATCAACCTTTTTTTTTGTCTTTTATTAATAGCCATTCTGACAGGTGTGAGGTGATATCTCATTGTGGTTTTTATTTGCATTTCCCTGATAATTAGAGATGTTGAGTGTCATGTGTCTGTTGATTACCATATATATTCCTTGGAAAAATGTCTATTCAAGTCATCTGCTCATTTTTAAATCAGGTTGTTTTTTTTTGATGTTGAGTTATATGCATCTTTTGTTGACCATTTTGTTGATGGTTTCTTTTGATGTGCAAAAGATTTTTTGTTTGATATAGTCCCACTGTTTTTTGTTTGTTTCTTTGTTTTGCTTTTTAGGGTCGCACCTGTGGCATAAGGAAGTTTCCAGGCTAGGGGTCAAATCAGAGCTGCAGCCGCCATCCTGTACCACAGCCACAGCAATGCCAGATCCAAGTCACATCTGTGACCTGCACTGCAGCTAGCAGCAATGCTGGATCCTTAACTCACTGAATGAGGCCAGGGATTGAACCCTCATCTTCATGGATACTGGTCAGGTTCTTAACCCACTGAGCCACAACAGGAGCTCCCAGTTCCGTTTATTTATTTTTATTTTTTTGCTTAGAAAAAAACGTGATTTATTCAGAGAATACTAGTGTAGTTTGTGTACATGGAAGAAGAGTTGAAAATACAAAACACAGGAAGATGCAATATCTCATGAATGAATGGAATGAGGAACTCATTCTTCAAGGGCCTCTTCTTCCCTCCCTCTCTCTTATACACATTCTGTTTATGTATATCTGTGAGCGTGAGTGTGTGTGATCTCCTACTTCTGCTTTTCTTTTCCCAATTCAGTTGATTATTGCTATATATAAACTTCATTTTCTTGGAATGTACACTGTCTTCCACCACTTGGCAAGAAAATGGCCACTGACAACAGACAAGCCATCCTCCTCAGAGCCAAACACATAAGCACACATGTGCACTTCTGTGTGTACACATACACCGATACACACACACACACATATATGTATCCCTCAATTCCTTTTATTCAGTTCAAATTCAAAGTATACAAGTGAATGGTTTTCATTGATCTGGGTTTAGTCAGTTGACAACCGTTGTCCTGGGGCTGGCATTCTCTAAATATAGTCAGACACCCAGTAGTTATGTGGTTGTGAATGACCATGGGGAACAATTTCTAGAAGTATATTGTTCTCTGCAGGTCACTGTATAGAAAGCAATTACTGGAATGTGCATCCATAAACACATATCTTTTTACACATCTGTGAAATATTTTGATAAATTTTGAGAACTGGCAAACTGTTCTCAATATTTAAAAGGGGAAAGAAGGAGTCCCCATTGTGGCACAGAGGAAACAAATCCAACTAGTAACCATGAGGTTGCAGGTGTGATCCCTGGCCTCGCTCAGTGGGTTAGGGATCCAGTGTTGCCATGGTCTGTGGTGTAGGTTGCAGCCACGGCTCGGATCCTGCGTTGCCTTGGCTGCGGCATAGGCCAGCGGCTGTAGCTCCACTTCAGCCCCTAGCCTGGAAATCTCTGTGTCCTGTGGGTGTGGCCTTGGGGAGCAAAAAAAAAAAAAAAAAAAGAAAGAAAAAGAAAGAAAAGAAAATATTTAGGGCCTTTGATATAGCCCCATTTGCACCTACAGAAATTGGTTACTAATTTGATACCCTTATAAAATGGGTTTAACTGAGATCTCACTAATGTCATCTTAGTATATTTTAGTAGATGATACATATATCATGTTGTTCACATTATAAAAATACCATAAATTAATATACTTAATCTGGTTTATTCAGTCATTAGCTGTAGGATCATGGACAGATTATTTCTCACTCTTAGCATTGTTTCCTATGAATAAATGTTTTGAATTGTACAATACCTAGTTTTTTGCTAGTTACTGAGCACTTAATATAAGAGAAAAATTGTGTCTAAGGAAATTCCTTAGCAGTGTATAAACATGTTTTATTTTCTATAATTGTACACCTGTTATCTTTGAATATCTCTCAAGAACCTTAATCTGGCCACTAATCTGAGGATGAGCTCTTTTGCTCATCCTGTTCTTCGCAAATGTCTTCCAAGTCTGTACTTTTTAATTCCTGTTGTCCCTTGTTACAATATGAGGAATGTTTTAAAACTAAAACTTTAAAATTGGAGTTCCCGTCGTGGCTCAGTGGTTAACGATTCCGACTAGGAACCATGAGGTTGCGGGTTCGATCACTGGCCTTGCTCAGTGGGTTCAGGATCCCGCGTTGCCGTGAGCTGTGGTGTAGGTTGCAGATGCGGCTCGGATCCTGCGTTGCTGTGGCTGTGGTGAAGGCCGGCGGCTACAGCTCCTGTTAGACCCCTAGCCTGGGAACCTCATGCTGCAGGTGCTGTCCTAGAAAAGACTAAATAAATAAATAAATAAATAAAACTTTAAAATCATTTATATGCCATAAATGGCAAGAAACCTTTATTAGGAAGGAAATACTTTGGTTTGACTGACAATGAAAAAACAGAATTAAAAAGGACTAAGAAATAAAAAAATGAATGCAAATATTGTGTCAACTGTAGACATTGGTTTGGCATTATTCCATCAGGTGACATGTAAAGAATTAGGCAAGTAGATGAGCAATAATAATTATAAGGAGTCGAATACCTTGATTAGTAAAAAAGAAAGCATACTTTCTAATGAAGCAGTATAATGATATTTCTAAGATGGATTCACTTAATATTTTATTTGTTCAATAACATTGTCATTAAACTATGCCACTGAGAATTACATGAAACATTGAAATCCATATTAAAACATTATTTTTGCATTATAATAAATACATTCTTTTGTTGAAGAATTTTATGAATTTTATGACTCTATCCTGACCTAAAGTATCCACATAAATTTTTCTCAAAAAATTAATATATTTTGATCAACTGGTCACCAGTGTCTTTGCATAATGAGTCAAGGCTATATCCTTGACTATAAATCAGGTGGCAATATATTGCTTCTGTTCCTCTATGTTTATTTGTGATAATGCTTACATATAAGCAGTAAATATTTGAATTAACATTGTTTGCATCGGCTAAAAGAGAAAAAATGCCAAAATATTATTCTAATGATTATAAAAATGTAAACATTTTATGATTTACTAAGTATCAGAACAATTTTGCTGCTTAAACTAAAGGAGGAACTTGTGAGCTATATGAATTGGAGTGGGCTTGATTAAAGAGAGACAGTCTGTGTTTGGTGCCATATAAAGTCACATTTCCTTCAAACAGATTACCATGGATGAAAATTTACATAAATGTGCAAATACTTCATGAGATGTTATTTGCATAACTTTTTTATAGCAATATATTTGTATACCTCTGTAAGCCTAATCTCCATTAAGACTGATTACATATTGTGTTCTTATAGTTTGCTTTGTTAAGAAACAGCTGGTTTAGATTCCTATTGTTTCTCAAATACTTTGATAAATATACCATTGACTCTTGAATCAAACATTTGCTGTGCATTACTCTAAATTTAATGTTTGCTGGACAAACAATGCAAAATTACTGAACAAAATTCACAGTATTGAATTTTTCCTTCACACTTTGAGGAAATCAAGGATTGATATTTCACTATCGTTTCCTTCATGATCTCATATAAGTCTACTTATTAACACAATTGACCTTCTCATAACCAGACCATTTATCAGAGTGTGATTTATCATTTGGTTTTGTGAGAATGCATACCATAACATTTATATATCTTCTGGAAGAATTTACCATTTAAGCAGTACAATCTAGTATGTCATATATTAACATACTACCTTTTATTAACATACCTTTTAAGAGAAAACATTTAGGTTGTCATGCAATTTCAAGTTTTCCAGTACACTATCATCATCAAACATGAAAGCTGTGGTTTAGAAATGTTTATTTTTCAGCCAAATAGGATCTGGCTAAATGCAGATGGTTTATACTCCATAAAGTAATTTAGGGAATCACTTAGCAAACACATTTTCATCAGTGTTACAATTCAAACCATTTCATGGCAGTTGCATTTACAATTCAATTCCCACTAAAAGAGCCTCCTAAACTACAAATCATTGGTCTGCTAAGTAGTACATGAATGTGACAATAGTTACACCTAATGTGTCTTGTGGATTGTTGAACTACAGGAAGTCAGGTATTCATCTGTACTTGAGAAAACTTTGCAAATAACGAGATTATGACTGTTTTTGTTTAACTTTTTGTATTTTATTGAGTGGAAGAAAGAAAATGTCTGAGGGAAAGGGAAACACTGAGTTGCCTAAAGCCACATAAAATTGAAATACAATCGAAAAGAAGGAAAAACTAAATTTATGTGGCCATCCTTTCACTAAGACGCCTGCTAAGCTTTCCTCTAGTCTCCCTCAGAACTGCCAACAGAATGATCTTTTACATTTCCAGCTTAAAAGTAGATGTTATTCTTTCCAAATGCATCCTTCATTCACTTCTGAATATTACTCCACCCCATTAATTATCTGTCTCTACTAGGACACTATAAGACTGATAGGAAAATCTCAGTGAAAGATAATCCCACCAGTGCTGTCTTCTTGAGAAGGACCAATCATGTGCTTATAAAAACAAAAGGTAAATTAAACAGTCATAAGCACATTTATTGAGGACCATTGTTTACAGAACATTAAATATTAAAAAGGAAATGCCATTTTGAACTGCCTATTATAGAACTAAAGGTTAACTTTGTACAATGGTAAATTCCCCTTACAATAAAATATTCTAATTACTAGGTTAGTAATCAAACCAGACTCAATACCTGATCATCTACTGGCCAGAAAGAATTAACACCCTTCTATGCAGCGATTATCCAATTCTGCTGATAATGAGCACATAGAATCAGATTTCTCTGTAGATATGATTTATTCTACCTCATTTGATTCTGGGGATTGTGAAAGAAGCATTTTATGTACCTTTTAAGCCAGTCTATTAGCTTCAAAAACCAAATTACCCTAGTATCTATCCTGCACATTTTTTTCTGTAGCTGTTTCTTGTTGATTTGGTTTCCCATAAGCCATTATATAGAACTGCATTGTATAAATCTGTCACAATTCTGCACTATATGTTATGCAGAGAGTTTCTGAAAATTTTCTCATGAAAATACTTCTTTCAACCTGTGCTTTCAACCAGAGATATTACCCTTCATCTCTAGTGGCTGAATTATTTGAAGCTGATGAGTCACATAATAGTTCTCAACTCCCTAAAGCACCTCCATTATGGGAAACTACTTCTGTCCTGTCATTTGGTTTGTGAAATATGAAATGCTGCCATGTCATTTCTTCTTAGAATATCTTATAGAAAAAAAATATAGATGCCAATTGCTCACTAGATAGAAATCTTAAAAGGATGTACTTATAGTGTTCATGTTAAATTTCTCAAGAGTAATCTCATTTCAACTTAGAGGGCTTGTAATTATCTGTTTTTTTTTTTTCATTTTTACAAGTTTTCTTGAGGTATAGTTGATTTACAAGGTTGTGATAATTTCTTCTGTACAACAAAGCGATTCAGTTACACATACATATACATGCATTCTCTTTCAGATTCTTTTCCCCCATAGATTATCACATAATATTGGGTAGAGTTCTCTGTGCTATCATAGCAAGTCCCCGTTGGCAAACATTCCATATTCTTCAGTGTGCCTATGCCAATCCCAAATCCCCAGTCCATCCCCCACCCCCCACCCCCAGACTATCCCCTTTGATACCCAAAAGTTTTTCAAAGTCTGTGAGTCATTTCTGTTCTGCAAATAAGTTCATTTGTATCCTTTTTTTAGATTCCACGTAGAAGTGGTCTAACATTCCAAAACCTAGTTAGTAGAAATGAAATGCAGTTTAAATTCTTTTTTACTTTCTTTGCATTTTATAAACTAAATATCATAAGAAGTAAATAAAATAATAGAGCCTAGGGGGAAAAAAGACAGTAATTGTGGTGGCAGTATAAATCTGGTTTGGAGCCTTACAGAAAGACAGTTTAAAAGCCTAACAAATTTCCCTAATTATTCAAGATCTACACTAGTGGCAGGAAGGTATTAAATAAATATGTTCAAATAGGAGAGAAACAAATCTAAAGCAAGTAGATAGAGCATCCTGTATATAATTTAATATTTAAAATATGGGAATAACATGAAAAGCATTTCAGTTTATATTCTAGGCTAATGTTATATTTTCTGAATAAATTTATGTTAAGATTGACATTTGCTTGTATACTGTAATAGCCATAAACATTTTATTATCTTATTATTTCCTTTCTTTTGTCTGATCCACTTTAGGGCCATTATTTGTGTTGATGTAGGTAAGAGATGGAGAAAAGTATTAAAAGAAGCTCTAAATAGAAATTCACTAACTTAATCAAGTAAAGATCTGGTAAGGACAGTTTACATTTCTTAATCCTTCCTTAAGAAATGTAGGAATGAGCTCAGTTTTAGGAGAAAGTATTGAGAAATGATTTGCAAGGCTAAGTAGCCATTTTGCCACAGGAGGTGATAGTAGCCAGTGGAGAGATAGCATTAGAGTAGCTGTGTTGTTTCATTAATTTGATTTTCCTTTAGCACTTTTTTTGACATAATTTCAGAAAAGATTTAAAATACTTTCCAGTGGATTTGGATATTTAGCTGGGTTTTTACTCAAATGTGACATTGTACTAATTTTAACTGTTAGGTAGATTGGCATTATGCCCATGCAGACATTACTATAAATCTGTTTGGAACAGTGGGAGGATATAAATCAACATGTAAGGATGACAGATTACACTACTACTTGGTATGCTGTAGGGATTCCTAAGGTTATTAAAATCTAATGGGTTTGGGGTCTATTTATATAATGGTAAAGTAGTCCTAATTCTAAGTCTAGAAAATGGGTTGTTATTTTGAGAGAAAGAGAGGAAGTGAAGGAGAGAGGGAGGGAGACCAGTAATTACCAATTTGTGCAATAAAAATTTTACATTTTTTGTATTTCCTTTGACTATCTCAGAATACTTTAACATTCACTGATTGTGTTTCTATCTAGAAAAACACTGTTCTAGGGAAAATAGATATAGGTAAAGTTTTATATTGCTTTATGTTTGTTTTTGCTTTTCCTTTTGTGAGATTTTAAAAGGGAATTCACTGTTAATTGCTTTTGTGTAGAAATTGCTGCTAAGTCTTTAAGAATATGTTACTTTTTCAGGCTTTTTATTATTTTCTTTTCTTTTTAGGGCCTCACCTGCAGCATTGCAGCCTATGGAAGTTCCCAGACTAGGGGTCCACTGGAGCTGCAGCTGCCAGCCTCCGCCACAGCCACAGCAACACCTGATCCAAGCTGCATCTGTTACCTACACTACGGCTCATGGTAACACCAGATCCTTAACACACTGAGTAAGGCCAGGGATCAAAGCCACATCCTCATAGATACTAGTGTTCATATCCATGAGCCACAGTGGGAACTCCTCAGGCATTTTAATATGATAAAATAAAAGGTTTTATAACCTTCCTATCTATCAACATAAGATATGTTATGCTGAAGTAACAGACTATTCTACAATTTCAGTGGCTTAAAACAGCAAATACTTACATTTTTGTTCATGCTCCCTGACCATGATAGATCACTGGGTGAAGGCAGGGGGTGAGGTGTTCTGCTTATTATAGTCACTTAGGAGCCCAGGTTTCTGGAGTTTTCATCTTAGCATATCCTTCCATGATTACCAAGCCCAGGAAAGAAGAGAGGTTAATTTTTCTTTGACTCTTACCACTTTTAACTCTACGTGATTCTTGTCATACCAATCACAGTCATTGTTGAAGCAAATAAATTGACAGTATTTGATTTCAAGAGGGCTGGTACTTAAAACCGTATGTAATACCCAGATGGGGGCAGAACCAGAAATATTCTGTAGAGTGTATCATTTTTATATCCTGAAAAATAAAGATGTCTCTTCTGTAGAACTCTGAAATAGCATATAAAGCTACAGGCCAATAAAGTCTGAATTTTACAAAGAAAGGAATTTTAGCAAAGAGCAAAGAACGCGGGTGAAAATTATAGTTTCAAATACCAGTAAAGAAACCCTCCTCTTTCCCTCCCACAGGACAAGTAGTAACTCCTCAGTAACAGTGCCCATAGGGTCCCACGTATGCTGTGTTGTTTCAAGCATTTTTGATGTTAACTAATATATTTCCAGGTCATTAAAGTTCAGCTTAGTAAGAAAAGAGATTTATTTGAGAATACATGTGCTCTCATGACTAAATCAAATTTTCTCTAGTGAGGAAAAATTAAGTCAGTGTTTCTTTTATTTTAGAGTCTCATTTTTTATTTGTTTCTAATTTAGTACTCTCAAAGATTCCTCATCAGTGACCTATTTTCATACTTATCCCTATTAAACTATGGTGATATTTACAGCAGTATCTTAGAGACTATTCTTTTCCTTCATAACATTTCTTTTTACCATACTTGTTTACCCCAGGCATTTGATTATACTATCTGGTCCGTGTGATGAAGATACACAATATTTTCTCTTCCCTTCCTGCCTCTATTGTTAAATATTCTATTTCCTTCCACGAAGATTTTACACACTGTCCATCCAGTCCATGTTGCTATTGATGTTGCCAACTACTACCATTATTCTGTTCCCTTTATTTCTCTGTTCTTGAGCCTTGGATTCTGTTAGTATTATTTAAGGACTCCTATAGTAGAAAAGATGTATCTAGAATTTCCTTCTTTATATTATTTCCTCCACCAGCAGAGTGTGTACATTCACTCTATGGAAGGACTGGTTTCCAACAATGCCACCATGAGAATTATTCCCCAGACAATAAAAAAACATCGTGGGGAGTTCCCATTGTGCTGCAGTAGTAATGAATCCAACTAATATCCATGAGGACTCAGGTTCGATCTCTGGCCTCACTCAGTGGGTTGGGGATCCAGTATTGCCATGAGCTGTGGTACAGGTCGCAGATGCAGCTTGGATTCCATGTTGCTGTGACTGTGGTGTAGGTTGGCAGCTGCAGCTCTGATTCAACCCCTAGCCTGGTAACTTCCATATGCCAAAGGTACAGCCCTAAAAAGCAAGGAAACAAACAAACAAAAAACAAAAAATCACCATGATATGATACTATCAGAATGGGGCATCTCTAACATATTTCTCAACCTCAGCTAAGGTGACTGGAATAAGTCTTGACAGGAAGCTTAAAGCAAGGTAAGACCTGATTGCACATTCAGTGTGTTTAGAAGTTTATTCTGTTGGTGTTAACAGATTAGAGAAACATATGTAAAGGACATCATTCCTGATAACCATGATTTTCTTCTACTGCTTGAACATAAATAAATGATATTCTAGTGAAGAAGCTAAGACAATCTGTTGCCCAGCTTGAAGGAAAGCCAACACAGATGATAAGCTACTTCACCTTTCTATGTGAAAGAAAGAGAAAGCAGAGAGTTATCTGATTATGTAAAGAAAGAGCTGGAGAAGAACTCTGATCAGAAGATTCGACATATTTACTGTGCACAGGAAGAAAACAAGACTTACAGCTAAGCGACAGTACAGATTGCACCCTTAGCTGTGTCAGTCTGCAAGGGCTTCTGTAACAAAGTTCCACAAACAAGCTGGCTTAGACAGCAGAAATGGCTTGCCTCTGCCTTCTGGAGATAAGAAGTTCAAAATCCTCAAGGTGTTGACAGGGTTGATTCCTTTTGAGTCTGTGAGGGAAAGTCTTCTCTATACCACTCTCCTACTTTCTCATGGCTCGCTGGCAGACTGGTGTTCCTTGCCTTCAGCTGCTCTCTGCCGTCATCTTCACATGGATTTCTCCCTCTTCGTGTCTGTGTCCAAAGTTTCCCTATTTTATAAGAACACCAGTGATATTAGGGATGCACCATTCTCCAGTATGACCTTCCTGTAACGTAACTAATTACCTCGTCAATGACTATTTCCAAATAAGGTCACAGTCTGAGGTACCAGGGGTTAGGATTTTATATGAATTTTGTGAGGACATAGTTCAGCCCATGACACTAGCTAATGACTATAATCAGACATGATCTTAAAATCAAAAATTAACTTGTTTCAAAATCTGGCCGTAATTATATTAACATAGGAGATACTTAAAATTACCTAATGCTGTGCTCCGATCTGAGAGACTATCGTTCAGTTGGACTGCAAGTAGGACTTCTGTATCATATGTTTTTAAACTCCTCAGATTATTTTTAAATGCAGGAGAAATGAGGACCACTAGACTAAAAGAATGCAAAGTCTTATAATACTAAAGAGCCACCAGTTTAGGCTTAGCAATCCGTTAGCTTAAACCAAATGCTATTTTTCAATATTTGGAAGCTTCACTGTAAGTTCAGAACTGGACCACATTTTCTGTTGAAAGCCACTAATCCATCTAGGTTTCCTGAGGTTAAAACCTCTGTTCATTTTTAATGTTCCTCCAAATTCAATTACCTGCATGGTTTAATGGTTTATCTCATTATCTTACATTGTATTGTTAATGCAGTGGTGATATTCAAAATATTCATCAGCTGATAGAGCATAGACACTGACCCATCAGAACAGACACCAGACTAATAATCAGAAGAGAACTGGCCATAAGCATGGGGAAACCCTTCTAGTATGTGCCAGTGGAGTATCAGTATTGTGATTGTGTCTTCTCCACCTGAGACTGGCTTTGGTTTCTCTTTGCACTTGTTGCTGAAACTCTGCCTCTGTCCACTGCTGACAAATAGAAACATGGAGACAGAGTTTGGGGTGAAAGAAAAAATAATAGTTTTTATTGCTTTGCCAGGCAAAGGAGGCTACAGCAGGCTAATGCCTTAAAAACTGTGCCCAGGGAGCTTTATAGCCTAAAAGCAAACATGCATTCTTCTTTCTTTGGGGGACTCTTCATCGTCGAAGCTGGCATCAGGAGATCTGGTGCTGGTCCCCTGTGTTATTGCCTGGAATAACAGTACTTGCGAAAAAGGCAATATTGACCAGAGGTTAGAACAAACTAGGGAAGTTTCTTTAAAACCTCATGTGTTAATGATCTAATGATTTATTTATTTATTATTTTATTTTATTTTATTGTCTTTTTTGCCTTTTCTAGGGCCACACTCACAGCATATGGAGGTTCCCAGGCTAGCGGTCTAATAGGAGCTGTAGCCGCCGGCCTTCGCCACAGCCACAGCAACGCGGGATCCGAGCCGCGTCTGCAATGATCTAATGATTTAAAACCCACACGCAGTTGTGCTCAGGTTTCCTAATCTTTAGCTTAGAGATGACTGGGTTTAAGGAGAACAAATCAAATGAGGTAGGAGCACAAGGAAGGGCTCAAAGCTGTTCAGTATTAAAGCATTCATTTCTAAAGAAGCATAAAGGGTCTAATGGAACTGTAGCTGCCGGCCTACACTACTGTCACCACAACGTGGGATCCAAGCCATGTCTGCGACCTACACCACAGCTCATGGCAATGCCAGATCCTTAACCCACTGAGCGAGGCCAGGGATCAAACCCGCATCGTCATGGATCCTAGTCGGGTTTGTTAACAGCTGAGCCATGATGGGAACTCCCAAGAAATTATATTTCCAAAGCTTTGTTTACCTCCAAAAATCTCAGGGACCATTTGTTATAAAAAAGGGAAGTTTTAGTTGAAATGGTTAATTTATTTGTACTGGGTGGCCCTCTCACCCTCCACAACACTCCATTTCATAGAAACCCCTGGTACACCTATTACCTAACCCAGTGGCTGGAGGTGCTGAATAGCTAATGGGGAAGGTGACCACTTGTGGTTACAGCTCTAATCTTCACACCTAACTGTTCAGACATTACTTTAATCCCCTCAGTTTCCATTGATATAAATCAGGCGACAATTCCAGCTGCCCTTGATAAAGTTCATAGGTAAATCAGTCAGGCAGGAGCAATCTTACAAAAACTATGAAATGTGCTAAGCTCTTCTGCTCTATTCACAAGCCACATTCTTTTCTCTTTTCCTGGTTCATGAAGATACATTAAAACACTTTTCTAATCAGGTGTATCTGAATGTGTACATGTGGGCATAAAGCCAAAAGGTACTGAAGGGCTAAATTTTGTTGAGAAAATTATTATTCCCTGACCATGAAATCTCTTCAGACAGTTGAACGTTAAAATGGAGCAATCTTTCTTTAAAATAGCTACCAAGAGTAAGGGGAGGCAAAATAGCATATCCTCCACTAACTCTCTGAGAAAAATCGTTCTACTTTGTCTACCAGTTCAGCTCACGGGAAGAGTTTAATATTATTTCCACTATAGCAGTCTATCAAAAGGTAATCCGATCTAAAAGAACTTAGCCAAAGAAGCTGAAACAAGGTGACTTCTTGTAGTTGAAAAATACATTTTCATGGACAGAAGAATCAAAGAGCTTCTTTCTCTGATGTAAACTATCTCCCAAAAAGTATCAGGGTGGTCCAACACCTGAGCAATTTTGATAAGCTTTACCCTCTTATACTATCGCTGAGCTTTGAAGTAATTCTGTCTATGTAATGATGCTTTTCTGAATTTTGCCTAGTATGTATGGAACAGGAATGTAATATTATGTTTGTGTGAACTACTGTGAAATTATCAAATAATACTAGTAGGAGATAAGCGAATCCCTACTATCCACATGTATTTTGTTTCAGAAATAATTAAACTCAGCGTTCCTATCATGGCTCAGCAGAAGCGAATCTAACTAGTACCCATGAGGATGCAGGTTCGATCCCTGGCCTTTCTCACTGAGTGGGTTAAGGATCTGATGTTGCCTTGAGCTGTGCTGTAGGTCACAGAGGTGGCTTGGATCCCGCATTGCTGTGGTTGTGGTGTAGGCTAGAAGCTACAGATCCAATTCAGCTTCTAGCCTGGTAACCTCCACATGCCACAGGTGGGGCCCTAAAAAGATGGAAGAAAGAAGGAAAGAAAGGAAGGATAGATGGAAGGAAGGAAGGAAGGAAGGAAGGAAGGAAGGAAGGAAGGAAGGAAGGAAAAGCAAGCAAGAAAGCAAGCAAGCAAGAAAGAATTAAACTACTACAGGGAAGAAATATCTCTTAACTTTAAAAAGGGAGATGGGATACTATAGCAACATGGATGGACTTAGAAATTATCATGCGAAGTGAAACCAGTCAGACAATTAGACAGCAACACTCAATGCTACCGCTTACATGTGGAAACTAAAAAGACACAATGAACATTTTTACAGAACAGAGAATGACTCACAGACTTTGGAAAACCTTGGTTTTTCAAATTAGACAATCTGGGGGGTGGGGGGATGCACTGAGGGTTTGGGATACAAAATCTATAAAATTGATTTGTGATGATTTATGTACACCTATAATTGAAATAAAATCCATTAAGAAAAAAAAAAGGGAGATGGGTAATTTCCTCCCTATAGGTGTCACCATATTGCTGCCATGTTGCAACTCATAGTGCTCAGCCATCGTGTGATATTAGAGCTGAAGAAGAACCTTGTCCACACACCTTTATTTTTATTCTTTCCACAAGGACACTTCCTCTGTGGTTACAGTGCAGAAGTGAATTACTGTTAAAACCAAATGAACCTCTTAGTAGCTACTATCTTGCCATTAGGTAAAGTCCCAGGTGTCATATAAAAGGTATTTTCCAGTGTGCACCGAGCTTTCCTGAGTGTCTTTCTGGGTTATATTTTGTCCCATATTTTCATTTGATCTCACTGAGCTCACTGGGCAAGATTTTTGTGGGAGAGAGTTTTTTCTCTCCAGTTCAATCTCTTTGTATTTAAATTTTTGCTCTTCTTCCTTTTTTCCTTGTTTCTATTATCTATATCTCACTGTTAGTGTTTTAGTTTAGTTTGTCTTTTTTTTTTTTTTTCAATCTCTCCTCAGGGCACACCCCTGCTTTTTCTTAGCCCAGCTCCTGAGAACCTGACCTTGACCTGGGCTGTGGTGCTCTTGCTTGCCTGGGATGGTGTTACAGGTGGTGATATACTGGAGTCAGAAAGGTTGGGCTTGTGAGAGCTAGACGTGCATATTTTCTCAACTGTGTGTTCAATGACTTCACCTCAATAGAACTGGCTGTGTTGGGAGTACTTAACACCAGGCATATTGGCAAACACTGCAAATCAGAGCCTTTGTTCTCCTGGAGAGTTAGTAGGATTATGAAGTGTCAAATGTTACTTCTAGACTCAGTGTCTCCACATTTTCTGGTTCCCTGCATTGAAAATGGCAACCCAAGTGAACATCATCCTGCAGCCCTGCCTCACCTGCTAGCTTTGGTTATTATGAATATACTGTATTTGTACTATATCAAGAGCATGTTAGGGGGAATATAGTTGAAAAATAAATTCTGAGAAAATGGGTCCCTGGGTTAAAAGATACATAAAGTAAATATTTTTGTTTAAATAGATAATGCCAAACAGTCCTGTGTTTCAAGATTTTGACCTTCTCCTATAGTGCCAAAAGTGCATATTTGTTTCTCCATACTTGCAAAAGATTTGCTATCTCCAAATATTATTTAACTATTCTGAGAAGTAAAAATATCTTTTTCTTTGGTTTTTATTTCTTTCATTACATATATTGAGCTTTCTTATGTCTTTGTTGGACATTTTATATTTATTATACTTTATTTCTAGCATTTCCTTTTTACTCTTTAGTTGCATATTTCTGTTTACATTATCTATGAATTTTTGCATGTTGTCCATTTTTTTCCATTAGGGCTCTTGCCATATTAATCACAGTTATTTTATATTTCTGGTCTGATAATTCCAATATTTCTGCCATAACTGAGTTTGATTCTGATGATTGGTTTTTGTTTTGGGGTTCTTTGGTTTTTTGTTTGTTTGGTTTTTGTTTTTTTGTCTTTGAATATGTGTTTTGCCTTTTAGCATGCATTGTCATTTTTCACTGAAAGCCAGGCATGACGTATCAGGTAAAAGGAACTGAGGTAAACTGGAATTTAGTGTGAGGTTTAATCTGTCCAGGAGTTAGGGTTTACTTACTGTTTGCATAGTTGTAGGTGTCAGAGGCTAAATTTCCTCTACTGCCCTGTTTTTGTCTCTTCTGTTGTGTTTAGGTTTCCCTACAGGCTCCTTAAAAAGGAATGAGCCGTCTTGCAGTTCTTTCAGCTGTAACATCCCGTCCCCCGTTACTATACAGACCCCAGTTAATGTGATGGTGAAGTGTACAGGGAGAGCAACCATGTCTACTATAAATGGGTTTCATTCTTTGAATGAACCTGTGTCTCTGAGCTGTGACCTTTATTTGTGCGTCTAACCTTTTTATCTTCCCCATGTTAGTTGCCACAGGAAGCTTAACAGGGGCTGGGATATTTCTCTTCTCCTTTGTCAGTTAGGCGCCAGAAACATGAAGGGGCTTTTCTCCACTTTTCACAATGAGAACATAGTGAGGTTTCTAGAGGTGAAACTCATGAAAGTGTGGCAGTCCGTTTCAGGTTCCTAACTGATAGTGGCTGCAGCTGTGGGAATCTGCTCCTGATGTTAAGTAAATTGTGGTTCTCTGTGTTCACCTGTCTCTCCAGTTTTCAGGGCAGTAGTTTTCCCTGTGAACTCAGTTCTTTGAGAGATTAAAAAAAAATGGTTGATTTTCAGTTTTCAGCTTTTATCCTGTTATGAGGATAGAAGTGATATCTTCCAAACTCTTTTCATGTCAGACCAGCCTGTTTTATATTTACTCTTTTCAGCAAACCATTTGTTAGCACTTTAAAATTGTTGAAACATTATAAACCCTATTTCACTTCTCCATTGGAAAAGAAGCTTTAGTGTACAGCCAAGAGGCTAGGAAGTCAGACTTAAATCATATTTTCTATGACTAAGCAGTGGATTTTTGCACTAAGACCTCGGGAACATAGTTAACCTATCTTTGCATCAGGTCATCTTCCACAAAATGAGAGTAGTAGCAATTTTCCTAAAACATGTAGATGACTGTATATTCTCTTATTGATAATCCCTAGTTATCTAGACTGGAGGTTGGCAAATTAAGGTCCACAGTCCAAATCCAGTCCAGCTCACTCCCTGTTTTAATGATTAAAGTTGCATTTCTAACAAATTGCCAGGTGATGCCGATGCTGCCCCTGGTCTAGAATCCCCACTTTGAGACCCACTGACCCAAGCTATTCTACAAAAGAACTGTAAGTATCCTAAAAAGTTGAAGCTGACTTCATTTTCCCTGAACACAGATGAACTTATTTTGTTATGAGTCTATTTTCTCATGAAAGAAAAAAAAAAAACTCTAAACTCAGGGACACAGCTGAGAGTAGGAACCCTAACATGACCTCACCTGAAATCTCTCTAGTTTAGCTCTTATCTCCACCTGGGTAAGCCTTTAAAGCTTCCCAGCTTCCTGCTTCCTCCAGTTCTGCCATGGAGTATCGTCCAAGCGGCATCTCTACCATCGTGCAGCCTCCTAGGACCTGGTACTTTTAGTCTCCTCACTGTGGTAAGCGTGAATCTTTTGTCATATTGACCCGGAAATACGTAGGTCATGTAGAGCAGCTCTGTTTGTGAAAGGAGTTAGTTTTCTACTGGGAGGTTTTTCCTTTTGATGGTGTCCAAATTATCATACCATGAGTTAGATATACATTTGCAGTTGGGTTGATTTAGCTGTTAAAGTGTGTCCATTTGTAGGTATTAGTTTTAGGGATTATGGGCTGATCCTACCACTGCATTTAAAATAAAAGAAAAACACATTTTAAATTATCCATTCTACCTACAATTTTCTTTCGTATTGGAGTTAGATTTTAAATGATATAAAATTGATGATATAAATTATAGTTTTTAATCAAGCTTTAAAATTTTTCCATGGGTTGAATTACACAAGTATCTCTTGTGCACAGAGAAGACACTGAAAATTATAAATATGCAGAATGGTAAGAGACCAACTTGATGCATTTACATAAAGGAGGGATAAAATTAATAAGAAATAAAAGTAAATTAGTGTACAAATAATATAATGCAGACTAAGATAAATGTATGAAAGATCAAAGAAGAGGAGAAACACCTGTGGCATGCAAAATTCAGCCTGTTACCCTGAGAATGTAATGTTGGGCATGGGCCTTGAATCCTGGCAGTATTTCCATAGCTGGGCACAGTGGATGAAGGCATTTAAGTTAATAGAAGCAGCATGAGCAAAGCAAGGAGTCAGAAAAGTATGAACTATTTCTGGTATTTAGGTATTTGGGTAGTATTAATTGGCTGTAGAAGCATAAGGGTGAAATGGGTGATGAAACTAATAGATGTAGATTTCGTCGAATATGTACTTAATATGAGTTGGGATAAGTAGCAGTTTTTGAGCAGGAAAAGATTTGTTCAGAAATAAAGTATGAGTTGGTAAATCTGGTAAGTTTTGTGCTATGTGAGAATAAATTAGAAAATTAGATTATGAGCATCAGAAATAGGCATCAAATAAGATTGAGCCTCAGAAGAAAAATGCTTGGAAAAAACAAACTTGGCCTTTTTTTTATATATAGTTGACATAGAGTAGAAACATGGAAATATGCATGCCAAAATATTAACAAGGATGTTCTCTGAGTCTTGCTATCAGCAGTGCTTTTTTTTCTTTTTGCTGTTTTCTACATTTTTATTTTTATGAAAGAGTAAATGAGTTGTATGTTAAATATCTTGAAGTTTATATTTTAGAATCACACGAACTGAAATTTTCAACCAGAATTCTTTGTTAATCTATGCTAGTCATTAAAAAGTCCTTTTTAATGTGTAATGAACTATATTTGTTAAAGGAAGTATGATAGCATAGTAATATTGACTACTAATTAATATTATTTGAGTCACTGTAATTACTTTATAATACCGTGCTACTGAAACCCATTATATGTTTGTTTGTTTTTTTTCTATTTGGTACTGTTATTTATTGTGGAAATTAGTAAATGTCCCCTGGGACACAAACATGAAAAGGAAAAGTATTTAAAAAGTATTAAAAAGGTGTACTACGCTTAGGAGGACTCAATTTTAATTTTTAAGGAAAATGGAACTTGTTGCAATGCCGTAAATGTTTTCTTTTAGTTAGGCACCACGAAAAAACAACAGTACCATGTTTGCATGCCCAAAAGTAGCACTCTTACATACTTGGAATTTATTGCTTCACATAAAAAATGGGGGAGATAAAACATGTTAATGATGACTGTAACTTTTGTTGGGATTATGGTATATCTATTTAAATTTTATTTTTCTATATTTCCAAGCATTCCCTAAAACCACATTTCTAAAATAGCATGAAAAATTCTTCCAGAGTATGATGTTTAATTTTGTGCCTCAATTTGACTAGGCTAAGGAATGCCCAGATTGCTAGAGAAATATTATTTCTGAGTGTGTCTGTGAAAGTATTTCTGGAAGAGATAAGCATCTGAATCGGTGACCCGAGTAAAGCAGATGGCCTTTCCAGTGTGGGTGGGCAGCAGCCAGTCCAATGATGCTGGCTGCTGCCCACCCAGTCCAGTAAGGGCCCAAATGAACAACAAGGGCAGAGGAAGGGCGCACGTGCTGCCTCTACGTGAGCTGAAACCCATCTTCTCCTTCCTCTGGACATCCTCAGTGCTCCTCGTTCTCAGGCTTTCAGATTGAAATCAGGATTTACACCATCAGCCCTCCACTCTAGGACTTCCGCCCTGGACTGAATTACACCAGCTGCTTTCCTGGTTCTCTGAAATGACTTTATGTAATGATTCTTAATTAGGGCAGCATCTTATCTACCAAGTATAGGGGAGCTCCAGAGGAATACAAAAAGGGAAATGTCTTCAAAGGTGGGACAACACAGATCACGGGACTTGTTGGCCTTCAGAGCAATGTGAGCCAAGTCCTATGATAGATAAGTAGATAGACTGATGTACACTCCCTCACTCGTTCCTTCCCTTTTTTCCATTCTGTTTCTCTGGAGAACCCTAGTCCAGAGAGCATCATGCTAGTGGTAGCTGCAGTACTATATTTTGATAAAGTTTATAAATATGGATAGGTAGAAACTTAAGTATCCAACTTCTGATGCTTATTTCAAATGTGTGATGCATTTATTTGCTTATTTAATGAAATAAGACGCACACCCATAATGAACATAATGCTGAACTGCTGGTGTGACTCGAGTATGTGATTATGATCTGGAAAATATGCCATCCCTGTCCTGGAATACCACACAGTATTGGAGATCTATACATTCAAAAGCAAAAATGATAAAAACCTGGTATGGATTTAATAAAGAAGTCTATAAAGTTCTGTGGTAAAACAGGATAGAAAATACCTACTACTTTCCAGGGAGGTAGGGGTTAACATTTCAGAAGAAGGGATATTTGAACTGAGTAATTAAAAGTTTGAAAGGGGGAGTGTAGAACAAATAGCAAAAGAAGAAAGATGTGCAGGAGAGACATTAGTTATAGATACACTCCTTGAATAAGGAGACATGCATCATGACCAGGACACATTGTAAGTCTGGGCAGAGGCAGAAAATGAAGCCAGATTAAATTAAGATAGATTGGGGCCTGATGGTAAAGCTCTGTAGGCTAAGCAATTTAAACCATATCCTGATGTCACAGGACTTACTAAAGATGTCTTGAACGTAGAATAATTGGTCTGATATGGAGTTGTTAAAAAAACAAAATTTAACCATGTAAATTTCAGAGATTGAAGTGACTTTATTTAGTGATTCCTAATTTGGGCAGCATCTCATCCAGCCTGTAGAGGGGAGCTCCAGAGGGATACAAAAAAGGGAAATGTTTTCAAAGGTGGGACAAGGAAGTCATAAACAAAAAAGAATTATTTCAGATCAGGTCACCTAGCTTGTGGGGAGAAAAGGGTTTTATTAGGTGGGTTACCTCTTCCTTTAGAGGATGGAGCAGGTGCATATGACAGATTACCTCACTGATGCTGACTGGAAAATTGCTGCCTGACTCATTAAAATAATATTTCTGGGGGAGGATGAAGTTTCACTTAGGTTAGGTTTTATTTACTTATTTATTTTTTGGGTTTTTGTTTGTTTGTTTAGGGCCATACCCATGGGCACATGGAGGTTCCCAGGCTAGGGGTCAAATCAGAGCTGTAGCTGCTGGACTGCACCACAGCCACAGAAATGCCAATCTGAGCTGTGTCTGCAACATAACACCACAGCCCACAGCAATGCCAGATCCACTGAGCAAAGCTGGGGATCGAACCTGCGTTCTCATGGGTCCTAGTCAGACTTGTTTCCACTGTACCACGACAGGAACTCCCAATTAGGTTAGGTTTTAAACATCACTTTGGTGGCATGGTCTAGCAGTGTGGCTCCATTTGGGACCTGTCGTTTCTTTTTAACCATGTCAATGCAGGGTAATGGTGGGACAGGGAAGAGATGGTGGGAGGGGCCAAATGAGAACTAATTGTGAACTCATCACCCTGAGACGGATGAACATGTTTCATTCTCTCCAGGACAGAAAACTCTTTAGGTTGCATTTCTAAGCACTTTATTATTAGCTGGGTAATTATAATTTCTATAGAGTTGCAAAATCAGTCATGTTGCTGAACTTGTGTTTAGGTGGTGATTATATCTAAATGACAGAAATGTTCCTACTTCTAGATGGCAAGTTTTCTTCTATGGAAACCCTACTCCAAGTACTAGATCTGAGGGGAGGGAGTAATGGGGAGAAGTGTTCAGAGACTGTTTTACTGAGGTGATTCATTTGCTTTCTTTCAATTAGTTTTTCTCTTTTACCCAGAACATTTTATTGATTCTCCAGCACACACACACACACAAAAAAGATTTTTACTTTTTCTTATTCCCAATATTTTCATTTATCCATAAACTGTATTCCTGAAATTTTGAGAAGTTTTTCTTTACTAAAAATCTTGTCTTCAAAGGCATGAGAGGGAATAGGGGAGAGAGGGGGTACCATGACCAGAAAAACCTGTATTTTAAGCTCTTTTCTCTGCTGTGACCTCTCGAGTCTACTTTGAAATCTGCACATCAGGAATTACCTCTTCTTTATTTAGGTTTTTCTTAATTTAGGTCTTTCCGAAGGATTAACCTTTGCCTGAGTATAGCGGTTCTAGTTGGCAAGCTTTCTACCTGCTGGGGGAAGGCTAAGGGTAAGGAAATAAAAACAGCTGTCCCTGCAGCACAGTACTGAAATGGGTGTGGTCCTGGGCTCTGTCCCTAAGGACCCCTGCTGTCACTAACTGCCTTGTGTTTCTCCTTATCTGATCCTTGCTCTTGGGACTGTGCAGCATTCCCTTTTGAAATCCTTCCTCCATAAAAATGTTAATCTCTTCTAATTAAATGGTATTTAAATTTCTCTCTGTAGAATTATTGGAGAAGGTGATGGGGTAAAAAGTGGTCCTCTTCACAGCTGAGTGAGAAACCATTCTATATCTTTTCCAGAACAATGACTCTCTGATTTAGTTCTATGCAGTGCTTCTTAAGAAGGTGTTTAAAAAATCATAATAAAGATGTGCTCAATGCAAAATGTTCTTAATGGACTTGGGTCATTTTCTGAAAACTGTTTGTGATAGTCTGTCTCTATGACTCTAAAACCAGAGTGGATTATGGCTCAAACTTCATGAAATAAGTGTAACAGTATCATACATGTGCATAGTCACACGTATATGGAAGTTATGTATTTTATATTCTGTATTTGTGTGAAAATTCACAAACATACAAGTTAATTATTTTCATAATATGTATAATGAATGGTTAACAATTAAAATTTTAAAACAGTTTTGAGATACATATACTAATACAAGATATAAAATATGTATAGCCTGAGTTAAGACATTATAGTATAATACTGTATTTATCCAATATGATAAAAATTTTTTTCTAGCAATCTGTTGGGGATTTTGTTACATTATCAGCCAATAAACAGAAGCATAAAAACACATTGGCCCTACTTATTACATAATCATCTGCCCTTCTTGAAGAGGTAGATTTAAAAACATAGTTTATTTTTTTGTATTCACAAGGGTAATTTTTATTGAATATAGAAATAAGTTTTCTGTGAATGAGACTGTTAATTTACTGGATCAAATCCAGAAATGTAGTAATGAATAAACATGAGAGATTTTTTATCACTACAATTCTTACTAATTGATAATAACTATCTGGAACATTTAATGGTATATGATATTAAAAAATTTTTGTGTTTTTAGAATTTAATCTCTTCAAATGAAATTCTGACTGTGAAATTTTATCCAAAATATAATATCCCATCTACATTTTATATAGTGTTAAAAAGTATACAGTTCTGGGAGTTCCCATTGTGGCTGAGCAGAACCAAACCCAACTAGTATCCATGAGGATGCGGGTTTGATTCCTGGACCCCTCAGTGGGTTAAGGATCTGGCGTTGCCATGAGCTGGGGTATAGGTCACAGACGTGGCTCGGATCATAAGTTGCTGTGGCTGTGGTGTAGGCTGGCAGCTGCAGCTGTGATTCAGCCCTTTTCCTGGGAATTTCTACATGCTGCAAGTGCAGCCCTAAAAAGCAAAAAAAAGTATGCAATTCAGGTATGTATTAGAAGAGGTAAAATTAAGTATACAGTGTAGACATGAGATAAAATCTGCCACTTTTCTGGATATTTAAGCTTAAGATACTTTTGAGAAAAGGCAATGAGATACCAATTAAACTGTATAAGCCAACCACTCATTTAATATAAACAATCACTACATTATTCTTATTCTAGATGTCTTCAGCTATAGGTATATAGTTATATATAAACTAGATTTATATTTTGCTCAAGAAAAAGAACTATTAGCATTATAGGTGAAAATTCAAACTAGGAACAAATCAAAGAAACTAAAACATTGGACTGTGAGTTAGGAGACTGTGCTTCTACCCCTGACTCTGACACAAATGAGAAATGGGGATTTTTGGCAAGTTGTGTGACCTCTCTGGACCTGAATTTTCATATCTACAACATCAGAAGGTTGGCCTAAAAAATATTTGTAAGATTCTTTCCAGCATTATATTCTATGACTATTTTCTTTTCACTAGCAAAATTAAAAAAAAAAAAAACACTCTAAACTCAACATAGGGTCCAATATTACAATTGCTGTTGCAGAAGCATGAACAGTAGATGGACCAGGGATAGTTAAGCGTAAAGTGAGCTCTGACTACCTGTTGTATAGGTTTCTAGGCTTTGCTCACACATTGCTTTCCCTAATGTTTTTCCAAATTGATCTTCAAAATAAACAAGCCAACCAACTACCTTAAGTTAACTGGTGAAAGACTTCACTTTTGGAAAACATGTTCAAGTGGGAGAATAACCCTCTTCTGTACATAACCTTTAATTTTAGTTCTGAATATACCTGGAGCTCTACTTGCAGAGATGGTGAAACATCGATTTCAGCTCTTGTGTAGTTAACAATTTGGTAGGGAAATGGTTGAAGTCAAAGCTGTATGAAAACCAAATGAACTGTGAATCCAAAAGTTATTATATCTTAACCACAGTCACAACTGGTAATAGTTTTTGTTATTATTGTTGTTGTTGTTTTGCTGTACCTGCGGCATATGGAAATTCCCAGGCCAGAAATCTGCCTGAGCCACTGAACACTGGATCCTTAACCTCCTGCACCACAAGGGAACTCCATAACTTACAACAGTTTTAAAGAGAACTATTCTAGATTTGGGGACTTCAGGCATGAACTTCCTTCTCCTTTGCACAGTACAGCCAGCACGTATCTCTAATGTTATTTATAGTTCTTTTGTTTATTTTTTTATATACATTCCAAGTGGCGTATCCTTTAGGATACTGATGTTGGTTTTACACCCTCTAAAAATATTAACAAAAATGCTGGTGGTTACTAGTTGATCACCGTGCTTTTCACATTACTGTTTTTACCCATTTCAGTTATTGTTAGAGAGTTCTTTCTTATTTGTTTTTAAACCTTGAAACTAAAGCTTTTTCTTCCTACCATCTGTACTCACTCCTAAGTTCACTTGACAGCTCTATGCAAATTGTGCAGTGAAGTTGCAATGGTTCACTGCTTTCTATCTATTTTTGGTTGTATCTCATGAATTCCCTTGATGTTTTTCTAGGAAGGAAGCTAAATTTTTATTACTGTCTTGTTTTATTTTACTCAAAAAGTAGATAGAGGTCATATCCTAGTAGGCTTTTCAAAAATAAACATAGAAAGTATATGGACTAATCAAATGGGCTTGTATAGCATTTTACCATATAAATTGATACCTCACAAAAATCAAGATGTATTAAAAGTATCTCAAGAAACTATTTTTTTATGTTTTATACACTTAAAAACTTCGAGTTAAGAATATATCTATGTATTATTATATATACATAATCTCCATAAGTTAGATTTAGTAACAATTAGTTTGTTACGGCCCAAACAAGTATAGAAAATCTTGAACAATAAAACATTCCACTTTAATAAAATTATCTTTTAAGATCTTCCCTAATTAACAACCTGATTGATATGTTAACATCAACTCCAAATACACTGGAGCGGTTAATCTTCATATCTTATTCCTTCACAAATGCTTCCAACACAAAATCTTTTAATTTTAATGCAAAGTTGTTCATTGTTTAAGTCAATGCATAGATTTTCAAAATTTTCTCCCTGCTATAACTCAACATATGGTCCTTCTCAATGCGTGTGTATATAATACAGTCCACAGATTTTTAAGTGCACAAGGAGAAGATTTTTAGTTATTTTGTACAGTTCTACAGCAATCCAATTTTGGGACTTTTATCACACCAAAGGATTCCCTTGTGTTTATTGCAGTTTTATTCATCAGGGTTCTCTCGAGAAACAGAGCCAAAAGGGTATATAGGTATAGGTATATAAATATGTAGATGATACATAGATATATGGTATATAAAGAAGAGACATGGAGTTCCCTTGTGGCTCAGTGGTTAACGAATCCTACTAGGAACCATGAGGTTGAGGGTTTGATCCCTGGCCTTGCTCAGTGGGTTAAAAATCCGGCGTTGCCATGAGCTGTGGTGTAGGTTGCAGACACGGCTCGGATCCCGCGTTGCTGTGGCTGTGGCGTAGGCCAGTGGCTACAGCTCCTATTAGACCCCTAGCCTGGGAACCTCCATATGCCACTAGTGCGGCCCTAGAAAAGGCAAAAAGACAAAAAAAAAAAAAAAAAAGAAGAGACATTATAGGAACTGGCTTAGGCCAATAAGTCCCACTGGCTGCTGTTTGCAAGTAGGAGAACCAAAAAGCCAGTGGTGTCATCAGTCTAAGTCTGAAGGCCTGTGAATGGGGCAGGGGTGCTGAAGGGTAAGACCTGTTCCGTTGAGAATATCCAGGGACAGGAGAAGATGGGTCTTGGCTCATGCAGAGAGAGCAAATTAGCCATTCCTCTGCCTCCCTGTTCTCTTAAGGCTCTCAGCGGATTGCATGCTACTTGCCCACACTGGGGAGGGCCATCTGCTTTACTCAATTCACCAATTCAGATGCTTCCAGAAATACTGTCACAGACACACACAGAAATCAAATTTTACCAGCTCTCTGGGCTTTTTTAGAAATATCATGCTGCCTTTTCTAGTAATTTCATATAGTCCTTTTTGTCTGGCTCCTTTCATAACGAGATGGTTTGACATTTGTCCATGTTGCTGTATATCTCAGAGGTATTTTTTTTTCCCTGAGCATATTCCATTTTATGGATATATCACATTTTGTTTATCCACTTAAACAGTCGATGAACCTTTGGAGGAGTTCCAGTTTGGCTAATATGAATAATGGGATAATGAATATTTACATATCATTTGTGAACATGTGTTTTCATTTCTTTTGGGTAATAAAACATGGGTCTTTTGGGTAACTCTTTAATTTTTTAAGAAAGAACCAAACTATTCTAAAGTGACTTTTATATTTCTACTTGCAATGTATGAATGTTCCAGTTTCTCTACATATTGCCAACATTTGCTGTTAGTCTTTCATTATTTTTTTTTCTATTTAGCAGTATCTATTCTGGTCTAATGGTGACACCCTAATGGTGTTTCATTGTAGTTTTAAGCTGTATTTCCTTGAGAACTAATGATGCCGAGACATTTGTGTATCACCTTTATTAAATCACCTATTCAAATATTTTGCAATTTTGTTCTGATGAGGTTTAACAGTTTTATTGTTGAGTCAGAGTGCTGTAGAGATTATAGATAAAAGCCCTTTGTCAGAGATATGCTTTGAAAATATTTTTACCATTTTCTTAATGGTGTGGGTATGAAGAGCAAGCATTTTGAATTTGATGAAATCCTATAAAATGTTTATTTATTGTGCTCTTGACATCACATTTAAAAACTTTTGTCCAACTGAAGGTCACTTAGTTTCATGTATGTTTTATAAGATTTTTCACTCTTACATTTAGGTCTATAACCCATTTCAAGTTTTTTTAGAAAAGTATGAACTAAGGGACAAGGTTAATTGTTTTTATATGGGTAGTCTATGTTTCCAGGACCATTTTTGAAATACCATTATTTCCTTTATTCAGTCACCTGTTTATGTCAAAATAAATTGTTTGCATAGGTGAGGGTCTATGTCCAGGTTCTTTTACTATTTAATTGATATGAATGTTTACCCTTATGCAAATAATGTGTTCTCGATTATTGTAGCTCATCATAATGTTTGAAAATAAGTGGAAGTGTACAAACTGTCCTTCCTTTTTGATATCATTTTTTGTATCTTTTTTGATATTCTGATATCAAAGTACCAGAAACTTGGCATTTCTATAAACATTTTACTTTGCATTTCCATACACATTTTTTGATCACCTTACGTGTTTCTACACATATGCCTATTGGGATTTAGTGGAGATTTTATTAAATCTGTATGTTAGAAGAGAATCAACATGTTTGTAATGTTTAGTTTTCTGATAGATGAACAAGGTATACCTATCCATTTATTTAGGTGGTCTTTAATTTTGCTCAGCATTGTTTGGCACAAGGTAGTTGGCACTTTTCTGTTAAACTATTTGGTGCTATTGTGAATAGAATTGCATTCTTAAATTTATTTGCAGATTGTTTCTTGCTTTTACATAGATATTATAAAACTATTGAATAATTACAGACTATTGTATATTGACATTGAATAGTTACAGACTATTGTATATTGACATTGAATCCTAAGATAGCAGTAAAATGATAGTGATTTTAAGTTTCCTTAGCCTGTTGTACTAAAAGATCACATTGCTGTGAGCAAAAACAGTTGGACTTACCCCTTTCAAATCTGCATGTGTTTAATATCTTTTTAGTATCTTACTCCAGTGGCGAGGACCTCCACTGTAATGTTGACTAAATATGATGAGAGTGAACTCCTTGCCCTATTCCTGTATTAGAAGGTAATGTTCAGCTTTTCAGCACTAAGTATGATGTTAGCTGTAGGTTTTTTGGTGGTACTCTTAACCAGGAAGATGTTTTTATAATGAATGTGTGTTTAATGTGATTGAATGCTTTTTCTGTATCTATTAAGATGACTATATGATTTTTACCTGTTATTTAATATATATTAATGTATTCCTTATATTTAATTTTCAAGTAAAAAACCAGTCTTGGAATCCTGGGATAAATGTCACTTGTTGGTGACTGATTCTCATTTTTACATGTTGCCAAGTTTGGTATGCTAATATTTTTTTCCTTTTAATGATTTTGATTTTTACATTATAGTTGGCTTACAGTGTTCTATCAATTTTCTACTGTACAGCAAAGTGACCCAGTCACATATACATATACATATTCATTTTTTCACATTATCCTGCATCAAGCTCCATCACAAATGACTGGATATATTTCCCAGTGCTATACACCAGGATCTCATTACTTATCCATTCCAAAGGCAATAGTTTGAATCTATTAACCCCAGATTCTCAGTCCATCCCACTCCTTCTCCCTCCCCCTGGGCAACCACAAGTCTGTTCTCCAAGTCCATGAGTTTCTTTTCTGTGGAAAGGTTCATTTGTGCCATATTTTAGATTCCAGATATAAGTGATACTAGACACAAGTGATAAATAGGACAAATGTGGTATTTGTCTTTCTCTTCCTGACTTACTTCACTTAATATAAGAGTCTCTACTTCCATGTTGCTGCAAATGGCATTATTTTATTCTTTTTTATGGCTGAGTAGTATTCCATTGTGTATATATATGATACTTCTTAATCCATCCATCTGTTGATGGACATTTAGGTAGTTTCCGTGTCTTGGTTATTGTGAATAGTACTGCAGTGAACATAAGGGTGTATGTGTCTTTTTCAAGGAAAGTTTGTCTGGGTATATGCCCAAGAGCGGGATTGCTGGGTCAAATGGTAATTCTATATTTAGTTTTCTGAGGTACCTCCATACTCTTTTTTTCCAGAGTGGTTGTACCAATTTACATTCCCACCAACGGTGTAGGAGGGTACCATTTTCTCCATGCCCTCTCCAGCATTTGTTTTTTGTGAACTTATTAATGATGGCCATTCCAAAGGTGTAAGGTGGTAACTCATAGTGGTTTTGATTAGCATTTCTCTAATAATCAGTGATGTTGAGCATTCTTAATGTGCTTTTTGCCATCTGTGTATCTTCTAGGATAAATGTCTCTCCAGGTCCTTTGCCCATTTTTCAAATGGATTGTTGGGTTTTTTTGCTGTAGAGTTATGTATGTGGTTTGTATATTTTAGAGATTAAGCCCTTGTCGGTTTCATGGTTTGAAACTATTTTTTCTCATTCCATAGGCTGTCTTTTTGTTGTTTAATGCTTTCCTTTGCTGTGCCAAAACTTGTAGTTTTATTAGGTCACACTGGTTTATTTTCACTTTTATTTCAGTTGCCTTGGGAAACTGACCTAAGAAAACATTTGTAAGGTTGATGTCAGAAAATGTTTTGCCTGTGTTCTCTTCTAGGAGTTTGATACCGTCTTGTCTTGTCTTAAGTATGTAAGCCATTTTGAGTTTATTTTTGTACACTGTGTGAGGGTATGTCTAGTGTCGTTGATGTATATATAGCTGTCCCGTTTTCCTAGCATCACTTGCTGAAAAGACTGTTTTTTTTTTTCCCATTTTACATTCTTGCATCCTTTGTCAAAGATTAATTGACCATAGGTGTCTGGGGTTTTTTTTTGTTTTTTTTAAGAACAATGAATTTTATTTCAATTATAGGTTTACAAAGATCATCACAAGTCAAAGTGATAGATTTTGTGTCCCAAACCCACAGTGCATCCCCCACCCCCCAGATTGTCCCACTTGAAAAACCAAGGTTTTCCAAAATCTGTGAGTCATTATCTGTTCTTCAAAGAAGTTCATTGTGTCTCTTTAGCTTCCACATGTAAGCGGTAGCATTGGGTGTTGCTGTCTAATTGTCTGACTGGTTTCACTTCGCATGATAATTTCTAGGTCCATCCATGTTGCTGCAGATGCCATTATTTCATTCCTTTTAATGGGTGAGTAATACTCCATTGTGTGTATATACCATATCTTCCCTATCCACTCTTATGTCAATGGGCATTTAGGTTGTTTCCATGACCTGGCTTCTTCCCTCTCTAGTGGCCTTAAATGTAAAGTTAGGTTGTTTATGTGAGCTTTTTCTTGTTTCCTGAGGTAGGCTTGTATTGCTATATACTTTCCTCTTAGAACTGCTTTCGCTGCATCCCAGAGGTTTTGGAGCGTCGTATCTTTGTTGTCATTTGCTTCTAGGTATTTTTAATTTCCTCTTTGATTTCTTCAGTGATCCATTGGTTGTTTAGTAGCATGTTGTTTAGTCTCCATGTGTTTGTATTTTTTGCCTTTTTTTTTCTTGTTGTTGATTTCCAGTCGCATACCATGGTAGTCAGAGAAGATGCTTGAAATGATTTCAATTTTCTTAAAGTTACTGAGGCTTGATTTGTAGCCCAGGATATGATCAATCTTAGAGAATGTTCCATGCACACTTGAGAAGAATGTGTATTCTGTTGCTTTTGGATGGAATGTCCTATAAATATCTGTTAAGTATATGCCTTTCCTGGCGAGCCTTGTCATTTCTGGTGTTTTTGTTTCTGGTTGTGGCCTTTGTTTTTCTGACTAGAGAAGTTCCTTTAAGATTTGTTGTAAAGCTTGTTTAGTGCTGCAGAAATCTCTTAGCATTTGCTTATCTGTAAAGGTTTTGATTTCTCCTTCAAATCTGAATGAGAGTCTTGCAGGATAGAGCAATCTTGGTTGGAAGTTTTTCCCTTTCATCACATTAAGTATATCATGTCACTCCCTTCTGGCCTGCAGAGTTTCAGATGAAAAATCTGCTGATAACCTTATTGGGGTTCCCTTGTATGTCATTTGTTTCTTTTCCCTAGCTGCTTTCAAAATTTTCTCTTTGTCTTTAATTTTGGTCATTTTTATTAATATGTGTCTCGGGGTGTTCCTCCTTGGGTTTATTTTACATGGTACTCGTTGTGCTTCCTGAATTTGACTGAGTGGTTCCTTTCCCATATTAGGGAAGTTTTTGGCTATTATCTCTTCAAATATTTTTTCTGTCCCCTTCTCTCTCTCTTCTCCCTCTGGCACCCCTATAATACGGATGTTGGTGCGTTTAACATTATCCCAGAGTTCTCTGAGACTCTGCTCATTTCCTTTCAATCTTTTATCTCTTTTCTCTTCTGCATTAGTGATTGCCACTAATCTGTCCTCCACCTTGCTGATTCGTTCTTCTGCCTCCTGTATTCTACTGTGGGCTGCTTCTAATGAATTTTTTATTTCAGTGATTGTATTTTGCATCTCTTCTTGTTTAATTTTTACAGCTTGTATTACTTTGCTCAGTGTTTGCTGTAAATTATCAATCTTTGCCTCCAGTCTATTTCCAATGCCTTGCATCATCGTCAGCATCAACAGTCTAAAGTCTCTTTCTGAGAGGCTGGTAATCTCGTCATCACTGAGCTGTTTTTCTGGGCTTTTCTCTTTCTCCCTTATCTGAGTTATAGTTTTCTGTCTTTTCGTTTTTGTAGGTTTTTGGTGTGGTGACCTTTTTGCTTACAATAGAGTTGTAGCCTCTCTTACTTCTGGTGTTTGCCTACCCTGTGGCTAAAGTTGGTATGGAGGGGGCTTGCTATAGGCTTCCTGATGGGAGGGACTGATGCCTGCCCACTGGTAGGTGAGGTTGGTTCTTATCCCTCTGGTGGATGGAGCATTGTCTCTGGCTGAGATTAGAGGCTGGCTGTGTGCCTGAGGGATCTTTAGGCAGTCTGTTTCCTGATGGGTGGGGCTGTGATCCCACCTGGATTAATGTTTGGCCTGGGGCTTCTCAGTGCTGATGGGAGGGACCAGATTTTCCCAGAAATGGCCTCCTCCAGAGAAATGCAGGCTGATGAATGTTCCCGAGAGCTTCGCCTCCAATGCCCTTCCCCCACCACAAGCCACAGTCACCCCTGTTTTCCCAGGAGATCCTCCAAGTATTGCGGTCAGGTTCCACCCGGATTCCTATGGAGACTGCTTTGCCCTGGGACCCAGTGCACGTGAAAGTCTGTGTGTTCCTTTCAAGAATGGGGTCTCTGTTTCCCCTAGTCCTGTGGAGCTTCTGCATACAAGCCCCACTGGCTTTCAATGCCAGATGCTCTGGGGGCTCTTTCTCCCTGTGTCCGATCCCCAGGCGTGGGGGTTTGATGTGGGGCTCAGAACTCTCAGTCCTGTAGCTGAGTCTCTGTGATGCAGTTACTTTCCAGTCTGTGGGGCTTCCCACCCAGGAGGTACGGGGTTGCTTCTATCGTGTAATCGCCCCTCCTACCTCTTGATGTGGTCTCCTTTTTGTCTTCTGGAGTAGAATATCTTTTTTGGAAGTTTACAGTCCATTTGGTTGAAAGCTGCTCGGCATTTGGTTATAGTTTTGTTGTTTTATGGGAGAGAAGTTGAGCTCCAGTCCTTCTAGTCCACCATCTTAATCCAATCTTCCAGTGTCTGGGTTTATTTCTGGGTTCTCTATTCCATTCCATTGGTCTGTATATCTGTTTTGGTACCAGTATCACACTGTCTTGATTACTGTGGCTTTGTAATATTGCCTGAAGTCTGGGAGAGTTATACCTAGTGTTTGGATTTTATTCCTCAGGATTGCTTTGGCAGTTCTGGGTTTTCTATGGTTCTGTATAAATTTTTGGATTGTTTGTTCTGGTTCTCTGAAAAATGTCATGGGTAATTTGATAAGGATTGCATCGAATCTGCAGATTGCTTTGGGTAGTATGGCCAATTTTACAATATTAATTCTTGCAACCCAGGAATATGGAATATCTTTCCAGTTCTTTGAATCCTCTTTAATTTCCTTGATTAAGGCTTTATACTTCTCATCATATAAGTCTTTCACCTCGTTGGTCAGGTTTATTCCTAGGAGCTGCAATTTTAAAAGGTATTTTTTTTATATTCCTTTTCTAATATTTCCTTGTTAGTATATAGAAATTCAACCGATTTCTGAATGTCAGTCTTATATCCTGCTACTTTGCTGAATTCAATGAGTTTGAGTAGCTTTTGTGTGGAGTCCTTAGGAATTTCTATACATAGTATCATGTCATCTGCAAGCACTGACAATTTTACCTCTTCTCTTCCAATGTGGATACCTTTTATTTCTTTTGTTTGATTCCTGTGAATAGGACTTCCAATACTATATTGAATAAAGTGGTGAGAGTGGACAGCCTTATCTTGTTCCAGATTTTAGCAGGAAGACTTTAAGCTTTTCTCTATTGAGTAATGTATTTGCTGTGGCTTTGTTGTAAATGGCTTTTATTAAGTTATGTTCCCTCTATACCCACTTTGGTAACAGTTTTTACCATGAATGCATTTTAGACTTTGTCAAATGCTTTGTCTGCATCTATTGAGATGATCACATGTTTTTTTCTTTTGTTAATGTGGTGTATAATGTTGATTGATTTTGCATATGTTGAACCATCCTTGTGAACCTGGGATGAATTCCACTTGGTCGTGGTGTATGATCTTTTTATATGTGTTGGATTCGGTTGGCTAAAATTTTGTTGAGAAATTAGGTATCTATATTCATCAAAGATACTGACCTATAATTTTCTTTTCTGGCAGTATCTTAGTCTGGTTATGGTACTGGGGTGATAGGGCTTCATAAAATGTCTTTGGGAGTGTCCCTTCTCCTTCAACCTTTTGGAAAAGTATAAGGATGGGTATAACTTCCTCTTCATATGTTTGGTAAAATTCACCTGTGAAGCCATCTGGTCCTGGACTTTTGTTTGTAGGGAGTGTTTTTATTACATATTCAATTTCATTTCTAGTGATCAGTCTGTTCAGTTGATCTATTTCTTCTTGATTCAGTTTTGGGGGGCTGTAAGTCTCTGGAAAGTTGTCCATTTCTTCTAGGTTATCAAATTTGTTGGCATAATAGTTGTTCATAGTATTCTCTTATGGCTTTTTGTATTTCTGCAGTATCCATTGACATTTCTCATTTTTCATTTATTTTGTTGATTTGGGTTTTTTCTCTCTTCTTGGTGAGTCTGGCCAGAGGTTTGTCCATCTTGTTTACCTTTTCAAAGAACCAGCTCTTGATTTTATTGATTTATTTCCATTGTTTTTTGAATCTGTATTTTATTGATTTCCTCTCTGATTTTTATGATTTCCTTCCTTCTGCTGACTTTAGGTTTTGTTTGTTCTTTTCTCTTGTAGGTGGTGGGTTAAGTTATTGATTTGGGTTTTTAATTTTTCTTTGAGGAAGGCCTGTATTCCTATGAATTTCCCTCTAAGAACTACTTTTGTGGCATCCCATAGGTTTTGAATCCTATTTATTCTTATGCCTTTTTTATTTAGAGAAGCCCGTGCAGTATTTCTTTTAGAATGGGTTTAGTATTGCTGTACTCTTTTGGCTTTTGTTTTTTGGAGACATTCTTTATTTCTCCTTCTATTTAATATGATATTCTTGCTGGGCAGAGTATTCTAGGCTGCATATTTTTCTCTTTATAACTTTGAATATATCTCGCCATTCTTTTCTGGACTGTAGTGTTTCTGTAGAGAATTCATCTGATAGGCTTGTGGGGGGGTCCTTTATAATTAATGCTTTCTGTTTCTTTTGGCTACCTTTAGAATCCTCTATCTTTAACTTTTGCCATTTTTATTATAATATGTCTTGTTGTGGGCCTCTTTGGGTTCAACTTGTTTGGGGCCTTCTGTGATTTCTGCATCTTGATATCTATTTTATTTAGATTTGGAAAGTTTTCAGCCATAATTTCTTCAAATGTTTTTTCAATCTTCTTTTCTTTTTCTACTCCTTCTGGAATTCCTGTTGTGTGTAGTTTGACCCACTTTATGTATATTAGTCCATAGATCTCTTGTATTGCATTCATGTTTTTCCATTTGACTTTCTGTCTGCTGTGCTGATTGGGTGATTTCCATTATTCTGTCTTCCAAGTTTCTGATTGGTTCCTCTGCATAATTCATTCTGCTCTTTAGGGCCTTTAGCTCAGTTTGCATCTCTGCAAATGACCTTCCTAATTTTTCTTGGCTCCTCCTTATATTTTCTAGTTCCTTTCTAAAGTAATTTGCATTAATGTTTATACCTGCTCTTAATTCATTCATATTCAGCCTTAATTCCTTAAGTATTTTCACTATCTCCCTTTTGAACTCGTCTTTTAGACTATAGAAGTCTGTTTCATTGTTTGCTGCTTCAGGTGAATTCTCCTGTTCCTTTAACTGGGAATGATTCCTGACCTTCTTAATCTTGTTTATGTTCTTCTTCTTCTGTGAGTTCAGGGAAACCAATTACTGTTGTCTTGGAGGGCTATATCTATGCGAGAGTGCCCCTTTGTATTTTGTGTGTGTGGGGGGTTAATATTTATTTTTGGCATGGGAGTCTGGATATTTGCTTTATCTTTATTTGATATGAGCAGGCTGTTATCCCCAGGGTGCTGAATGTGTTTCCAGGGAGAAGGAGGCAATGGGCAGGTCTAGTAGTCAGTGCCTGGTTGCTGGGCTCTTGACAGTAGCAAAGACCTGCAGGAAGATGGCATAAGCTACTCCTAGTTGCAGGGCCTTGGGAAATGGTAATGAGCCTCAGGAAGATTTAGATGGTGCCTGGAGTATTGGGCAGTGGCAGTGTCAGGGTGTGTGAGTTCCCAGGGGAGTGAGAGCAACAACAGGTTGTGTTTGGTTGCAATGCCTTCCTCTGTAGTTCCCTCTGAGGGGCTACAAGTGATACCTGTTCATGGACCCCTAGTGGTGGCAGGCTATGCCCACCTCTGGAGTCAGGAGTCATAGAAAACTGTGGTGGTTTGCCCCAAACCACCTGTAGACCATGCAAGGAGCAGCCCATCCCACTTACCCCAAGCAGGAGGTGCTAAACAGGCTGCTCCTAGTTGCAGGATCTTAGGAGGTGACTAGTGTGCTAATACTTAAGGACTTTTTTGCTTGTGTTCATAAGAGATATTGGTTTGAAGTTTTGTTTTTTTGAGTTGTTTTTTCTTCTGACTTTGGTAACAGAGTAACAGGGTGATACTACAGTTTTAGAATTGGAATATATATCCTTGGATATATATTTTTAGAAACGGTTTTTGTAAGATTGGTTTTTAAAAAATTCATAAAAATTTGTTAAAAGGGTAGATTTCAAGTTGAATGCTCATATCACACAGATGAACAAAAAGACAAGAAAACTTTTGAAGGTGATGAATATGTCTGTTATCTTGATTGTACTGACATTTCAGTATGCATATGCCCAAGTTCATCAAAAAGTAAATGCTAAATATGTTCAGTTTTTGTATATTAATGGTATCTCAATAAAGATGTCCTTTAAAAATATTTGACAGACTTCGCCTTGAAGTTTTCTTAATTTTAACTTAAGGGAATATTTGTAATTCTCTTTATTTGTAATTGCTGCATTCAGAATTTATTACTTCTTTTACTCTGTTTTGGTAAATTTTCATCTAAGAATTTGTCCTTTTTAGATACTTGTTTTTTTTTCCATAATCTCATACAGTTCTTATAAATTCTGAAGATATGTAGTGATATATCCTCTTTCATTCATGATTTTGGTAAATGTGTTTTCTTTTGGGCCAGCCTAGCTAAGATAGAAGAGTTTGGATGATCCTTACCAGTAGCCCAACTTTGGGCTTTCATTGACCCTATTTTTTCTTTTTATTTCATAGATCTTTACTTGTATTATTCCATCTTTTTGCCTTTGATTTAATTTGATCATTTTGTTACGTGCTTTATTTTAGTTTTTAAGATTGAAACTTTATTAATTTGATGCCCTTTTTAAACATAAAAGTTTAAAGCGATACATTTCATTTAAGCACTGCTCTATCTGCATGTTATAAATTGACATGTTGTGGGTTTTTTTTTAATTAAATTCATAATACATTATTATTTCCCTTACTGATTTCTCCTTTTGACCCATGGGTTTAGAGCTTTTTAGGCTGCCAAATAACTGATAATTTCCTGAAGTTACTTCTTATTGATTTCTAACTTAATTCCACTGTAGTCAGCATACATAGTGTATGTATTTCTGTCTTCTTAAGCTTATTTAAATATGTTTTAGAGCTGAATAGATGCTCTATCTTGTGCTTGAGAAACAAAATATATTCTTTTGCCTTTGTAAGGAGTATTTTATAAAGGGTCAGTCAAGTTGTTTCATAGTGGTATTTGATCATTTTAACCATTCTGATATTCTGTGTAGTTTTGTCAGTCATTAAAAAAAAGCTATACCAAATCATTCAACTCATTATTTTCTACTCTTAATTTTTGTCAACTTTGCTTCCTGTATTTTAAGGTGCTACGTATTTATTCAGGAGAAACTAAAGCACAAAGTCTTGTACATAAATGTTCATGACAGCTTTATCCACAGTAGCAAAAAAAGGGTAAGAAAGAAAGAAAAGAAACAATCCAGCTGTCTATCAAACATAATGTAGCTTCTCTGTGCAACAGAATACTATTCAGTCATTTTTTTAATGTTAGGAAAACACAAAACAGCCTACTGATAGATAGCTGAAACATGGATTGATATAAAAAATGAGTTTTGAGTGAAAAACTCCATCCTCAAACCTATTTTATAATTCTATTTATATAAAATTCTAGAGAATGTAGTGACAAAAAAGGCAACCATTGGTTGCCTGGGGCTGGAAGCAGTGGGAAAGGCAGACTGCAGATGGTCATGGGAAACAGTATGGAGGAGGGAAATGCTCTGTAGCTGTAGCAGTGGTTTCATCAGTGTATATATCTAACAGAATTGATCATATTGTAAATTCTAATTGATGTAATTTACTGTGTATTATATATGTATATACACACTTATTTGTGTATACGAATTTATTAGTATAGTTGATAACAGGGAGTTCCCTGTGGCTCAGCGCAGGTTAAGGATCCAGCATTGTCACTGCTGAGGTTCAGTTCACTGCTATGGCACAGGTTCGATCCCTGGCCTAGAAATTGCTCATGTTCTGGGTGCAGCATGTATATATACAAATATATATATATATGTATAAATAATTATATTTTCATATTTATATATATAATTATACAAAAATACATGAAATATATAATATATACATAAAATAATTATTGTATTTATATATAAATAATTATTTATATATATATGAAAATAATTTCCATGTGTGTGTCATTATCCTTAATCATGTGAACTTCTTCTCTTGGAAAACCTCTTATACAAATTTGAAACAGACGAATAGCTTCCAATTATGATAAAGAAGGCAATATGAAGACAATAAGGATGTTTAAGTTTCTAGAATGCAAATGTAAATTGTGGCTCTTTTCTGCACAAATGAACCCAGATTTAACAATGCTGAATAGCTTTGGCTAAAATGAGCTATACACAATATCCCTCATAAGTATTTCTTACTCTGTTTCATAAACTATTATTAAAACCATTATATTTATTACTATATAAATAGATAAGCAAAAAACCTCCGCCTCATCACAGTACTAAATAACCAAAATTTTAGAGGTCAGAATTGAGTTGATCTAAGACAGATATCTAAGATATTTACTTTATTTTGTAGGACTTTGCAAAGAGTTTTATAAAAAATATTCAGAAGATATTATCAGTATGTCATTTTCAAAGATACATAATTATATGTTTATCAGCTATCATTACTTAACCTCTTCATCCACAGATCCTAGGATATACACATCACAAGCTTGATATGATCTTTGCCTTCCTTGAACTTACAATCTAATAGAAGCAGTGAATCATTAACTGTATAAAGCCTTAACTGTATAAAGCCTTTTTCACATTTTTCTAAGTGCTATAAATAAATATAAAATGATACAGGATAGTATTAAATGTGAAGTTGAAGGCAGCTACTTAAAATTAAGTAGATGGGTACTTTAAAGGAGCAGTGCTTCTGAGATCATATCTGAGTATTGACCTTAAGTATGAAAGGAAGTCACTATGTGACTATCACCAGGAAGAACATTTAAGTCATAGGTCATAGATGGCAAATGCCAAGTGCAGGAGACTGGAATGAGCTCCCTATGCTCCATGTAAAGAAGGGAGCTAGGTTGAGCCTGAAGTTGGCAGATCAGGTTGAAGTTCAGTGAAAGGAGACAATTCATTAATTTAACAAATTAACCAAATATTTTTTTCTCAGCTAAAATTCCTCAAATTCCAGTTCTCCTAAAATTTTTTAAACTTTAAAATGAGCATGTTACACTATGGGACAGACTTTGTCAGTATTAAAAAAAGTAAAATTGGAAATAAAATTTGAGAACTTCATGTAAAAATGTGTTTTCTTCAAGTAGCACTTTTAAAAAAAATCTCATTGTTAAAATAACTTAATTTTACAACTCACAAGTACTTTAAAGTAAATGTTCAGTATTTCCTACCCGATTAAATATACATCTTTAATGTTCACTTCACTAACTGAACATGAGATTTAAAGAATTCAGTTGCAGTACGTTAAGCTGAAGCATGGATATACACATTGACAGTTCATATCTTAGGTTATCTGGAGTTTAGGAAAAGAGCAGTTTAACCACTAAAGTGTAAGCACACTGTCTTTACTTCAAGCAGCAATTGCTATTTTGATTTAATTTGTCTTCAATAATTTTTCATAATTTTAGGAAATGTATGCCTAATAAAAGATGTGTATAAATGTGAAGCTTAATTTTATATTCATTGCTCAATTGACTTTGAACTGCTCATAGTGCACCTGCTCGGAAATTTCTAGTTGGCTGATGGGAAAACTTTTAATCTTTAGAATTTATTAAATAAAAATTTTATCACATGGCCCCAAGTGGCAGATTTAATTAATGTTTTTAAAATATTCATTGCCTTAGATACATTTATGATTTAAGTTTTGGCTGCCCCACTTTCAGCTTCTAGGTATTTAGAGTTACCATACTGAAGCAGAAGTTTATATTAATGCTTGACTTTACCAACAGATCTCCTTTCTTCCATTCAGTTTTCATATTTCAGACCTCTGGGATTTCTCACAAGATATAAAATACAAATTCATTTAATAAGTCATAATCTGAAATAAATGGATTATTTACTGCTGTCCCCATATTTTATAGCAGAAAAATAATCCTCGAATAAACAGATATATGTATATGTAGATAGGTAATTAACAAGAAGGAAACAAAGGAAGAACAAAACTGATAACGTCTGTCAGGTCAGCAGTAAGTGCAAGTCATATGGCTAGGTGTTGAATAAGGCTTATCTTTCTTTCTTTCTTTCTTTTTTCTTTATTTATTATTTATTTTTGTCTTTGTCTTTTTAGGGCCACATGCGTGGCATATGGATGTTCCCAGGTTAGGGGTTGAATCTGAGCTGTAGCTGCTGTCCTACACAAAAGCCACAGCAAGGTGAGATCCGAGCCATGTCTGCGACTTACACTACAGCTCATGGCAACTCTGGATCTTTAACCCATTGAGCGAGGCCAGGGATCGAACCCACATCCTCATGGATGCTAATTGGGATCATTAACCACTGAACCACGATGGGAACTCCAAGCTTTATCTTTAAAACCAAGTCTTTATGGCCCCAAAACTATGTTGTCACTAGGAGACAATACAAGAACAATTAATTGGTCCACTGTTATTAGTCTGCTTTGTTTTTATGTGTTAATGGGTATTAAAAATTATGGTAGTATTACTCATTAGGTCAGTAACTTGGCACTGGTGCGAAGGAGAACGTGTACCTTCTGGGCTCCAGAGTAGCTGCTTTCAGATCCTTTTACTTGACTAGAAGTAACCAACTGACTGTATCCATTTTATTCAAGTCCAGATGTATTGAAAAAAAATTTTTAAATGTATTTAATAAAAACACATATTTTAGCATGTATTTCCAACCCTTTGCTCTTCTCACATCATCTAAAGACAGTTCTGTATTTTTTTCACTTAGTGTTTTCTCAGTTTAATTGTGTAAGAAAGGGTCCTATCACCAAGGAATTCTTAATGTACGATATACAAAAGCAGAGGAGCAGGCAAAACCAAAATAATCTAGCATATTCTAGATAGAAAGGTTATGAGGGCCAAAGAAGTGCTAGGAATTCTGGGTACAGAGGTGGATTAGAGGATGGAGTGTGCTAGGGTGAGATTAATGTGGGAGATGGCCATGAGGACAGTGTGTGGCTGGAATGCTTTTCTGGCATTTGGATGGTAAAAATCTTTTGGGTTTGGAAAGTGGATAAAGAATTTCTGGGTTGATGAAAGATGTTTTTAGTAAGTTTAATGGATTACATAGTTGGTTTTCTGGATAATGGGATGCTTGCATATTGCAGTGACAGGCCACAGGCTTGGCCATGTGCTGTATGACCATGCTTAACCCTTCTATGAATACGAACTGGAAAACTGCTGAGAGAGCCTAACACAGTGAGGCTGTGTTGTTACAGCTCTCAGAGTCCCAAGGAAAGGTTATGGTTGATCAACATAACTGTGGATGGCCTTGGATATAAAAGAATGAGATAAGTTATGCCACAGAGTGGAAGACAGAGTAGTGAAATTTGTGTATCCTAAATTAGGATGACAGGTGCTCAGATGTTTGAAGTTATTCAGAAAGAATGATATCAGAAGAAGCTTTATCTGATCATGACTTTCTCATTTTTAAGTTTTATTGAAATACAGTTGACTTACAAGGTTGTGATAATTTCTGCTGTATGACAAAATGATTCAGTTGTATATATATTTTCTTATTTGGAACAAAATATGAGGTACTTTGTTAAAATACCCTTCTGTCTAGGACAGCTACTTATTTCATTTACTAGTTTATATAAAGAACATATACCCTAACCTCTTATGCTTTTAAGGACATTTAAAAAATGTAATAAATGAGTTGATGTATTTCAAAATCAGTGTAGGACTTTGGATTTTTTTTTTTTTTGGTCTTTTTAGGGCCACCCCCACAGCATATGGAGTTTCCCAGGCTAGGGGTTGAATCAGAGTTCAATAGCAGCTACCAGTCTACATCATAGCCACAGCAAAGCAGGATCTAAGCCGCGTTCGTGACATGCACCACAGCTCACAGCAATGCGAGATCTTAACCCACTGAGGGAAGCCAGGGATCGAACCCACATCCTCGTGGATACTAGTCGGGTTTGTTAACCATCAAGCCATGATGGGAACTCCTGCATCACGTTTACTTGAAATAAATACCACTCCAAAGCTAGACTCAGTGGGTTATGTTCAAAAAGCTTACAAATAGATAAGGAACTTGGGAATTGAGCAACTAGACTAATGAAAAATGGAGAGCAGCTCGAGTGAAGGTGGAAATGGGGTTAGAGGGAGAATACTGAACAAGCTAAACCAGGAAAATCTAACCTCCCATAGAAGAAAAAGCCAACAGAACTTAAATTGGTCAGAGAAAATAAGGCAGTGAATTATACCCATTTATTGGGACATGTTCATAATTTTTCAACAGACATATACAGCAAATGAAAGCATACTCGATTATCATATCTGAGGTCAAATTTATTACTTCTGGGATCTTATTTTAAAGCTAACCTCTTATACACTACAGTTGGAAGGGCAGCACCATTGCCTTAAGAATCACACAAGCAGTAAGATGTGCACATTAGACCAGAGACATATTTTTGTTATCTGTCAGTTTGGCTCACTCATCCACTGTCATGTAACTCACTGCTGAACCACATTTTCTTGAAGTCAGTAAAGACATGGAGATTGTAAACAACTCAACGCAATGGATATAGTGTTTATGCCTAATTTTAAGACGCGCTTGAGAAATGCAAATAAAAATGTTCTAAAACAAACATAAAGCTTTATGTAAATAATATTTTTTTGTACAGAGATATAAATGCAGTAAATAAAATGGTGTGCATTAAAATGGTATGAGGAATACCCTGGTAGCTCAACAGGTTAAGGTTCTGGCATTGTAACTGCTGTGGCTTGTGTAGCTGCTATCTCAGGTTCGATCCCTAGCTAGGAACTTCAACATGCTGCAGGTACAGCCAAATAATAAAATAAATGGCATGAATATTCTGGCACACTAAGTTTCTTGTATTCTGTAAATCAATTGCATAAGCTACTTAAGAAAAAAATGGTAAACTGAAAATGATTCCATTTTAATTTTAGTTCTGCTTTAAAGACAAACATACTGAAAAAAAGCAGCATCCCCAAAATGTGTTTAATTACTAGAGTTCTGCTCTAGAGACACTCTCAAAATGCAGTTATTCTGTATGTAAGGTGGACAGTTAACTTTAGTTTGTCAAATCTGAAACTTTATCAGATACACCAGGCATATGGTTATTTTTTTCCACTTTTTTTTTTTTTTTGGTCTTTTTGCCTTTTTATCTAGAGCCGCACCCATGGCATATGGAGGTTCCCAGGCTAGGGGTCTAACAGGAGCTGCAGATGCCGGCCTTCGCCACAGGCACAGCAACGCGGGATCCGAGCCGCATCTGCAACCTACAGCACAGCTCACAGCAACACCGAATCCTTAACCCACTGAGCAAGGCCAGGGATCGAATCCGCAACCTCATGGTTCTTAGTCGGATTTGTTAACCACTGAGCCACGACGGGAACTCCTCCAGGCATATGGTTATTAAGCAGGCCTGGGCCTGATCTCACCACTTTTTGCAAGAATTTTGTTTATTTGGGAAATATATTTAATGATTATGAAAGCAGATACTGAAGCACTTTGGGTGAACTGATGAAGTTTTACTGTACCATTTTTATAGACACGAAGGCAATTTTAGAAATCTGCCCCAAGTATAAAGATAATATTTAGGGTCAAGGTAAATTTATAAAATAACATTTATTATACTTTGTTATATTTCATGGATTTAATTATTTACTAATATATGATTGTAAGAATACTTTCTTCTTAAAAGCAGGATTTGAAAAAAATGAAGTTATTTGAGAGTTTCATCACTGAGTGATCAAATACATTTATCATGTATCACATGAAGCATTTGTCATTTGCTTTAAGCAATAATAATGCTTTCAAGAATTCTAGAATATCTTCATATGTAACAGAATAAGGTATATTCTTATTTCATAAAGTATCACAGAATAAGTGGTACGTCATGAAAACTTAGCTATTAATTCCTTTTATTATGTTTATTTTAAATAAAAATTAATTGTGAACTGGACCGAACTAACATCCACTATACCTAAAGTGTTCAGCCCCCAGAGTTTTTCCATTTCTCTCGGGTATCCTATGAAAATGATTGGTAAATGCCTGCATAGGTATTATCTCTCTCCCTTTACTAAAGGGTAAGAAGTTCTAGGATAGTCCAGTATTTCTAAATATAATATTCAAATATCTGGAGAAATTGAGATTCGCAATGCCCTACATGCCTTTGGGTAATTTTTTGACCAGCTGATCTAGATTATATAAATTTGGATCTTACAGAATTAGGGTCAGAAATGTACTAGAGATTTAACATTAAATTGACATGTTAGTATAGTTTTGAACAACCAGGCTGCTGCTTCCTGATCTGGCCAGTTTTTACCTGTTGAGTAGTGCCCTTTCACCACGTACTAGATGTCATAAACTAATTCTTGAATCATGACTACACCCAGACCTTACCTGTTCCAGAGAACTAATCCCAACTTCTCTAACTTTCTATTCATGGGATGTACTTAATTTCTCCATAGCTTGGCTCCCCTTAAACCTTGAGCTAGTGTTTTAGCATATATGGAAGACTGGCAGGTGCCTATTTTGTAGACATTTCTCATAAAAGTCCCTCATATTTCAGATGTAATTTAAAAATGCAGGTGTAACATTGCCCTCCTTTGTACTCCCATTGCCTCATCTGCCTACATTTAATATAGAATTTCTAATATTTTACTGCATGATTTAGTCTGGTGCCTACTTAAACGTTCTAGATTTTAAGCCTCTCAATGGCAGGTTTAGTATATTTAATTTTGTGATTTCCAGTAACAAGTGCTTAGCACAAGTATCAGTATCTAGTACGCGTTTAGCACTCAGCAAAAGCTTTCTTGGATAAGTAAGTAATGAGTAATTTGAGGGCCCTCTCAAGCAGGATTGTACTGCGTGAGATGATAGATACCTAAAGTCCTATGATGGTTTCTCCAGATCACAACAGATCCCTAAGCCTTCTTCTCTTCTGGGATCTAGTAATGAATATACAGAACCTTGGAGCTAGGAATGGAAGGGACATTTCTTTCAAATCCACTTATAGAGAAAGAAAATATCATGCAGGTGTTTTGCTCTATCCTGAAATACTTTTAAACTGTCTTTCTAACTTGATTGTTAACCCAGTTTAACAGCAACATAGGCCTAAATTGCTTTAAAATTATTTTAAATTCAATGACAAAATTATGTATAGAATTCCTATGCTTACAACTCTAATATAAAACTAAAATATATTTATAAGTAAAAACAAAATGGAGTAAGTCCTTAACGTCTGCTTCTGGATTTGTTTCCAATCTCCCTCTCTGGAGACACACATACTCAAGGGAGCCTACAGTTGGATCTTGGAAGACAGGTCTCAGGCTTGAAATTCTCAAAATTAGGGGAATCCAAGTGAGAATTCCACTGTCTCCTATTAGGCAAAGGCTGAGCAGCCAGCAGTTTAAGACATGCTGGCTTTACTTGGAAACAGGTAGGAAAATCAGTGGATCTCAAGGTGATGTGAGTCAAAATTGCAGGTTTATTCCATCAGAGAAGATGAATAGGTGTCAACATCCAATTTATACTCTTGAAGGGTTGTATTTGCTGGCATTTAGTGCTGGAATAAATTAAAAACCTCCATCAGATTGGAAGTTGGGAAAGGAAGCCTTAACCCTGATTCTTCCCAGTGACCCTTAGACTAGTGATGTAAATTAGCCAACTGGTTAGGTACTAGGTCACTGAAAGTTAAAACAATGACCAAAATGATAACATTTTTCTGCTGCCCCTGACTTAAAACTGCAGTGTTTAAAAAAGTGAAAAAGGAGGGAGTTCCCCTTGTGGCTCAGAGGTTAATGAACCCAACTAGAAACCATGAGGATGTGGGTTCGAATCCTGGCCCCTCTCAGTGGGTTAAAGAGCCAGCATTGCCATGAGCTGTGGTGAAGGTTGCAGATGTGGCTCGGATCCCATGTGGCTGTGGCTGTGGCATAGGCCAGTGACAACAGCTCCGATTCTGCCCTTAGCCTGGGAATTTCCATATGCCAAAGGTGCAGCCCTAAAAAGCAAAAAAAAAGGAAAAAATGTAATAAAAAGTGAAAGAGGAGATTTTCTGAGGGGAGGTATCAGAATACTTTAATGAGATATGTGTCAAAATACATCTCCTGGTAAAGTTAAGCTCCCATACAGTAGCAGTGTTGTCAGTAGGAATTTGACAATATAATAATATTCATGAAATCATTACCTTGATAGATGAGGTTAATATGAAGCTTGGAATATTTTTCAGTGATTTTGTAAAATTTCAAGGGTAAAATGCCGTTAACACTGAGGCAGGTATTTATAAGCAGTCAACCACCAGGGCTTCCATGTCTCTGACCCTTCAAGTTCTGCTGCCCTGCACGGGACAGAGATGTGGTGCTGAGCATGACTTAGGCAGTAAGGTAACTGGGTAACTTTTCTTGTGTTACTTATATTTCTTTTGAAGTTTAAATTTTTGGTATATAGTTAAACAAAAACACTAATCAAAAAAATACATGTAACCCAATGTTCATAGCAACATTTATAATAGCCAAGATATGGAAGAAACCTCAGTGTCAATTAAAAGATAAATGGATGAAGATGTGGTGGGTGTGTATATAGATACATACATATGTATATGTGTGTATATGAATGTATATATTCATATTAGTCAAAAAAAGAAAAAATTTGCCATTGGCAACAACATGGATGGACTTAGAGGATATTTATGCTTCATGAAATAAGTTAGAGAAACTGTGTGATATGACTTATATGGAATCTAAAAAGTAAAATACATAGTGAATATAAAAAGAAACAGAGCAAGTTCCCCTTGTGGCACAGCGTACATGATTCTGACTAGTATCTATGAGGATGTAGGTTCAATCCCTTCCTTACTCAGTGGATTGGGGATCTGGCGTGCGGCTGTGGCATAGGCCAGTAGCTGTTGCTCCAATTCGACCCCTAGCCTGGGAACTTCCATATGCCATAGGTGCAGCCCTAAAAAAAAAAAAAATGATTCACAGATACAGAGAACAAACTAGTGGTTACCAGTGGGGAAAGGGACTGGGGGAGGGGCAAGATGAGTAGTGGATTAGGAGGTACAAACTGCTATGTATAAAATAAATAACCAACAAGGATCTATTGTACAGTACAGGGAATATAAAAAATATAAAACTTGTGAATCAATATGTTATATAAATGAAACTTAGGTAATATTATATATCAACTGTACCTCAATAGTTTGGGTGTGTGTGCATGTGTGTGCGTGTGTGTGCGTGTGCTTTTTTAGGGCCACACCTGTGGCATACGGAAGTTCCCAGGCTAGGGGTCAAATCAGAGCTGTAGCTGCAGCAATGTGGGACCTGAGCTGTGTCTGTCAACAACACCACAGCTCATGGCAACAACAAATCCTTAACCCACTGAGTGGGGCCAGGGATCAAACCTGTGTCTCATAGATTCTAGTTAGGTTTATAACCCACTGGGCCACTGGGAACTGCAAATATTTTTTTAATGAAGTTTACCACAAAGCTTCTTGCTCATTTATTTAAATGCTATCTTAAATTTATGCATTTTCCATAAAATAAAATTGACATATTTGTCATTCGGGGGGGGAAGGGGGAAGGGCGCTACACCTGTGCCATGTGGAAATTCCTAGGCCAGGGATCAAACCCGTGCCACAGCAGTGACCTAAGTCACTGTAGTGACAATACTGGATCTTTAACCTACTGCATCACAAGGGAACTCTTGTAGTATTTTTTTTAAGTAAAAAGGAAATATTCAAAGGGCATAAAGAAGAAAATGGCATAATACCTTGAATCTGGCAAACATAAAATTTATAGATAAGTTAAAAATTTCATCCCACAAAATCGTGGCATGAAATAAGGACCAGCATAAAATTTCATCACCAGGGCTATGCACTGAATTATGTCCTCCCAAAATATCTTTTGAAGCCTTACCCCCAAAGTAACTATATTTGAAAATATGGCCTATAAGGAGAGAATTAACTTTAAATAAGGTCATAAGGGTGTGGGGCCCTGATAAGATAGAATTAATAGCTTATCAGTTTCCCTCCCTGTCTTTCCCTGCCCAGATACATTTTTTTTAGGTCCATTGACATAATAGCATACTAGTTTTAGAGGTACAATGTCATGATTTGTATAACAGCAAATGATTGCCATGGTAACTTTAGTTAACATGCATTACATTACATAGTTGAAAAAACTTTTTTTGTAATAAGAATCTTCAATATGCAGTCTACTAGCTATTTTCAAATATACAGTATGATATTATTATAGTCACCATGCTGTATATGAGTCACCATCTCTGTCACTTAGCTTATAACTCAAAGTTTGTACCCCTTGACTCACTTTACCCTTTTCAGCCAGCCCCCCAAATCTCCACTTGGCAGCCACCAATGTGTTTTCTGTACTTATAACCTTGGTTTTTAAAATTTGTTTTATGGAGGTTTTTTCTCTTTTTTTAATTTAAGGATTCCACGTATAGGTGAGATCATACAGGATTTGTCTTTCTCTGTCAGGCTAATTTCACTTAGCATAATGCCCTCAAGACCCATAATGTTATTGCAAGTGGCCAGATTTCATTCCTTTTTATGGCTTAATAGTATTCCATTGTGTGTGTATATACGTATATAATCACATTTTCTTTATCCACTCATCTATTGATGGGAATTCTTGTTTCCATGGCATAGCTATTGTGAATAATACTGCAATTGAAAATGAGGGCAGCATATCTACTTCTGAGTTAGTTTCTAGTTTTTTTTTTTTTTTAATAATCAAGAAGTTGAATTGCTGGATCATATGGCTCGATTTTTAATTTTTGTGTAACTTACAAACTATTTTGCATAGTGGCTGTAGCAACTTACATCACCAGGGTTCTCATTTCTCCATACCATTACCAGCACTTGTCATCTCTTTCTGATGATAGTCCTTCTAGCAGATAATTTATATCTGATTTTGAAATGCATTTCACTAATGATTAATTATGTTGAGCATCTTTTCATGTACCTTTGGCCATTTCTATGTCTTTTGAACAATGACTATCACAATCTATCATCCATGTTTTTAATCAGATTGCTTTTGGAAGGAATGTGCTGTATATCTGTTAAGTCTGACTGGTCTAATGTGTTGTTAAATGTGGTGTTTCCTTATTTTTTTGTTAGATGACCTATTGAATGATGTATAGGGTATTAAAATTCCCTAATAGTACTATATCTCCCTTTGCTTTATATATGTAGGGGCTTCTATGTTGGGTGCATAATATTTACAAATGTTAACCTTCTGATAGCTGGTGTCTTTCCCTTCCATGTCCTATTCAATTACACATTTCCATTTGTCTGCATTCTCACTAAAATATTTACCTAATGACCCCTTCATTTCTATATTGTACCCCTGTGAAAGAGGTTGAAAAACAGTTTAAGTAAATAATGTAGACATATACATACACTTAAAAACTTCTAATAAAACTAATATAAATTCTTAGTGTATATATATATATGTGTGTGTGTGTGTGTGTGTGTGTGTATATATACACACATATATATACAAACTAATATATCTATGAGTTTCCATTGTGGCTCAACAGGTTAAGAACTCAAGATAGTGTCCATGAGGATGCAGGTTCAATCCCTGGCCTTACTCAGTGGCTTAAGGATCCAGATCCGGTATTGCTCCAAGCTGCAGTGTAGGTCATAGATGTGGCTTGGATCAAGTTTTTCCATGGCTGTGGCATAAGCTAGCAGCTACAGCGCCTCTTCGACCCCTAATCAGAGAAATTCCATATGCTGTGAGTATGGCCTTAAAAAAAAAAAGGAATATGTATATATATAGTACACACTTGTATAACTCAAATTTGAGCTAGAAATTGTTTAAAGAAAATGTTTGGAGGGGTAAAAGTTATATATATAACTTGGTTTTAAAAATGTGGCTTTTGGAGTATGTAACTTAAATTAATAGATAATCAAATTCATTTCAGCTGTGTTCCCTTATGAAAATTAAAATGTAAATTTAGACCTTTGAGTGGACCTGGCCATAGAATGTGCTGTTTATTATATCTGGTTAATAGAAGTATCTATTTAACTCAAATTGTCCTGATAAACATTTCCCCTAATCACCTATATGCATTAAAATCATATGTAAATCAGTAAGTTTACAAACGTATGTAAAGGATTATGTGGTCAATAGGTATTTTTATGTTTTGTGGAACACATGGATTCCTGTGCCAAATTCAGTTAAGAGAGAACCTCGCTCAGCATTTTCATTTCTAATTATTATGAATATAGAGAAAAATTCACCAATTGGAATGCCAAGATATTCATTAGTTATTGGACTTATATTTGCTTAACACTTTGATTTTTATCATTTCTTCCCTTTCATAGCTCTGAGCAACACATTTTAAAGTGTTAAGTTTTTATATACTTTAAAATACACATCTGAAATTTTTCCCTTCAGTGTGAAATATGCTATATAGCCATGATACTAAAGTCCTAATATTCTTGGCCATATCATCAGGATTACTGACATAAGTCCATACATGTAGGGTTAATTACAAATTGTAGGGAGCTCCCATTGTGTCTCAGTGGGTTAAGACCTGACGTTGTCTCTATGAGTATATGGGTTCCATCCTTGGCCTCACTCAGTGGGTTAAGGATTCGGCATTGCTGCAAGCTGCAGCATAGATGGCAGATGCGGCTCAGCTCTCAGGGTTGCCATAGCTGTGCCGTAGGCCCCAACAGCAGCTCTGATTCCACCCATAGCCCAGGAACTTGCATATGGCACAGATGTGACTATAAAAAGAAAAAAAAATGGAAAATGTAATCCCGTTAATCTAGAAGTATGAAAATGAGATTTGCTCTCAGCAGACAAGGGATTTTTATATTCATCTAAAGTTTTCAAAGTTTATCACTGGGGGAAGAAAAAGACAAAGCATTGCCTGCAAAAATGTTGAAGTGTGCACTGAAAATATACTGCTATATGGCAATAACTTTGTTACTGTAATCTCTTTCACCCCTCAAGGTATTATAAATCATAATGTCAGTGAACTAGAGGCTTCATAATTCTTTCATCATAAATAATAATGAGTTCCGGGTGAGTAGGCAAGTGGATATTTGTAAGACTATTTAAGTGCTTTGATTTAGAGTAGTCAGCTCATAAAAGCACAGAAGACAACTGAAGGTAAACAGCATGAAACAGATATAATTTAACACGGAGTTATTCTCTAGTTGTTGGAAAGATGTGCACAGCCTATGGGTTAAGAATAAACACTGCTTTGGGAAAAAAAGAGGTATTAATCAAAGGGTACAGTTAGACAAAATGAGTAAGTCCTAGAGATCTGCTTTACAGTATAGTGCTTAGAGTTAACAGATCTGAATTGTATACCTAAATTTTTTCTAAGATTGTAGATCTTACATTAACTGCTTTTCGCATAAATACTGACAATATTAACAGCTTTTGATGGTAATGAATATGCTCATGGTATAGACTGTGGTAATGGTTTCATGAATATATACTTATCTCCAGGTTCATGAAGTTGATATATTAACGTGTATGATTTTTAATCAGTCATACTTCCTTTACTGAGGACACTGAATACCCTATGCTCATTCTTCCTCAAATCCTTAGAGAGAACCCACAAATGTCCACTTAGAAATCTATGGCAAATACAAGATGGCTCCAGGGATACAGAGAGGTATACCATGGTCCATTTGTACCACCATTTATTTTCTCAGCAAATATATAGTGCTTCATCTTGGTACAGGATTAATTAAATAAAGGTCCTGCACTCTGAGAATTACTATACAGTCCCCCAAAATTTGATTGAGTGGCTCTTCATGATTCAACAGATGTTGACTTTTGACAAGATCCCTTTTAAAAAAAAATTTTTAAGATGTCTGTCTTTGAATCCAGAATTCTGCATGTTGGATGCTGGATTCAAAGCATTCCTGGCACTTCCATACCATGTCAGGAGCAAAGAGAGTGTGGCACAAATTCCTGGTAACAAACCTTGTATTAATAGTCTTTCACCAGATATGACCAGAATTATCCTCACTTGACTACTATAATTGATGCAGAGACAAAATATAATGGAGGCCCATCTAAAGGCAGAACTTAATAGTATAAAATAAAGCAGTATGTTTTATACTTGTGAGTGTGACTATATAAATTTAGTCCTCACATCTCACCTTATACGGAACCCATGATTAAGGTTCTCAGCATCCCTACCACACTGGTATCTGCTGAGAGGAAGTTGTGACCATACACAATTCACTAACACATCCTACAGCAATGAAAGGGTAGTCCTTCCTTTTTTTATAAAATTATCCATAAATTTAAAAAAATGAAAAGGTACTGAGAATGTGGAAAACACTGTCCTTAGGTATGAATAATGAGGGGGGAAAAGGTTTAAGAAATGAAAGAAGAGAAAGAAAAACACAAGACTCAATGATGAAAGCTCTAGTTTGATTTTTTTTCATGGTTTTCTATTGAAAACACAAACTTCTAGTCATAATATTATACTTAGAGCAAGATTATTAAGGATTTACAAGAAGTATTATCTCAAGAGCTTTGTGTTGGTTTCCTGTTGCTGTTAAAACAATTATAAATTTAGTGGCTAACACAACATATATTTATTCTCTAAAATCTGGAGGTCAGAAGTCTGAAATGGGTTGTATTGTATTAAAACTGGAGTGCCAGCTAGGATGTGTTCCTTCTGGAGGCTCTAGGAAAGATTTCATTTTTCTTGCCTTATCCAGCTGCTTGAGGCCACCTGTATTCCTTGGCTTATGGCCCCACGTCACTCAGATCTCTCCTTCCATTAATCATCTCTCTTCTGCCTCCCTTTTTTCATTTTTCTTTTTTTTTCTTAATAAATTTTATTACAATTATAGGTGTACAAAGATCATCACAACCAAATTTTATAGCATTTCCATCCCAAATTCTCAGTGCATCCCCCACCCCCCAGCTTGTCTCATTTGGAAATCATAAGTTTTCCAAAGTCTGTGAGTCAGTGTCTGTTCTGCAAAGAAGTTCATTGTGTCCTTTTTTTAGATTCCACATGTAAGTGGTAGCATTTGATGTTGGTGTCTCATTGTCTGACTGGTTTCACCTTGCATGATAATTTCTAGGTCCATCCATGTTGCTATAAATGCTGTTATTTTGTTTCTTTTAATGGCTGAGTAATATTCCATTGTGTATATGTACCACATCTTCCCTATCCATTCCTCTGTCAATGGGCATTTAGGCTGTTTCCATGACTTGGCTATTGTATAGAGTGCTGCAGTGAACACTGGAGTACATGTGTCCTTTTGAGTCATGGATTTCTCTGGATAGATGCCCAGGAGTGCGATTGCTGGATCAAATGGGAATTCTATTTTTAGTTTTCTAAGGAACCTCCGTATTGTTTTCCACAGTGGTTGCACCAATTTGCATTCCCACCAAGAGTGTAATAGGGTTCCTTTTTCTCCACACCCTCTCCAGCACTTAACTGTTTGTAGACTTTTTGATGATGGCCATTCTGGCTGGTGTAAAGTGGTACCTAATAGTGGTCTTGATTTGCATTTCTCTAATAATGAGTGATGTTGAACATCTTTTCATGTGTTTTTTGGCTATCTGTATGTCTTCTTTGGAGAATTGTCTATTTAGATCTTGTGCCCATTTTTTGATGGTGTTGCTTGTTTTTTTGGTATTGAGCTGTAGGAGGTGTTTGTAAATTTTGGAGATTAATCCATTGTCGGTTGATTCATTTGCAAATATTTTCTCCCATTCTGTGGGTTGTCTTTCTGTTTTATTTAGGGTTTCCTTTGCTGTGCAGAAACTTTGAAGATTAATTAAGTCCCATTTGTTTATTTTTCTTTTTACTGTCATTAAGAGGTGGATCTGAGAAGATGTTGCTGTCATTTATGTTGGAGAGTGTTTGGCCTATGTTTTCCTCTAAGAGTTTTATAGTATCTGGTCTTATATCTAGGTCTTTAATCCATTTGGAGTTTATTTTTGTGTGTGGTGTTAGGAAGTGATCTAATTTCATTTTTTCACATGTGGTTGTCCAGTTTTCCCAGCACCACTTATTGAACAGGCTGTCTTTTCTCCACTGTATATTCTTGCCTTCTTTGTCATAGATTTGTTGACTATAGGTGCGTCTGTTTAATTCTAGGCTTTCTATCCTGTTCCACTGATCTATATTTCTTTCTTTGTGCCAGTACCATATGGTTTTGATGACTGTAGCTTTGCCTCCCTTTTTTCTTATAAGAACTCATATGATTATAGAGCCTTTTCAGACAATTCAGGATAATATCCTATCTCAGGATGCTGAATGTAATCAAATTTACAAAACCTTTTTTTGCCATGTAAAATAACATATCCAAAGATTCAGAAGATTAGAAGTGGACATCTTTTGGGAAACCATTATTTTGCCTACCCCAAGCTTATGGTACCACTTATGATAGGAAACAAGATGCCACCATAGAGTATTGTATTTGGAAAAAATCCTGGATCCAGCCTCTGGCTCTGCTAGTGACACTGTGACATTCCATGGTAACTCATTTTGGGTCTCCTTTTCCTAGACAGTATAACCAGGAGTCAGAATGCCCCCTTTGACTATTTCCCAGGTATGTCATAAAAATCAAAACAGGTAATGGTGTTCTGGTGTAGCATAATTTATAAAAAGGGGAGGACTCTATTCTGAGCTGCACTGCTAATCTGTCTGGGCCTCTTCTTTCTCATTTTTCAGTGCTATTTGGGGCTAGAATTAATAGGTGATTGCTGAGTCCATTCAGCTATAAAGTTCTCCCTTTTAAAAATACAATTAAGACAGACCTATTTTTAGATGCAATCTATAGGTTTAAGGCAATTTAGAATTATTCCAGGTCAAATTGATATTAGTGCTATATGACTATAAACATTTATATCTGTGACTGTGTACATTCATTCAGAAAAAGAGCCTACTGTCTTCAAAAGAGAGCTCACTTCATCTTTGATCTTGTATAAATGGTAAAACGTTTATTTTATATTGAATGGGCATCAACCTTCCCATGGCTCCTTCATGGATATGGTGATATGCCTATTTAAAAAAAATCCTCAGGGAAACTCACTGTACTCTCATTCTTGCAGACTTCCTGAAGATAAAAGCTTTTGCTCAAAATGGTCAATTTTAATAACTGTAATAGAAATAGAGCCCTAATTAATCAATCACTTAATTACTTTTTTTGTGGCAACTGAATTTTTATCCATTCCATTTATATGCACAACTGGTTTAACAGCTTTTTACTGCATAGGTTTTTTGAACTAATTGATTGCTGAGTCAAATAATCAAACCAATGCTACATGGAGATGTGGAATAAATATCTCTGCTTATGGACTTTAAATGGTCATGAGCCTGCTTTACGAAAGTCTTAACTAATTCCCACTGGCCTCTTTCCCCTGTACTATACCTTTTCGGTCATTCTACCAGGTAAAAAACCGTACTCCAGCAACTAAGATCATTGAGCAGGTTAGTAGCAATTCCTCTTCTAATCACCGCCTGTTTATTTATAAGTATTATTATAGGTATTATGTATAGGTATTGATTTGAAAAATTTGCTTCACTCTACTATTGCTCTCTCCTAAGGTTATACATAGGCCCATATTTTATTCATATAACCCCTGAATTTCATTTCAAGAATTTAGGAAGTTCTAAAGTTACTTTTGTGGCAAATATTAACTTTTCTTTTAAAACATTTTCAAATTTTAATGTTTTATTTAGTGATCATTGTAGACTCACCTGTAATTGTAGGAACCATTACACAAAGATCCCACATAGTACTGCCCAGTTTTCCCCTTAGGTACATATTGTATGAGTACAGCCTAATATCATAGCCAGAATATTCTCATTGATACAGTCTCCTTACTGGATTCATATTTCACTAGTTTTAAATGCACTTTCTGTGTGCTTTATTCTCTGTATGTCCACAGGACACGTCCGTCCCTTTTCTAGGACCTAGAGACATCCCCACAGGCACCTTCTTGTTTTCCTCCTCCTTTTTCTAACACTAGTTGCCAATAGAAAAAGGGAAGCGGGAAATATTTTTCCCATAAATGGTGCTGGTAAAACTGGATAGCCATAGTGGAAAAACAAAAAAAGAAAGAAAGAAAAAGCTTAACTCTTAATTCACATCAAATACAAATGGAGCCAAACTATTAAGCTTCTAGAAGAAAAATGAGTTAGAAATCTACCTTTTACTATATAACAAATTTCAGATTCTAAATGTAAAATGTAAAGCTTAAAAAATTAGAAAACAAAATATGCTAATAATTTTAGGATAAGGAATATCCATTTAGCAAGCTATAAGATAAAACATCATAAAGGAACAGACTTAGGCTTTTGATTGTATAATATTAAACAAAAATTTTAAAAAAGCAATAGACTAGATAAAATATTTAAAACATATGAGACAAAGTATTTGTAAGAAAATGAAGTTTATGAATTGGCAAATCAAATACAAAAAAAATTACATTTAACATAGGAAAATATTTAATCTCACGTGCTGAAAAGTAAAATCAAATGATAATTATGTTTCCTCTACCACACTCTAAAATGAACAAGGAAGAAAGATAGATTCAATTGATATAACTGATGTGCAGAATTGGTCAAATTGTGAGAAAATGCTCATGAACATGAGTACAACATTTTTGAGGAAACAATAGCACAATACCTATTTATGTTTAAAATGTGTATGATTTTAAAATCAGAAATGCTTCCTTAAGTTATCTTGGAAAGTCTGAGGACAGAGAAAAATACATTCCATTTTAATATTTTTTTAAAAACCTTGGAGATTGACTAAATGTCCACTTATATAATTGTTCATAAAATGGTACAAATATATCATGGTACATTGTAGAAAACAGACTATAATTAAGTGGACAACCTTGTCAAATAAGTGACTATAATTCATATTTTTTTTAAAATACAATTCATAGACAATATCTGATTACAGTTATAAAGAAAATACTGCCAATCATAAAATAAGTTCTTTCATCAATACTCATGTACAGTACTAAAATTATAATTATAGCTATGTGTATTTATTAAAATGTACTAATACCAAATTTTCCATATAGATATATGGATATACCAACCTGTAACACTGACTTTTCGAGAAGTAAAATGACAGTCTTTAGGGACAATGGTTTTCATATAAATCACTCTCAAGCCATTGTAACCGTTTCTTGAATTAAGTTTTTTTAAGGAATTACACTTTAAGAGTTACAAAGGGGGTATAATCCTAAGAGATTAAAAAAAAGCTATGCATATGGCATGAATGTTTACCAACTGCAAAATCTTAAGAATCTGCCAACATTTTAGCAATATGGTGCAAAACTACTTGATATATAATGAGGAAAGCATGTTTAAATATGAAAGACAAAGAAGGTAGTTTCACTTGAAGACAACAAATTAGAATTTAAAAGAATGCCAGTTTAACATCTACCGTGGTGTTTTGTTCAAGAACACCATTTCAGGTGAAGAAGCATTCTCAGACATGTTAGGCTTTTAATATACAACAAGAATTTGATTTTACTCTTCATCTTGCTTATAATATCTCTGCCTGAAGGCTACAAAAAGCATCATACTTTAAAGTCTTGCATAAAAATGATAAATACAAGATATTAAAATTCAAAGAAATGAGAAGTTTTTATAAAATTGACTCTAATCAAAAGGGAAATTATTCTTTAGTCAAACCAGATAAGTCCTGAATTTGGGAATAAGCTTTAGCAAGCTTAATAATTCAATGTATTTCATGTTGTCTCCTTAAAGAGAAGGAATTGCCATAAAAAGCCTCTAGAAAAGAAATCAAACAGATGCTCAACTCCTGATTTCAAGAAAGAGCTTAATTTAAAAGTGTATTTAACACCTTTTTATTTTCATTGGTAAAAAGCATACCTTTTAAAAATCTTTATTTCATTATCACCTGCTGCCTTCTTGTTCCCCAGGAAAAGCAAAACTTAATGAGATATTCTTATGTAACAATAGTGGTTCTTAAAAGAAAATTAGAATGCTTGCTCCTGAAGGGATTTACAGATTAATTTGCCCAATCACCTCATAATGTAAGGAAGGAAATTAAAGAAATATTTTCTAGAAACGGAAAGAATTTTTTTTTTTTTCCTCCATGGTAATTATGCAGGGAGCCTGGGCTGGCTTCTCCCAGTGTGGTTTATTCTTATGTTTTTTGTATCTGTGACTCACTACTCAGCCATGACAGACAAGTAAGCATCACAAGAGAATGTTTGGGGGCTGGAAAACATGCAGATCATATCCAGGGCAGAAAGAATATGGCTCTCTACCTCTTTTTATTTTATTGTTTTTCCTTTTTAAGGGCTGAGAAAAAGAAAGCATAGGATATTTAGAATTTGCCTAAGATCAATATCCCCTCCCTGTGTACAGAGAGAGGGCAGTTTACACAGAATCCCCCACCCCACTCCACACACACACACACAAACACACATAAGGGACAACAAATGCAAAAGTGAAAATAAACAGTGAGGGTGGAGTGGAAGTACACCTATTTGACAAATGACCTCAATAGTTTCTATCATACACTAAACTATATCCATTGTATTGGATTCTATATAGTTATAAAACCACTTTTTCCTTTGCAGTCATTAAGCCTTTTGGGCTCATCACATAATTTTGAGGTTCTATAGATAGTAATATTTACATCCAAAAGTGACATTTGAAAATAAATATTAAAAAAAATTTTTTTCAAATTATCTCAAGCAGTCTGAGTATTAAATAGGACTGCACCATTTATTGATGCCCGTGCCTATTCCTATCAGTCATGTAGATCCATGGGGAATTGTCTTTTCTTGAGACAGAGTAATGGTTTTTGTTGGAGCTGACATGCAAAAAGATAACTAAATAGATAGGTATACCCACAACTCAACAGCAAGCCAATCATATTCATGAAAGATACAGACAACTTCATAAACAACCATATAAAGGAATATGATGGAACTATGTTTTTTTTTTATCAAAATAAAGTCTTTGGCCATTTTAAATAGAAAAATTAGATTGTAAAGGCATATTCTTATCTTAAGAGGTTCCCAGGGAATAGACTTATCTCTAAATTTAGGCAAAGGGAAATATGCACTGCAGGTAACAGAAATGTCTCAGCTGATAATTTAGGAGAATTCTATTAGATCTAGACCCCTTAACCCACCACAGATTACTAAGTTCTAAAGATAACAAATTGCTGGTTGTCAGGCTGAAAAGATCACCCTCTGTCTGCTGCAGTGTTCTACATCAGAAGCCACTTTGGCTGAGAGAATGTGTGTCTAGAGTACAACACACAGAGCTGCTGGAATTCAATTGAAAACAAACTTCTCCTGTGCAAAGAAATGTCCTGCTGTTGGAAAAGTCCCCATTTCTGATCCAAAAATATCCCTTACATATATACTGAAGATATACTTCACATATACTGAAGATTTTGACTACTAATACAAATAAAAATATAAAACCACAGCCTTTGCTTTAAAAAAAAAAAAAAAGGACGCTCTCTATCTATTAATTAATGCTGGTGTGGAGAACCATTGCCTTGAGTCACCTGATGCATTGACTGAAGGAGGTATTTCTAGTCCACAGAGTGGGGCAGGCGCTGGTTGGGTCACACAGCTTGCTGTGTGTGGTGAAAAACATCCCTCTCCTTTCTTCTGAAAAGTGAAATTCACTGGTGAAGAAAGTTAGCCTGCTTCCCTCTGTGGGAACCCCTGTGGGAAGGGAATAACCAGGTAGCTTTGGAAAGGACACAGGATTTAGCTACTCTTATATCCTCTTTTCTCTGCCTTACAGATTTCAATTTCAATTCAATTCCACTCAAGTTTAGCCAATATTTTGTGTTATCACAACAAGCATGTTAAAAGGCCCAAAGTGTCAGGTAAGGAACAAGCAAACAACACAATACTCTCAAAGTATTAATCATAAGTTTGAAAACTAATATTTTAAGAATATTATAAATACCATGAAAGGTATATAACAAGAATATTATAAATACCATGAAAGGTATACAGCCAATATATTGAGAATTTTAATTTTAAAAAGTCTAACCCAAATGATGCCTTCAGGTAAATTGAAAAAAACATATGCCGCCTCAAGTCAGTCTACTTCCATTTGTTTGAAAATGATCATTAATCATACACAAATGCTGCTGCCCAGAGCTGTGTAACAACTACACTCAGTGGCCACAAGATGCAAAACTAATAGTATAGAGAAAAGAAAATGACATACCTCTGGAGATCCAATGGGTAATTGAACTCAAGTGATTATTTGTTGCTATATACATATTCATAAATAAATGATGCATTTATTCTAAAATATATTTTTTATCAAGAGGAATTTATAAAGGAATCACATTATGGAGCTGAGCAAACTGCTAACATCACTCAGAATTATTTTGAAACCAAAAATGTATTTTCTATTACTCTGACATACAAAAATTAGAATCTTTCTATAAATGCATTTTATCATTGCCTCCGCTGATAAAGTAGCAAAAATCAACCCTGCTTTTTATAAAATTTGAGTTCATTCTTTACCAAACAGCAGCAACCCTGCCAACAGCAAAGTTTTTAGTTCTAACATCTCCACTCATATCACAAGAAAAAGAAAACTGTCAAAAAACTTTTACTTGCTAATATTTCAAAATAGAAATAAGTACTTCTATTTCAAAGGCTAATGGTGACGAATTTTCAGATATTCATAGTGTGTTCCATTATAACCTAAATTATATTCTTAACCTTCTGCACAGAGGTTGCTGCAGTATAATGTGACTCAAATTAATGTTCTAGATACTAAAAAGCATTCACTTTTGAACTATAGCTTCAATATGAAGTCAAGTGGCTGGGGACTACTCAAAATAACTGGCTTCCAATTAATGGGTGAGACCCTTGATAGGCTTTGTCTCTAAGCATCAAGATGGGAGTTATTTATTTGTCATATACTAATAACAACAGCAGGTCAGACCACTGCAGAACACACTTACTGTTTTTTTTCTTTTTAATTCTTCTCGGAAGTAGATCTTCTGACAATCTAGATAGATTCCATCTTGGATAGAAACAGATGCCAGGAGGTAGCCTGTTCTAGGAAGGCCAAGTCCAGTCCTTTCTACGACAGTAGAAGAGAAAAAGAATACATTAGTCTTGCCAAGAAGAAGTGTTATACTCTGTAAATTTTCTCATGCAAACTTTGTAAACCTAAAACTAAACTGAAAACCTCTGTTATTCTAATGTGCCTTCTCAGCAACTAAGTTATTAGTCCATATTTCACAAATTCCATGGAATAGGTATAGATTTGAAATTTCTTTCTAGTCCCATTTACTGTAAAAGAGAAAATCATAAATTTTAGCAGTAAAAACCCACCTGTGGAGATATAGGGTGATTTATTTTCTACTTGTTGGAAAACATATTAAGGCATTATTATTTTGATAACCTATTATAAAATCCCATGTTTACCTCATTCTTAGTTTTACCAGGAATCAATATGACTTTAATGCTCACTGTTGAAAAGTGGTAATTTCAGAGGGATTCTGACAATCACTGCAATTATTTTAGTACCAACATTTGAGATTTAAAAAAAGTTAACTTTGAAGAAATTTATATATGAGAAATTTCAATGAGTCTGTAAGTTAACTAGAATAGTTTGTAAGTAGCTTATTCTTGGTCCACTCTGCATGTAGAGATTTCTTATGTAAATGAAAGATGTTCACTCTATTTAAATTCCAGATGGCTTTATGAAAGAGGCATTGGTGCATAACTGAGGACATGAAGGAAATACACTATGCCTACTGCATAAAACCTTATAATCTAATTGAGGAGTTTACTAATTCAGTTCCTCCAAGTAGCAGGCACCAAGATAAGATTAGACACACAAGATATTTACTTGGGGTGGGGGGGGAGGGAAAGAAAATGATAGTGAAGACAAAGAGGTTGCAGGAATAAACAGTGAGTCCTAAGAGTTGATGCAGATTTAATACTTGTGAAAAGAGAGAGGGAAGACAAAAAAGAATAGATAGGAAATGCTTCCAAGAAAAGTCAGTTGGAAGAACTGTGCATTTTCCCATAGTCCATAATGTATTGTTTGAACTACATGGATTTATTTCTCTACATGGATACAGAGAGCAGAACCTTACCGGTTCCTGTGGACTTCTCTGTCTGAAGAATATATTTAGAAAAAAAGATTAGTGAAATGAATTGTAGCTCCTTCTGTATAGTGTTAACTGAATTCTTACCAGTCTGTCACCCAGCAAACATTACATCCTATCTTAATGGTCATGTTAGCTTTGCAAAGGAAATTAATGCCCCCATACCAGACACTAATAAGAAAGCAAGAAAAAGAAAGGGGGGGAGGGAAGGAGATTGGAAGAAACACTAAAAACTTGAAATAATGCTACTATTGGTTATTGGTGAGAAATGGTAATTTTTAGGAGTCTTGGCCCTAACCTCTAAAAATACATAGTCATTAGATAAATGACTGCCAGGGGTTAATCATATGCAACAATTTTGAACAAAAAGATGCACTTCATTAAGCCTAATTAATAGATAAAACTGGCTGGCTGACTTAATTTAAAAGGGGGTTCCAGGAGTTCCTGTCATGGCTCAGTGGTCAACGAACCTGACTAGCATTCATGAGGACACGGGTTTGATCCCTGGCCTTGCTCAGTGGTCTAAGGATTCAGTCTTGCCGAGAGCTGTGGTATAGGTCACAGATACCACTCAGATCCCACATTGCTGTGGCTGTGGTGTAGGCCAGCTGCTACAGCTCCGATTGGACCCCTAGCCTGGGAACCTCCATATGTGGCAGGTGCGGCCCTAAAATATATATATATATATATATATAAAAATAAAAAGGGATTCCAGTGCAAGGTTGCTGGTGATGTAAGAAGATCCTGAACTTGCCCCCTCCCATAGTTACACCAAATTTGCAGCTACATATGGGAAAATTTCACCTACAAAAACTAGTGGAATAACTCCTTTCCATTGGGCAAATGAAAACAAAACAAAACAAAACCCATGAAGCGGGTAGGAAAGGCTGAAACACAATTTTGTCATAAATTTCCTACACAGTATGGTGACTGACAATTGGGAGGAAACTCAACATTCAGGAGCAAAGGATTTGTACCTTACTTTAGGCATCCCAGCTTTTAAGGGGAGTACCTGAGATGAGCCCACAAAAGCAATGGGGCTGTGCATCAGATGCAGAATGCTGTGAAGTGAGAAACAGCTCAAAGTGCTTGTACACCGATTCACTCACCTCAGTGCCCAATGCCGAAGCAGTCATTTGTGAACCATCCAGATTTTATGTATGAGAGACTTCTTTGCTAATTTTACAGTGTTAGTCAGCATTACGTAAGTGTCCAGAGCATCATTCTCTGTATTAAAGTAAGACAGAGGATCATTTTAAATTTTAAGTAATTTTACCAATCGTTTTTCAGGGACACAAAGCTTGCAGTTCATTTACAATCCTCATGTATACTCATAATAGCAATAAATAGAAGTCATGAACATTTGATGACATGATTGAAATAAAGGCATCTTCACAGATATCTAACAAAAGTATGGGTAACCCTTCCCTAAAAGGTCATAAAATGAATGTACACCAATGTTTACTATATAATTAGCCTCTGTTTTGAAAACCACAGAAAGCATAATTCTCAGATCATGATATCAAGAAAAAATAAGTTCTTCAGTGTTTTTAATGTGTAATTTGATCAAGGATCATGCAGCCAGTTTTGAAAGACTTTAAGCTATGTATGAACTCAATATATATTATTTAACAAAACTGAGTGGTTTCAATGTGTTTTTAAAAAACCCAGTGAATGCAAATTTTTTTGCTTTTGCTTTTTTTTTTTTTTTGGATGGGTGCCATCTTAGCACTCCCCCTATGCCTCCTCCAGTCAGTAGGCACTATCTTTGTGCTTTCCCTCTGCTGTGCTCCAAAATGCCAGTATCTCCCAAAGGGGAGATTCTACACACATCTGGTAATCTAGTTTTTGCAGCTGCCAACCAGGGGCAAATAAAGAAAATATAACATACATAAAGGGAGAAATAGCCAGCAATACAACAATTGTAGGGGGCTTTAATACCCCCACTTACATCAATGGATAGATCATCCAAACAGAAATTCAATAAGGAAACATTGGCCTTACATTAGAACAGAGGGACATAGCAGAACTTACTATGCAAAAGCAATAGAATGCACATTCATTTCAAGTACACCTTGAATATTCTTTAGGATAGATCATATTGTAGGCCATAAAACAAGTCTTAATAAATGCATGAAGATGAAAGTCCTATCAAGCAACTTTTCTGATATAATGGTATGAAGCTGGATATCTATTACAAGAAAGCAAGAAAATTCATAAATATGTGAAGATTAAACAACATTCTACATATCAACCAATTCACCAACAAAGAAAAGAAATTGAAAACCTTGAAACAAATGAAAATATGACATGTACCCAAACCCTATGGTATGCAGAGAAAGCAGTTCTAAGAGAGATATTCATAGGAATAAATACCTAACTCCAGAAACATGAAAAATCTCAACCTAAGTTCACTGCTCAAGGGGACTATAGGGATGTAAAAATGAAACTCAGAATTCCCTCTCAGTGCTGTGGGTTAAGAATCCAACTGCAGTGGCTTGGGTCACTGTGGAGACACAGGTTTGATCCCTGCCTCAGCAGTGTTGGTTAAAGGATCTGGCATTGCCACAGTTGTGTAGTGCAGGTCACAGCTGTGCTTAGGGTTCTATCCCTGGCCTGGGAAACTTCCATATGCCACAGGTGTAGCTACTAAAAAGAAAAAAGAAAAAAGAAAAAAAACAAGAAACTCAAATTTGGAAGGAAATAACAAAGATCATAACAGAAATAAGTGAAAGAGATGAAAAAGACAGTGAAACCAAGAACTGGTTTTTTTTGAAAAAGTAAAACAAATTTGATAAACTCTTAGCTATCATCACCAAGAAAAAAGACAGGACTAAAAAAGTAAATAAAAAATGAAAGTGGAGACATTACAGTTGCTAGCAAAGAAATACAAAAGTAGTCATAATAAATTACTACAAACAATTATGCACCAATAGACTCGGCAAACTGGAATTGATAAATTCCTAGGTATATACAAATGTCCAAGACAGAATCTTGAAGAAATAGAAAATCTGTATACACTGATTAAAAGTAACAAGATTGAACAGTAATCAAAAACCTCCCAACAAACTAAAGTCCAAGACTAAAGAGTGTCATTAGTAAATTCTATCAAATATTAAAAAATGATTTAATACCAATCTTTCTCAAATTATTCCAAAAAATAAAATAGGGCACACTTTCAAATTCATTTTACAAGGCCACCATTATCCTGATAACAAAATCAGACAAGGAAACCACCGGAAAAAAAAAAGATACTGATATCCCTGATCAACATAGATGCAAACATCCTCAATCCAATATTAGCAAACCTAATTCAACATACATTAAAAGGACCATACACCATAATCAAGTAGAATATATTCTAAGGGTATGAGGATGGTTCAACATCTATGAATCAATCAATACGATATACAAAGTTAATAAAATGAAGGATAAAATTAGATGATTATCTCAATAGATACAGAAAAGGCAACTGACAAAATTTAATGTCCATTTAAGATGAAAACTCTGAAAAAATAGGTATGGAGGGAATGTGCCTCAATACAATAAAGGTCATATGTGACAAGTCCACAGATAATATCTTACTCAGCAGTGAAGAGGTGACAGCTTTTTCTCCAAGATCAGAATAGACAAGAATGCCCATTCTCACCACTTTTATTCAAAACAATATTGAAAGTCCTAGACAGTGCAATTAAGCAAGTATAAAAAATAAAGTACATCCTGGAGTTCCCATGTGACTCAGCAGCTTAAGAACCTTACATAATCTCCATGAGGATGTGGGTTCGATCTCACTGAGTGGGCTAAGGATCCAGCATTGCTGCAAGCTGTGGCATAGGTTGCGGATGAGGCTCAGATCCCACGTTAATCAGGCTGTGACACAGGCCTGCAGCTGCAGCTCCAATTCAACCCTTGGCCCAGAAACTTCCAAATGCTGCAGGTACAGCCCAAAAAAGAAAAAGTATCCAAATTTTAAAGGAATAAGTAAAGCTGTCATTATTTACAGATAACATGATATTCTACAGAGAAAACCCTAAAGACTCCACCAAAAAAAACAGTTAAAAATGATCAATTCAGTACAGTTGCAGGATACAAACTCAATATACACCAATCTGTTGTGTTTCCATACACTAATAACACTATTAGAGAAATTAAGAAAACAATACCATTTACAATTGTATTTTTAAAAAAATCCCTAGGATTAAGTTTAAGCAAGGAAGTGAACTTTAAGACATTGATGAAAGAAACTGGAAAAGACCGATATAGATATTACATGATCATGATTAAAATAATACTGTTAAAATGGCCAAAGCCATCTACAGATTCACTGCAATCCCTATCAAGATTCCAATGACATTTTTCACAGACATAAAACAAATAGTCCTCAAATTTGTATGAACCCACAAAGGCCCCCAAAACCAAAGGTATCTTGAGAAAGAAGAACAAAGCTGGAATCATCATGTTCTCTGACTTCAAACTATATTACAAAGCAATGGTAACCAAAACAGTGTGGATTGGTATAAAATATACATATGGATCAACGAACAAAATAGAGATCCCCAAAACAAACCAATGTTCATATGGTCAAATAACTCTTTTAAAAAAAAGTAAACAGCGGGGAAAGATAGTCTTTTCAAAAAATGGTGTTGGGATAACTGGACTACTCTTTTATACCATACAAAAAACTTAATACTAATGAATTAATAAAGAAATGAATGTAGGACCCATAACCATAAAACTCCTAGAAAAAAACAGGTTGTAAGTTCTCTGACATAAGTCTTTGTGACAATTTTTTGAACTTGACAAGAAAAAGGCAACAAAGACAAGTTGGACCACATCAAATTCACAAGCTTCTCCTCAGTAAGGGAAGCCTTCAACAAACTGAAATGACAAACTACTGAATAGGAGAAAACATTTGCAAATCATGTATCTGATAAGGGGGTTAATATTCAAAATATTTAAAAAAACTCGTACAATAGCCAAAATCAATACAATTTAAAATGGGCAAAGGATATGAATAGACATTTTTTCCTTTTCTTTTTTTTTTTTTTGTCTGTACCCATGGTGTATGGAACTTCCCGAGCCAAGGATCAAACCCTCATCACAGCAGCAACCCAAGCTGCAGTGACAATGCCAGATCCTTAATTTGCTGCACCATCAGGGTGCTCCTCAATACACATTTTTCAAAGAATACATACAGATGGCCAACAGGTTAATGATAAAGTGCTCAATATCAGTAATCATCAGGAAAGTGCAAATAAAAACCACAATGGGATATTACCTCACATTTGTTAGGCTGTCTATTATCAATCAGACAAAAAAATAAAAAGTGTTGGCCAAGATGTGGGGACAAGGCAATGCTGTGCACTCTTGACAGGAATGTAAATTGGTGTATCCCCTATGGAAAACAGTATGTGGTTCCTCGAAATATTAAAAATAGAAATACTGCATGATCTAGAAATTCCATTTCTGGGTATTCAATGAGAAGAAAACAAAACACTAAGTCAAAAAGAGACACATGCATTCCTATGTTCACTGAAGGATTATTTACAATAGCCAAGACATGGAAAGAGCCTAAATTTTGATCAGTGGATGAACTGATAAGGAAAATATGGGGTGGTGGGTGTTTATATGTGTTTCCAAAGCAGATTTAGGAGAAAACAATATACTTCCTTCCAGCTCTCACACACACACACACACACACACACACACACACACAAAATGGAATATCAGTTAGCCAGCCATAAGAAAAAAGAAATCTTGCCATATTATAACAACATGGAATGACTCTGAAGGCATTATGCTAAATGAAAAGTTCAGGTTGAGAAAGACAAATACATAAACTTCCAGTTTTAAAATAAGTAAGTCATAGGGATATAACATATAGCATTATAACTATAGTTAACTGCATACACAATTTAAAGATGCTAGGAGAGTAGAGCTCTAAAGTTCGTAATCATAAAATAATTTTGTAAATATATATGGTGATAGATGTTAACTAGACTTGTGGCCATTATTTCACAATGCATACAAGTATCAATTTATTATGTTGTACACCTAAAACTACTCTAATGTTGTATGTCAATTATCATTCTATTTTTTAAAAAGACAATGTAAACACCACCAAAAGCCTATCCATGAAAGAAAAAAAAACTGAGATGCTGAACTTTATAAAAATTAGAATCTTCTGCTTTGCCAAAGACACTGATAAGAGAGACAAAGACAAGCCACAGACTAGGAGAAAATATTTGGAAAATGTGTATCTGTTAAGAATTTCTAAGGCATACAAAGAATCCTTTAAACTCAAATTAAGAAAACAAACGACACAAAAATCAGTCAAGAGGCATTCCCATTGTGGCACAGCAGTTAACAAATCCGACTAGGAGCCATGAGGTTGCGGGTTTGATCCCTGGCCTTGCTCAGTGGGTTAAGGATCCAGCATTGCCATGAGCTGTGGTGTAGGTTGCTGACGCAGATTGAATCCCACATTGCTGTGGCTGTGGTACAGGCCAGAGGCTACAGCCCCAATTAGACCCCTAGCCTGGGAACCTCCATATGCCGCAGGTGCGGCCATAAAAGGACAAAAAGACCAAAAAAAAAATTCAGTCAAGAGATCTAAGCAAATGCCTTATCAAAGATGTACAGATGAGAAATAAGTGTATAACAAGTTGTTTGACATAATTTGTCATCAGGTAATGGCAAATTTAAAGAACAATGTGAGAGTACTACACACCTCATAGCATGAATAAAATTTTTAAAATTGACAATACAACATGCTGTCAGAGATAGAGATAAAAGAAGAATTCTCATTCACTGATATTGGGAATGCAAACTGGCAGTCACATTGGAAAAGTCTGGCAGTTTCTTACAAATTGAAACCTTATTTTACCATATAATCCAGCCATCACTCTCCTAGATATTTATTTCAAAACCCAATTCTACATGAAATCCCTATTCATTATTGTCATGACTGGAAGCAACCAGATGTAGTTCAGTATTCAAAAAGACAAATTATGGTACATCCATAAAATGGAATACTATTCAGTGATAAAAAGAAGTGAGACTTCAAGTCATGAAAGGACATGGAGGAATCTTAAATGCATATTTTGAAGTGAAAGAAACCAATCTGAAAAAGTTTTAATATTGTGTGATTCCAATTATATGACATTCTGGAAAAGAAAAAATAGGAATGATAAAATGTTCAGAGTTTGCTAGGGATTTGGGGGCATGGGGGGAGGGCTGAACAGGTAATTTTTTTTTCAAGCGATGAAAATACTGTAATGGAGGATACATGAAATTCTGCATTTGTCAAAATCCCTAGAACATTGCAACATAAAAAACAAACCTTAATGTATTCAAGTTCAAAAACCATCATTTAAGAGAACAGCAGATGTGAAAATGGAATACAGATTGTGATAAAAGTATCCATATTACAAAAAGATTAAACAATATTACAGAAGGTGGCTAGGGTGTAAAGGTGCTGACCTTAGTAGCTATAGGTATGAATGCCTTCTGTGAGACTAAAGGCAGAAGAAACTGAATGAGAACACTGTACTATAATTCATAAAGTTTTGTCCCATGGGAGTACAAGTTCAAAATTCTGATACTGACATGAACGTATACTGGAAATAAGCAATTAAACTGACTGTGGATGACAGGAGCCAGATTTCTTACTGTTGGAGTGGGAATTTACAATAAGCAAAAGAAATACTTCAGAATGATTGCTGTGGTAATGATACACTTGAGTTGAAGACATCAATGTGAATTCATATGTACCTTTTATAGATACAAAACTATTTATGAACGTGTCCATGTACATGGGTTGCTATATATTTTCTTATTCATTCATCTGAGAGAGTCTAGAGGAAATGATAACCCAGTAGCAATGAGCACACTCAGCACCCAGATCTTGACTTTTAATAACTTTTCCAATGAAAGGAGCCAGAGCTTTTTGGAAAGAAAATGACTCATAAAAACCGATGTAGAAGATACACAAGATGAACCTGAAGCATCATGTATTGCCAGAAAATAAGGATGTACAAAAATGCTTATGCACATTCAAATAACCACACTTGGATGGGCATATGTTAAAGAAAGAAAGAAGCCAACTAAAAGAATCCTCAGTGGCCCAAACTGAAACAATTTAAGCAAGAAAACCAATAAAACAGTATTAGATTATAACCCTAAGTATAAAATAGTCATGAATTCATACTAATATAAATGAATGGTTGAATAATTAGGAGAAGAGACCAATATTCTATGAAAAGATGTCCAAAGAATTTATATAGATACTGCACCCTCAAGAGGAAAAGCATAAACCCATTCCCTATGACTGGGCTGTGCATAGTGTCTTTTTTTCCAAAGAGTGCAGTATGGAGTATAAAAAGGGTCAAGTGGAAGTAACTTTATAGTGGAAAACTTGACAGATACTACCTTACAGAGGTGACTAAGTCAATATCACCAATGATAAATCACATTAATAATGCATATCCTTGGTATGATATTATGACAATGTCAATTTACTTCTGTAGTAGAGTCCACGCAAGAGGGAAATAGAAAATTCGAACAGATCAGCATCATCCAAATACCAGACAAGTTCTCAAAACGGCCAAGGTCATCCAAGAAACTAGGAAAATCTGAGAAAATGTCACAGCCAAGAGAAACCCAAAGAGATATGACTAAAAGTAAAATCATAACCAGAATCAGATACTGGAATAGATAAAGGCCACTGGGTAAAAAATAAGGACATATGAATAAACTGTCAACTTTAATAAAAATTATATTTGATCATTAATTGTAACAAGTGTACCATACTAACGTAAAATGTTAATAGGATAAACTGGGTGTGGGGTAAAAAAGGAACTCTCTATACTATTTCCTCAATGTTTCTGAAAACCTAAAACTTCTAAAAAATAAAGTCTATTTTTAAAGTTATTGTGGCAAAAGTTAAGTTTAGAGAGGAAATAAGGAAAACAGAGAAATATATTGCCTCTGATAAAGATGTGGAAAAAATTTCAGTCATTTAAATCTCTGAAGATATTGAACTGCAAAGAGTATGAACCAAATGACATAAATAATCAAATGTATTTTATATTGTGCAGAATATATCATGCTATTAATAACTAGCACTTTCACCAAAAATTATGTTCTGTTTGGTCTGAAATTATACTTTCAAAGTTAAAATTTATTTAGGATTGTATTAAATAATTTAATATTTATGCCAAATAATTTTCATCCCTTTGTCCCAGAGAGTGGGCTTTTAGATTTCACAAATAATGTATATAGTTTATCAAAATTATATGTCTGTAATATGTAAGCTAATTTTCCTTCCTAAAAGGTTCTGAGAAATATGTGAAAAAGAGAGAGAGAGAAGCCCCTGGCATTCAAAAGCTGGCCTGACAATCACATCTAGGCCATTTATTTTCCCATTTGATAAACAATTCCATAGTAAACCAGTTTTCAGACAGGGTTACTCTGTGACATGGTCAAACAGAAAAAAAGGAAGCCCACTTCATATTTTTGACTAAGAACAAACAAAAAGGGTAATTCTACCACCCACTCTCCTTGTTTAGACACTAAGCAAGTGTCTTTTTCTTTACTGATTCACAGCATTTGCCCCTGCTTTCTGGCATGTCCTTTGCAGACAGCCCTCTCTTGCTTAGACCCTCCTCCAAATCACTGAACCAAAACTCAAACCCCATTGCAGATTTCCTTCTAACAGGCTCTTATAAGATACTTACTCTACATTCCTTCATGCTGTATGTTCTCCTTTGGTGATATGAGATTTGTTCACTTCTGATGTATTGCTGGAGGTCTGCAGCTGAAAGTCATTGACAGAAATCAAGAAACTGACATCACAAAAGCAGAGAGCCTTTATAGTTCAAAAGATCTAACCCTTGGAAATTAGTTACTTTGGTTAGCATATAGTGCTATTAGAATATTAAAATAACTACTAAAATAACTGCTCAACAGGGTTTATTATAATAAATATCATGCAATTTTTTTTTTTTTTGGTAATTTGGTAATTGCTTTGTCAGTTTATCATCTGTGTTGTGTGATTTAGACCAAGTTACCTTTCTAACCTCATCTCACACCACTTTCCCACTCACTGGGTTCCATCTTAGCTGGCAAAGTCCAATCTCAGGGACTTTGCATTTGCTTTATAATGCTGGAGAAGTTTTTTCTTTGACAGATCAATATTTGGCTTTCATTCTGACTTACTTTGGGTCTTTAGACATGTGTTGCCTTCTTCATTAGAACTTCCTTAAACCCGTCCTAATAATATGCCCCTTCTCCATGACACTCCTATACTAAGTCCCTACTTTCTTTTTCTATTTAACACAAATACTTTAATTTTTACTCATGTATTTTACTTACTTTGTCTCATCTTTTTCCTCAATGGAATGTAAACTCCCCTAGGGCAGAGATGTCTACTGGTTCAGTGCTGCATCTCCAGTGTCAAAAATGGACTTGGCCCATAGAAATCCTCATTAAAAATTATCTGGATTCACGGAACTGTTAGGAGGATAAAAATACATGTTGCAAGTAATGTGCTTGCAATTGAATGTGGTATAGACCAATGGCCTAAATAGATGGTACACATAGTCTGGTATTATTTTATATAACCTAATGCAGAGAACACTTACACAACCACCATGAAACTCAAGTACTTAGCACACTCTTGGAGGATATTATTCTTATTTATTTAGTTGTTATTAGAGAAATTAAGTTTTAGTCAGAGACTATGTATGAATATATAAACACAAATATCCACATATACTAGATATGACATGATTACAATTTTTATAAGACAGTATATTTTTAGTAACTTGCCATAATTATTAGTTTATGATTTGACATGAAAAGAAGTTTCAAAGGAATTTGCATAACTCAATCATAATATTCATAATCAAGTCAGAATCATTGTAGGTTAAGTATAGCTATAATAAATGCAGTTAATTAGGCTTAATTTACAAAATGATTGTATTTAAATAAATATTTTGAATTTTCACCTAGGAGAAGGAAGCAATACACCATTCTCAATTTTAAATAAAGTATCAGCTCCTTATAGGGTTAATTCATCCACTTTTTCTTGGTGTTGAAATATAAAATACATATGCTTGTCTGATGTGATATAAATAACAAGTGATATCTGATAATTATTCATATGACTGACCACACCCTTTCAAATTATAAATTTGTAGCTACCAGTTAGAAAACATTTCATCTGGAGTTCCCGTTGTCGTTGAGTGGTTATGGAACCTGACTAGCATCCATGAGTACGCAGGTTCCATCCCTGGCCTAGCTCAGTGGGCTAAGGACCCGGTGTTGCCGTGAGCTATGGTGTAGTTTGCAGACGCGGCTGGGATCTGGCATTGCTGTGGCTGTGGCCTAGGCAGTTGGCTAAAGCTCCTGATTCGACCCCTAGCCTGGGAACCTCCATATGCTGCAGGTGCGGCTCTAAAACGACAAAATGACCAAAAAAAAAAGAAAAGAAAACATTTCATGTATTAAAAGCACTAAGTGAAATATGAACCATGAGTTGCACTTTAATGGAAAATGGGTATAGGATATACATGGAAATAATGCATGGTGGTTTCTAGTATCTGGTTTATATCAGCAGCAACAGTGTTATGAAACAACTATTATGATTTTGTGTTAAATAAAAAAGCTTTAAATAAAAAGTTTAAAGTGCTAATAGCCTTCTCTTTGTAATTTACCAAGAACGTGGAAACATGAGTCAGCCTGCTTCACTTTTAGCCCTGAAAACATGACATTGAATAAATCACCTCCTCTCTCTAAGCTAAATTTTTCTCATCTGTAAAACAGCAATAATATTATAATCCATATACTATTTATACATATTAAACATATAAGCCTTTTAAGAAACAAGTATTTAATAAACAGTATTTGTAGTAGTATAGTCATAGTAGTAGTATTTGCAGTGGGGGAAATACTAGCCTTTCTGTATAATCCTTGCCAATTCTTTTCCTCACATTTATAAGTCCTATGCCTATTGAGGGGGAGAATTACAAGGTGACAAAGATGTCCTCCACTTGTCCCCAGGTTGGGTCAGTCTTCTCTGTAGCTCCCCACTCTGCAGCAGTGTACCACCCTGTGGCTTCCTAAGCACAAAACTGACACTATATCTATTCCATTTTCCCCAAGTTAAATTACTATGATGACATCTTTAAATAAATGAACATGTAAGGAAAAGGAGATAAGTGTGACTCCATGTCCTTATTATTCTGCACATGATACTACCTGATGTCAATAAATCTTGTTCATTATATGTACATAATTTTGGTGGGACCAGCCCACTGACCAACCTATTTTCTAATTAAAGGCACCTATACAAGGAGGTAACAGTTTGCTGTCCTGCTTGGAAAATAAAATAGTTTAAAATAGAGTGTATGTTCTCCATTAATTGATGCGTGCGCAGGATTTCTGCTCTGGGCATTCAAATAGGCCAGTTTCCAAATTAAATAGGATTGAAAAACTCATGTTGAGAATTACACCCTCTTAGATAAGAAAATTTACACTATGACTTTATTTTGCTACTCTATTTTAAAACATATTCTAAAAGTAACTATTTCAACACTCAGTATCATTATGGACAGGAATATGAACGTTATTTTTAGAAGTGCTATCAAATCAATTCATCAATGCCCCTTCTTACGGTCCCCAGAGATATAGGACGCATTTAATTAACACTTATGTTTTGTAAATTATGACACAGAAGAATGTGAAAATACTGAAAAAAAGGGGGAAAGGCAGAGGCAGAAAGTTGGATTGGAGCAGACAATAGATGAGATTTGTAGTATCACTTTTGTGAGTATCTGACCATTCTCTGCAGCAGTGAAAGCTCCCACTTTCAGTTACTATTCTTTTCTAGGATATGATAGAAAAAGTTAATAAAGCTATTAAGAAGTCTGATTTAAAGTGGCCCACAACACTTAATTTTAACCAAACTGTACATATTTACCTCAAATTTATAGTTATGTTATTTTTTATATTTTAAACCATTCATAATTTGCAAAAATACAGCATCTATAACCAAAAACTCAGCAAAGTTTTTGGATGAAATAGATCCTAGTGAGCCCTTACATCAAAGTCAGTTTTACAACATTTTTGATTTAAACTGGCTTGAGAAATAGGTATGTCAGCTATTTGGAGGAGTGTGAAAAAGTATACGCTAAGGTTTCATTGAACAATATAAACCTTTTCCCCACATATTTAAATTTTTCTGATACATAAAATGATTCTGAATTTAGGTTTATCAAAATATACATGTTTAAGCTTTGTTAATTTTAAGTACATTGCTTTATGAACATTTTTCAATAGGCTGTATTACTTAATCTTCTTACTATACTCATCAAAATATATTTAATTTGGCTTTGTTTTAATTAATATTAGCTTTTTAAATAAATATTTTATATGTTCACTTTCAAAATGATGAATAGTAGAAAATAATATTTTCTGGGTTTTTTTTTAATTAAACAACTTAAAACTCACTCCTAGGACTATATATCTAATCCAGTGTAGCTAAATGATGTGTAATTCTCCATCCTGTGCATTTATTTCATGTCATTTACCCACTCTCCATGTGACAGACACCTAATTTGATTCCAATTTGCCAGCTAAGCTGACATTAAAATAAGGCAAGTGAGGCAGCGAGGGCATATCATTTTTCTTTTTTTCTTTCCTTTTTTTTTTTTTTATGGCCACACCCATGGCATCTGAAGTTCCCAGGCCAGGGATTGACTCTGAGCCACAGTTGTGACCTATGCTGCAGCCATGTCAATGCTGGATCCTTTAACCCACTATGTCAGCCTCGGGTAGAATCTGTCAACCAGAGCTGCTGCAGTTGGATTCTCAACCCACTGTACCACCACTGGAACTTCATAGAACGCAACATTTAAGGAAACACTTACATTCAGACTGAGTGCTCTAGACTGTACTCATGTTTTACATCACCTTGAAATCGAGCCCCTCCTTAATACTTGCACTTGAGCTGCCTCACTTACCCCACCTTAGTTCTCAACCAAGTCTTCCTGAAAGAACAAACACAGTATTTCTAAAAGAACAACCATTCACATGTTCTTTTTGTAATTTATTTGAGGATAGGTTTGGGTTATATACCCAGTAAAATGACTGATTTATCATAGGGTATATGTATATATGAACTGACTCTCTAGTACTAGATTACTTTCCAAATGTCCACAATAATCTATACACTACATTAGATGGGCATGAAGGTTCCTGTTACATTGTTAGTGTTATTTAATGCTCTAATGTTACCTAATGGCTCTAAAGTGATATCTTATTCCTATTTTAATTTACCTATTTTGATCACTAAGGATTCTATGACTTGCCCTTATGCATGCTTGATAGCTTTTTAGTTTTCAGTTTTCGAAAATACTGTCTCATATCTTTCACAGTTAATTGTATCAGATTGCTCCTTACAAAAGAATTTCTCATATGCCAGGTATTGATTCTTAGTTGATTTTAAATATCATAAATATATTACCCCAGAAGTTCCCGTTGTGGCTTAGCGGTTAACGAACCTGACTAGCATCCATGAGGATGCGGGGTTCGATCCCTGGCCTCACTTAGTGGGTTAAGGATCCGGCGTTGCCATGAGCTATGGTGTAGGTCGCAGACGCGACTTGGATCCTGCACTGACTCTGGAGTAGGCTGGCAGCTACAGCTCTGATTGGACTCCTAGCCTGGGAACCTTCATATGCCACGGGTACAACCCTAAAAGAGAAAAAAAGACAATAATAATAATAATAATAATAATAATAATAATAATAAATATATTATCCCAATCCATTATCTGTTTATTAACTTCATATATAGGTCATTTCATCAAAAAGAAAATTTTCTTGATTTTATCATCTTCATAAATTTTCTTTCTTTGGGTTTGTATTTTTACATTTTTGTTTAAGTTCTACTACCCTAGGTACTCCTCTAGATTTTCTTCTATTAACCTTATATTTTTACCTTTAGGTCTTTAATCTATTTGGAGGCCACCATCATATAATGTGTTAGCTAGTGTGAATAAATTGATTCTCATCACTGCTATTCCATTTTCTCCCAATAACAGAATTACATACCAAAGCTTCTTTGAGACCTCCTACTAGAGTACGAAATATGCACTTCTAGCCCCACTGACTTTGGTGTTGTTCATGTGACCTACTCTGAATAAAGCAATATGGACCGAAGTGAAATAGCACAATGTCAAGCAGAAACTTTGAAAGGCATTAGATATTTCCACTGGCCACTCTTGCCTTCCTGCTGTCTCCCATGAAAAGGGCAGCCCCTCAATGACCACAACTCATTTCACCCCATTATCATAATGAGAGACCCATGGAGCAGCCCTGAATCCAAGCCTGGCTAACCTGAGCCAAGCGACAGGTTATCAAGTCCACAGGCAGATTTTGCTATGCCACAACAAAATGTGACTAAGGGATACATAAATTCTTTTTTTTGTTTTCCTTTATATAGTCATCAATTTTTCTGTCAAGATGATATGAAGAAGTATAGTAAACTTAAAAACTTGAAAAAAGATCTAAATAGGCATTTTATATTAAAGGATATAAAACTATTCATGTTAAAGAACACTTTCTCAGATGTTCAAACTAATCAAGATCATCTTAAGAGGAAGGGGAGTTTATACTCACTGCTAAAGCACACTGTTACAATTTTTCTAACAGGAGTGTACTTTGAATATGTCAAAAATATCCACTGTTCTCAACAAGTATACAACTGGGGTGTTAAAATCATAACTCTGTAATGTGTACTTTGGAAGCTCATCTATAACACTGAAGTTAGACTTGCTGAAATTTACTTGTTAAATGGACAAATGTCTTTACTTATAGGACCTTTCTGTGTGTAGTCATTTTTCCTGAATCTTCTACCCAAACTCCCAGCAATATAGGTGGTCAAACCATGATTAATGACCACAGTTTTAACACTCAGAAGTGTTTTATTTGCTAATCAACTTTTTTATTATTTGAGTCATTTAATATACTCAGTGATTTTAGTGATTTTGGCTCCCCTAGTTAATAGTCTTAGAAACATAAGACAAGTACTATAGTGTCTACTGAGGGAAGTGATAAAAATATATAATATATAAATATAACTCCACAGAAAAATTTTTTCTTCTTTCTCTTTCTTATATTTCTTACTTTTTCCTACTCTTCTCTCTTATCACCTAAAACTCTATTTTCTTACATATTTAGGTAATATAGCTCTGAAAAATTAGAATAAAGGCATTACTGCTTTATAAGAGATTGTAAAAGTAAAGACAAAATATACATAAGTGAAAACGATTCTATTGCTCTCATCCTAAAACATACCCCACAGTGAATCAAAATATATATTATGTGACTCCATCATAGTCACATATCTTAATTTCATTTTCAAAAAATTCATTACCAGTGAAGGAAGAATAATTGTATTTCATCTCCCAACAGAACCATAGGATACTATTATAATAATGATGATAAACATAATTTAATGAGCACTGTGTCCAGCATACTGTACTAAATGTAGTTGTCATGATCAGGTAAGTTCTGCTGCAGTAACAAATCCTTGAATATCAGGGATTTAGCATTATAAAAATTTATTTCTCATTTATGAAAACCTCAGTGTAGCTGGACAGATATTCCTCCATTTCCTGATGTCTGCCTTCTATGTTTTCTCGGGTTGTCAAAGCAGGGCAAGAGAGATTCAAGAGAGAAAGAAACATACTAACATCACCACAGACTAGAGGTGACACATCATTTCCTCTCACAGGACCATGGTCCCACACAGACAGACTCTGAATTAGGTCATACATGTGTTCATCCTGCCTGCCCAGAAAGTGGAAATGGTCATTTAAACAATTAGAACTATGTTCACTAAATGAATAAACTATGTTATCCTTTTAAATCCATTCATGTTCCTATGAATGTACTCTCATGATAACTAATGGCAAGAAAACTCAGACTTTGATTCCAAAATTAGGGCTGCTTTTTCCACTGCCAACAGCTGAACAAACATGAGAATGTTGGCGAAGTTTTAAATGTAATGTGTTCCCAGAAGATGATTAGCTAACTACTCACCATTATGTGACCCAAACACATTTAACTCCACTGGAATATTTGCTCTCAGACAAGGACTTCAGAAAACCCCCTTCCTTGGTGGAGGGCCGCTACATCCAGGATTAGAAAGGTTAATGTGTTCACAGGTTCATTAGCTCCAGCCACCCAGTGGAGATAGGAATAAATGCAAAGGTTCTAGTAATTATTATTAGGATAATAGTTTTAAAGTGTGACATGAGGACTTCATTAAGATAAAACTTTGGAAAGTGAGAAGACAGGAATGAACAAGGAGAAATAGGAATGAATAGATGCTTAAAAAACAAAAAGTTAACAGATTCACTAATTCACTCCGTTGTAAAACAGACACCCATGCCATCTCTAGCAATATAGAAACCTGAAGGAGACTTTTCACTCTCGCATTTTTCTTTCTCTCTTCTTTTCTTTTTGCTTTGTTTTTTTTTTCCCCTCTGGCTTTGGTCTTATTCACAATTATGTAGAAATAACATTGAAGGACTTCCCATTGCGGCTTAGTGATAACAAACCCAACTAGCATCCATGAGGACCCAGGTTCTATCCATGGCCTTGCTCAATGGGTCAAGGCTCTGGTGTTGCAGTGAGCTGTGGTGTAGGCTTGGATCTAGTGTTGCTGTGGCTGTGGCACAGACTGGCAGCTATAGTTCTGAATCGACCCTTAGCCTGGGAACTTCCACATGCCACTGGCATAGCCCTAAAAAAAAAAAAAAAAGAAAGAAAAGAAAGAAATTCACTGGCTTTTAAAACCTTAAAAGGATCAACTCAGTCATCAAATTTAGGGAACTTGCCAGATTAATATTTGTGAGGGGGTTCAAAAAATAATGATAAATAAGATAAACAAAGGAAAAATTTCAAGTCTCTCCCTAATCCCTGCTTCTTCCCTCATCCCTCTACCCAGACCTCCTTTCTTTCAAGCCTTCTCTCTTTGTCACCCCTGTAAAAGGAATTGAAGGAATACCAGTCAATGACCTTTCCTCAATGTGAAGGACAAAACTATAAAATAAAGCCTTTAATCAGAACCTCAGAAGAATGCTTGGTCTAGGCAGGCATGCGCCAAGCTGCTGCACCCTGAGTCCTGACACACCTATATATCTCACTATTTTTAGTAACAACATCCAAAGTAATTTCAGCAGTTGATAAAACCAAATGACTTCTTACAGCATTACCATTAGAGCATTTTATGCTACCATAAAAGAGGCACTAATTACCATAGGAAGTCAGGACAGCTTTATATTTTTCTCTCTAAATGACACAAAACATTGTAAGCACTATAGTTAGCATCATTTTCGTCATGAGTTCTTTTTAGATTTAAATATAGACCATTTCCAAACTCATTTTGCAAAGCTCATGTTGGAAGAATCATGAATGACATATTTACACTATAAGCGTTTCTTAAAAATAGACATAAGGAGTTTATTTCAGCCCCAAACAAAAATGTTCACTTACGTTAAACAATCACCAGAGAGAGTTTCATATCCAAGCTTCCAATTTCTGCTTGATTCCTTATGCACAACAGTGAAGTTTTCTGGCAAATGGAAAGCATTTAAACATGGTAACTTCCGATGGCAATGCTAAAGAAGCTGTCTTCCTAGTGCAGGCACTAAACCTGGATAGAGAAGGAGAGAGTTTTATTTTATTGGATGACTACAATTTTATTGCCTTGAGATCACAGTACTTCTGGGATAAAATAAGATCAAGTTTAAATCTTTTAAAGTGTCCTTTTCTATACTGTAGTTTAAAAATTCTGTAATGTCCTTCACAGGAGAATACTCCTAATGAGAGATCAAAAGCAAAACAAATGAGCACCACGTGCATTACATAAGCATTAACTACAACCCTGGCTGAAGAGCAAGGTATGTTAAACACTGGCTGAATACAGTTATATTTGGAGTACAGTCTGTTGTTTCTTCCAGTGTTTAATCCTATTCCAGACAATTTCAAAGTCATTTTTCTTTTCCAAAGACAAGCTACAATGTGTCAAGCTATTACACTTTGTCATACAGCTATGTTACCAGTGGGCGTTCAATGAATACTAGTACAACCATAATGATAATTGGATGCTGCATTTGTATTGTTCAACAAATGCAACACAAATGCAAGTAAAAATATATTCTCATGTATTTCTAACATATGACTTTAGAGTCATTAAATAGCCACTTGATCATAATGAATAAAGATTGATAAAAGACGACAGAATTTCCTCAAAGTTCAGAAATAAAAGAAAAATATTAAAAAGGAAAATAAAAGAACCTTGGTACTAAAACTTTAACTATCAGTTATAGTGGTATTATAAAGTATAGTCTTTATCAAAGTATGCTATGTAACTCTAGCAGTCTTGGCAAGAAATGAAGAGGTATAAAAAAAACTCTTCCATATTTGTCTTATTAGAAAGAGTCGGGAGTTCCTATTGTGGCTCCGCAGAAGTGAACCCAACTAGTATCCATGAGAATGCGGGTTTAATCCCTGGCCTTGCTCAGTGGGTTAAGGACCCAGCATTGCTGTGAGCTGTGGTGCAGGCTGAAGATGCTACTTAGATCCTATGTTGCTGTGGCTGTGGCTGTGGCTGTGGCTGTGGCTGTGGCAGGCAACTGCAGCTCTGATTGGCCCTTAGTCTGGGAACTTCCATATGCCGAACGTGCTGCCCTAAAAAGCAAAAGGAAGGAAGGAAGGCAGGAAGGAAGAGAGGGAGGGAAAAAAGAGAGGAAGGAAGGAAAGAAGGAAGGAAAAAAAAGTAAAGAGAAAGAGAAAGAATTTACATGTGATTTCAAAATGTGTATCTCAGATCTTTCCTTTAGTATCACTTTAGGAAGTAAGATAGTGAAAAATAAGGAATATCATGCATTCATTTAATGCCAGGTTTGTGCCAGGCACTGTGCCCTTTGGAACTCAAATATGAAAGGCATTCTCCTCACGTTTAAGGAGAGTGTTTTGAGAGTAAGCAGAAAAATATACGCACAATTCCAATTCAACTTAGTAATTATTATAAACTTGTAAGAAATGTAGAACACAGATACTTCTGTCTTAAAGCTTCTACTTGTCCTATTTTATAACAGCTAATTTATATTGCTTTTGAAGAAGTGAAAATTGCAACAAAGGATATAACTTTCCTATGAATTACTTTTCTCTTTGCAAACAAGGCATTAGTTTTTAATAAGGGGAAAAAACAAAAGGAGAATGTCTGTAATCTAGTCTGTAAAATTATATTGCCAATCTCTAGTTCTATTTGGCCTGGAATTAAATAAAAATAGAAGAATTACCAAAGATTATATATTATATTTTGTAGGCTGTGTACTCTATAAAACTACCTGGCAAAATGGTTATATAAAGATAAAATCCAGGAGTCCCTACTGTGGTACAGCCGGTTAAGGACCTAGCGTTGATGCAGCTGTGGCAGAGGTCACCGATGAGGCTCAGATTCAGTCCCTGGCCTGGAGAACTTCCATGTACCATAAGTGCAGCCAGAAAAGAAAAATAAAAAAGATCCAGCTTATATTCCATATGTAGAACCAGGCTCTTTGGCATTGAGCCTAACCCACAGATTTTGTCAAATTCAAGTAAAGGTTCCTTATGGACTAATGACAACCCTGAATTTTAGGGCCCCTGTTGCTGGGCATGCAATCAAAAGTCTGCTCCTGTTAAAGATCTCCCTCAGTGTTCCTTGTCAGCAACACATATTCTAAAATTGGGACAATAAACAGAGAACAGCATGGCCCCACATGCTGCAGGTGCAACTCTAAAAAGGAAAAAAAAAATGATATTGGGAAAACTGGACTCATCTTACAGCATTCACAAAATCATATCAAAATGGATTAAAGACTTTACATATTAATGTCTACTTAGATTTACTATCACACTTCAGGCAAACTTTAAAAACCTTGAACAGTATAATTCTATTTATACTCTCAGCCATTATATTGTTGTTGTCCTATATTACAAATTTAACTATCATGAACCTCACGATACAATAAATTGTCATTTAATTTTCTTAAACTAAAAGATCCCCCAAATTAGGCCAAGCATTCTAAAGAATTCATCCATACTCTATGTTGAGTTCAGAATCCCCTTGGAGGGTGTATCTGTCCATTTCACACATCTCTCTTTGAGAGAATGTAAAAAGGCCCAGATCCTGAAAGGCCTATAAGAGAAATCATCTTTCTTAATAAATGTAACGTGGGATATTTAAATGTTCACTACTAAAAACAAATGTTCCCTTATATCAAAATAACCCCAATTAATTCCTGCTGGTCTTACTTTAACCTTGAGAAATTTCATACTTCAATATTATCTCCCAATTAGTTGTCAACTAAAAAAATACACAATGTGAAAATTGTGAGTTAAGTTTCAGTTGGGGCAATGTGAGGACTATAGCCTGAGAAAGAGCATCTCAGATTATCTCTGAGGTACCAGCTTTGAAGGGATGTGAGGTCAAGCAATCATTTTGGCAGAGGGCTTGCTGCTAGTTATAAGGAGTAGGTGTCACCATTAAGGATTTTGATGCATTTCTAGATATGATAAGATTGAAAAATCGGACTCATAAAATCTCCTGAAAATATCTATCTGAAGGCGAGTTCTGCTAGTTTCTTTTCCCCAGGGCACCAAGCAACTCATTCCTGATCTCTACCCTGAACTCTTTTCAGGGTGTGTTGAAGGTCAGTGGCTGCAGGGGCTAGTGAACCAATCCATCTAGAGATAGAGGCCAAGTGCCAATTTTTAGCTGGTACAGTGAATCCTAGAATCCCCTTCCCCATATTTTCAGATTCCAACCCAGCTTTCTCCCAAAACACCATCTCCTAATTCCCTTGGTATGATCAGACATACTGGAAGGCTTAAAAAATTAAATGTAGATAATAGAATTATTAAACAGGCAATGGCTTATTTTAAAACTGCATTCTGTCAGAGTATAAAGACCCTGCTCAATCATGGGCAGTTTTGAGAAAGTAAAATACTGGCCTCTAAGACTGGCAGACTTTTGGAACCAACTTGTCTGGATTTTGCGTTTTCTTCCTCTTCCCAAGGGAATACTATTTCCTGTTCTACCATCAATGAGTCCTCCTTATGAGTATTAAAAATAAAAATACTCTGAAGCATCTATACTCAAGAATACTAAGAACAACAGATCTGCATTCTGTACTCCAACTATGCATTCCCTGATTTCAACTTTCTAGAGTGAGAAATGTTCCCAATTCTTCCCCTCCCACCACCCCCATCTGCCCCTTGAGCTAAGTGTTGCAATGATGGATCTTAACCTTCTGAATAGATTACCACAGGGACTTAACTTTCCTAATCTCACAGGAATTGCTTTTATCTCTGTCAAGGGGATTCAGGAAGAACATGAATCACATAGTTTTTCTAAGAGTCTAGCTCTGAATAGAACTAATTAGAGAAAACCTAAACTCTTCATAGATCAAAAAGGAAGGAAATAACCGTAAGAATGTTTCTCACCAATAGCTAGAAAACACCTGTAGAACAGTCTCAAAGCTCCTAACATTATTGGCCTACTCTCTACTCTCCCTCTAGAGGTGTTCACTAATTCTCTTTAGCCCCTTCCTCAGGATGAAGTTGAAACCTCTCTCAGATCTCATGCTTCCCTGAGAACTGATTGGCTTTATCAATGATTTTCTAACTTTTCAGAACTCTTAACTTAAGCTCTGTTGAGCAGACCAGACTTGTCATTTCAGTTTATTGTTGTTGTTAGTTAATTCGGTTGTTTTTTTGGCAATATCATAAGCTTGACAAAAACTCAGATTTCCACACTGGAAAGGAGGAACTCCAAAGCCATTGCAGTGTAACAAAAACATCCCTGAAAGTGAACCAGGAGATAGCTGGGTCCCAGGCTGAGCAGCTATAATCTGTTCCCTGTGGACAGATAACTTCCACGATAAAAGGTGCATCCTGCTTGGATAAAAGATATGGAGACCACCTATTTCTCATTCTTGAAGTCAAGGAGACCTCAGGAACTACACACTCACAGAAAGATTCCTCAAGGGTCAGAGGAAGGGCCACCAGACCACAGTATATCCTGTCAACTTCCCAGAGACCCCTGTGCTAGAATCCATCCTGAGGGCAGGACCCTGAGTCAGGCCAAAGCCAGACAAAGCAAGATGACTGGCCAGAGGAAGCCTGGAAGGACCGCCTCCATACAGGTGATTTAAAGGACCTCCAAAGCACGTGTTGTCTCTCTTCCTTGCTTGCTCTTTCTGTCTCTGTTTTTTCTCTCTCCTTCACCCATCCCCCAGCCTGCCTGTGCTTTCACTGCACCCATTTTCTCTCTCTTCTCTTTTTAAATAACACGTAATTTGCCTCACTATCCTCAGTCTCTTTGTCAAATTCTTTCTCCAAAGGGCCAAAGTTCTAGGGACTTACATCAAGTGGTTAGGGTTTAGCATTCTCTCCCAACAGCCACCCAAGAACAAAAGTACTAAAGGAATTTTCAATTCTAAGAAAAGAGAACTTTAAAAATTCTAACCTATATGTGTCCACCAGAGTCATATTTGCAGAGCCTACATAAGAAGAAAAGTCTATTAAATATATTCAATATTGAAATCCCATAGGCAAGGATTGCGCCCAGTAAATTTGACAGTGTTTGAAAATAGAGCACAAAGAATCAGCAAGAACTATTTGCAGACATGTTAGCCTTAGATTTCAGATCTCTTTCTAGAGAATACAATACAAGAAAGACTAATCTATGGACAGAAAATAAGTAAATTTGTGATGAGCATTAGGAACAATCATAGTTAAATATTAGAAGGCAAATAGTTTTAGGCAGTAAAATTGTCTTAAAATGAGGATTGTTACCCAGGTGGGGATTCAGTTTTAGGCAACTTAACTTTAATACCCAGAATAAGGGATGTGACATGAAATAGCAAAATGTGCAACCACATACTGTAGACATCAGTAAAAGTAAAACAAAAAAATGATCTGAAAAAATATATTTGAGCAGAGCTCAGTGACTACTATTTAAATAAATACTCATTAAATCACAAATTGTAAGGAGTATATTGAGAGTAGCACATGCAGAATAAGAAAAAAAACAAAAGAAATAAAAATACTCCAAAGGAAACTATGAAATGGGGTGCTATTTTCCTTGAATGTTTATATTCCAAAGAGGTACTTCTTAGGTCCTTGAGAAAGTCATTTGGGGCCCATTAAGCAGAAAAGAGGCTTATTTTGCTTTTAAAAAGATGTGTATACATTTCAAAGATACAGAGAAAGAACTTACAGTTTTTAAAGTAAATTCTCCAAAAGAAAAGGCGTGAGGGAAAAGGTCTCTCCCTTTGTTATTCAACAAGAAGAACTAAGCCTCTTACTTTTAATTTGTATTTTCCATTACACTGCCAAGTCTTATTGAAGGATCTGGGCTCCACACACAAAGAACATGAAATCGCTGGCCCTCAAGGAATTTACATGGCATCCTAATAAATTTAATCTGATCACTATCATCTTTTTTTGAGATCATAACATATTACAATGTTTGTTAGTAGAAATTAGCAAACAAGACTTTAGTGGATGTAAAAAGGCATCCACCATCTATTTCCGCTTCCTTTAGTGTGCTTTCCTAAACTACAGAATCTGGAAGGCTAAAAACAAATTGTCCACACTCCCTTTCAGCTACATTGAGAAGGTGGGAATGAAGCAGACAGAGATCATCTTTCTCTGCTTGGTTATTGCTGCTCACAACTGACATTAGGGAGGCAATAAAGTTGTTTGAAAGGGCATGTAGTTGTCCATTTGTTGACATTATAAGTTTCTTTTTTTTTTTTTTTTTTTTTTTTTTTTTTTTTTTTTTTTTTTTTTTTTTTTTTTTTTTTTT
>PVHT020004020.1:22410382-22431271 GCA_004024745.2 Catagonus wagneri
AGAAGCAGGGTAGGAAGCTGTATTTTTCTATGCTAGATTGAGACTAGGACAATGTGTTCTTGGATCTAACTGTTGCCATGGCAACCTCTTCAGTCTCCACCTTATTGGAGGCAACATTTCACCTTGGGCACTAGTTCAGTGATCTTTTGCCAAAAAAAAGGAAAAAAAAGAAACACTTTCCTGGTAATTCCTGGTATTCCACAGCCACTTCAATAATCTTGTAAGACTTTAATTCCCCCTATATTGACTCCATTTCTGTTTAAAAGATCTACAGTAGTTCCTGTTTCCTACATCTTAGTCTCTAAAGTCAACTGTTTTATTTTGTTTGTTTCAATTGGTCTTTTATACTGAAGGCATTAATACTGAGACAATAATTATATGGAGAAAAGCCACATCAGTCCAACCAGATGCTATTAATATGTTAATCCAGGATGAAATATCCAAAACCATCACTGTCCTTAAGTAAACTGCATTTATAATCACACATTTTATTATTTTAATATATGCAATATATTTTAGGCTCTTTTAAGCCAATGGCTATCTCCTCTTTACAATGTTTTGCATATGCAAACATGAGATCAGAGATAAAAGTAGATGTAGCAAATAAAAATTTAGAACTTTTTTCTTTTTAAAAGTCATTATTTTTAAATGAGGCAAAGATTAAAGAAATACAAGTAGGTTAAGAAAAAAAGTAAATTATGCTGTCCTCTTATTTATTCCATTATTTACAAAACGCAAGAGTTAACTCTTGCATCACAGGACTATTTTGTTACCTAATAAGTTTATAAGTGTAGCTTACAACCTGATTTAAACAACCAAAAAAAAAAAAATTAAGTTCAATATACAGTTTAATAAAAATTAATTTTGGAGTTCCCTTCGTGGCTCAGTGGTTAACGAATCCGACTAAGAACCATGAGGTTGCGGGTTCGATCCCTGGCCTTGCTCAGTGGGTTAAGGATCCAGCGTTGCTGTGAGCTGTGGTGCAGGTCGCAGACGCGGCTCGGATCCCGCGTTGCTGTGGCTGTGGTGAAGGCTAGCCTGGGAACCTCCATATGCTGCAGGTGCGGCTCCACATAAAGGCAAAAAGACAAAAAAAATAAAAATAAAAATAAAATTAATTTTAAGAACAAAGAATAGAAGGAAACTGTAGATTTTGAAAACCTTTTTCTTTCACATTTTATTCATATTCACTTCATGGAGTATTGATGTTTATGAGTAGACTTATTGTAGATAAATGTATTTCATTTACAAAGGTTTTTTTTTAAATTTTTATTTATTTATATTTTTTGCTTTTTAGGGCCACACCCACGACATATGGAGGTTCCCAGGCTGGGGGTCTAACTGGAGCTACAGATGCCGGCCTTCACCACAGCCACAGCAACACAGGATCCAAGCCGCACCCGCGACCTACACCACAGCTCACGGCAACGCCATATCCTTAACCCACTGAGTGAGGCCAGAGATCAAACCCTCAACCTCATGGTTCCTAGTCAGATTCATTTCCATTGCACCGCAATGGGAACTCCAATTTTTTTTTTTTTAATAAAGCCAGTAATGAATATTAAGAATGCCTGACACAGAGTTCCCATCATGGCTCAGAGGAAACGAATCTACCCAGTATCCATGAGATGAAGTTTTGATCCCTGGCCTCACTCAGTGGATTAAGGATTCCACGTTGCCGTGAGCTGTGGTGTAGGTCGCAGATGCAACTCAGATCTGGCATTGCCATGGATGTGCAGGCTGGCAGCTATAACTCCAGTTCAGTCCCTAGCCTGGGAACCTCCATAGGTCAGTGCTTCCCTAAAAAGACAAAAGAAAGAAAAGAAAAAAAGAAAAAAAAAAGCCTGATAACAATTTCCACTTCTGCACACTTAGAATACGGGGAGTGCTGGCAAACACATACAGTCCCTACTTGTCAATATAGAATGTTGGAAATTATGGGTCAAAGCTATACTACTAAAATTCAGGTATACTGCTGATATGATATTTATGATCTTTCTTAGGAAACAAGACAGCCTTTTATCATATTGATTTCATTGGAAAATTTCTTTCCTACGAGTCTTTCTTCATGCCTCTTGTCTATCCTAGTAAGTGAACCTGGAACAAGGATTTCTGTAATTCCTTCTTAGGAGAAGTACACACACAGAACATTGTGAACTGGAGATTGGCACTTGCCATCTGCCTCTACAGAGATCAAATCATGAGCCACTGTAGCTGTCGACCCTCAACACCCCCTGAAAGGAGCTCAGGGTGGAGATCAGGAGTGAGGCATTCTGTGCTCTGGGAAAACTGGCAGAACAGATCTTTGGATAGTTAGATATTCTCAGGAGGAGATTTTATGAGCCAGATTTTTGCATCTCCTCATATCTAGAAAAGCACTAAAATCCTTCACCTGACGTCTGCTCCTTGTGACTAGCTGTAGACTTCAGGAGACTAAACAGCAAACTTCTGTTAAAATGTGTCCATGGTTGCATACTCTCAACTTTTGAAGTTGTGCATATTTTTTAAGTTGATGATATCTACCAACAAAATTTTTACTTAAGCTACTCAGTGGAAACCCCCAAAACTGTAGAAAGGTTTTTTGAGTGAGCATTTCCCCATAAACAGAAAATAAAGTCAGACAGCAGACTCAAACTGCTACTTAAGAGTCAAAAGACAGAGACAGGCATCATGGCTTAAGGCTGTCACTGGTATCACAGTTAATGTCCAATGTCAAACAAGGCTGTGTTAATAAGCAGGAAATCAGAAAATCAAATTTAGAAAACTCAAGATACTCAGAAGCATGGATGTATGATTTCAGTACCAGCCACTCAGTTTTTATGGTATCTAAACTAGTTATTCAGTCCTTCAACAATTGTTTACTAGTAACGTACCATATAAAATGTACCACAGAGGGTGGGGACTATAAAAAGATGAAGGTAAATCAGGAGAGGACAACTAGAATGAAGTCTGTGTCAAGATAGGCAGATTGGGATGAAAAGTTGCAAAAAGAGCACAGTATGTGCGAATCATAAGGAAAATCTTATCAGAATGTGCATGTCCTCCTCCAGCCTACCCCAGATTATGCTATCTTCTGGAGACAAGAACTACATATGCACATTTAAAATAATTTCTGACAAGAGTTCCCATCGTGGCTCAGCAGAAACGAATCTGACTAGGAGGTAGCGGTTCGATCCCTGATTTCGCCCAGTGGGTCAAGGATCTGGCATTGCCGTGAGCTGTGGTGTAGGTTGCCGACACGGCTCAGATCCTGCATTGCTGTGGCTCTGGCGTAGGCCAGCAGTTGTAGCTCTGATTAGACCCCTAGCCTGGGAACCTCCACATGCCGCGGGTGCGGCCCGAAAATGACAAAAAAAGACAAAAGGAAAAGAAAAGAAAATAGTTTCTGACAACCATCGGTGCCTCATTCCTTTCAGAAGCACTGGTCTAACATAAAAAAATGGTAACAGAAAGTGAAAAAGCCCCAGAGGGATTTCACTGGGCATTAAAATGAGAAATCCACCACCTCTAGATGAGAGCAGCACGGGAAACTTTATGAGAGGGTAGCATCCCATCTGGACATTGAAGGATAAAAATGGTTTAGACTGGCAGTAGAAAAGGCAGGCTTATCACCCACTGCCCTTGGCTAACATGAAAAATTAAGGTAGAATCAGTAATATAAAGACTTCAGTGTATACCCAACCAGTTTCCCAAGGCCCAGTTTTCACAGACTAGCCAAACAACTGCAAGCTCAAGTATGACAATCCACAAGCAGGAGGGTACAACAAACATATTTTCAATGGAGGGTGATCGGATGGAGGATGGCATAGGGCCACAGCAACTGACCCAGTGACCCGAAAGGCCACCAAAAGAGGTAAGCAACTTTGATATTCATCTCACAAAAAAAAGATGTTTCAAACACCATGACTTACCAAAAGGATATAAACATGGTACCCAGTGAATCAAGGAGTTGGAGCTGCATCGGTTCTGAAGCAATATGGCTCACTTATTTTTTTCTTTCTAGTTGGACTGGTCTACTTACCCCATCCAAATGTAAACTGCATTTTTTTTTCTTCTAACAAAAAATAAGGTACTTATTGTACAAGACAGATGCTGGTAATGAAGACTGGGTTTACAAGAATAATGCAAAAAAAAAATCACTTACGAACTTCTATTTTCAGCTTTTAATAGTACAATTCTGATTCATATATCACTTAATTTTAGTATTTTTTCCCAAAAAAAGGGCTGAATATTTATAAATAACATTTGTGGAATACATTCTATTACATTTTTCAAGTATGCTATTTTTTCCCAAAACTTCATTATGTCCAGGCAGTGCTCTTAAGGCTTCTTTGAATTATTATCAAAAACTCCAGTAATCAATCTCTAATGCTATTCCTGAGTAGAAGAATTAATATTTATTTCTGCCAAAGAAATCATAAACCACCAACACGTAGTAATTATACCATCTTACTGAGGTAAAAAAAAAATTCTTTAGATTTGACTTAAACACATCTATCTTACAACAGATTTTTCAAAGCATTTCATGGGTGTGTGATGCCTTGAATTAAATAGAATGATTTTTGGCTCCTATACTGCTCTCATATCGAGAGAAAAGTCTCCCTTTTATTTGAGAGAGTACAGCCGACCCAGAAGCAGCAGGGATACGTGAAGAAGAAAGGAAGGAAGGAAAGTGGGGAGCTCCCGCCCAATGGAGGTTCAGAGAGCAGTAGTAAGAGGCATAAGGAGGAACACAAAGAACTCAAAAGCTCTCAATTTTAAAGTAATGCATTTACAAAAGGAAAATGACAGTGTTCTAAGCCTAGTAATAAGAACACCTAGATATACTTCTTCGATACCAAACTCTGGAATACTCTGACCAAAGCAACCATATTCATATCTTAAAACCCAATGTTACATCGGCTAGTTTCTTCCACTAATCTCATTACTAAGATTATGTAATTATTCCATAATAATAAAGCCCTAATTTATTTCCATTGGCTTAGTGCACTGTTAAAATCATTTTACATTTCTATTAAATGAGATAATTTACTTTCCATTAAATTATGAATTAAAAAAAAACTCTCAGTGGTTTGCTTTTTTTTTTAATTTTGAAGTTACCCTAAAAAGCCATATTAATTTTACTTTACTGAAAACCTATAATAGATTATATTTTAAAAAACTGTAATCTCATCCTGTGTACATCAAACTAGATTAAAATGAAATAAACCAATTACATTGATATTTTTAACATATTATTTTCATATCTTGGGTCAGTGCTCCTCATCATCATACCTGTAAGGTAATAATTAGTTCATATTATAGTAGAAATAAAGGTACTGCTTGCTATTTGTTTTACGAGCTATGGATAGATAATTCTAAAAGTTTAATTTTTTTTTAGAAGTGCTTAATAATGTGTCTTCATCTATAATACTGATTTCCAGTTAGGGGTCTATATTACAAGTAAACATATTGTGTTGTTTCCCTGAGTGAAAATATGTATTAAATTGTGATTATTCCTTGTTTTGTATTTTCTATTGTGTACATAACTTCTATATGCTATCACTGATGAAAGGGAACAGAACAAGATACTATTATTAATGTGAAATTCTGTCTTCATTATAAAACGTTCAGTTTTGTATTTACAAAGAGAGACACACAAAACTTATGAAAATAAAGTTTTGTTCCTCCCAATGATATATTTAACAGTGTCTTCATATGAATATTTTCATATGGATGGCCTAAAAAGTGAGATAATTCTAGTCCAGAGTAATCTTAAATGAGTAGTAGCAGAAAAGGAAAAAAAATTAAATTCCTGTCCTTTGATTGTGCCCTACTCTAAAAGAGACCATGAAATAAAATGAAATTTTAGAAATAATTTTTATTAAATTCATATTTTTAGCAGAAATAAATGTATCCTTTTGAGCCTAACATAGTGTCTATCATCTAGCAGGTGCTCAATATTTGTGAATAAACAAAATATTAATATGTTAGTGGCTTTTAAAGGGGGTCTTGAAGGTAGGTAGTTCATTTGTTTTTGTTTTCAGCAAATTCTTTTGCTTTTAACCAAGAGCAAGAATTTATTTTATACTATTTTAAAAATATTAGCAAATTCTTTAAAGGAAAAAAGAAATAGTAGCTCTAGGCTACAACTGATTTTCTTGAAAGAGAAAGGAGCTTCATGTATTTTTGATAACCAGAAAGCATGAATAAATAGAGAAAATAATATTCAGAAAGTAAATGATAATAGGTGAAGGCAAAAGGAACACAAATTATCCAGAGAAACGAAAACCTCAGCATTCCAAAGAAAAGCTATATTTATGGATGGAAGGGTAAAAGAATCAATTCATTGCTTTGTTGCTTTTATGCATTAAAAGCTTGGAAATCCATGAGTGACTTAGACTACAGAGTTTAAACTTTCATTCAATAAGCATATACTGAGGTAGGGATAGAGTAGAGAGCACAGTACATGTTTGGAGTCAAGTTGGTGGTTACAATTTTAGCACAGTATACAGGGAATTCTCTATAAAGGAAAGAGTAAAGACTGAAGACAGAGATATTTGCTGGTGTTAACTAGTAGTCCATGGTCATGAAATATTTACCCTGTTACGTATACCTTGGAGAGATTGTGTGTTCAGTTCCATACCACTACAATAAAGAGAATATCACAATAAAGTGGGTCTCATGAATTTGTTGGTTACCCAGTGCACATAAAAGTTATGTTTACACCATAGAGTATTAAGTATGCAATAGGATTATGTCTGAGTATATATACATATAGATACTTTGGAGTTCCCATCGGGGCTCAGCAGTTAACGAACCCAACCAGTATCCATGAGGACTTGGGTTTGATCCCTGAGCTCACTCAGTGGGTTAAGGATCGCCGTGAATTACATAGGTCACATACATAGCTCAGATCCTGCATTGCTATGGCTGTGACACAGGCTGGCAGCTGCAGCTCCAATTCGACCCCTAGCCTGGGAACCTCCATATGCCACGGGGGCGTCCCTAAAAAGACTATATATATTATTTATAAAATAATAAAGAAATACTTAAATCCTACAAAACGTTAACCATCATCTGAGCTTATGTGACTTGTAGTCTTTTGCTGGTGGAGGGTTTGGCCTGCATGTTGATAACTGCTAACTTATCAGGGTGATAGCTGCTAAAATTTGAGGTGGCTGTGGCAATTTCTTGTAGTAACACTGAAGTTGGTCGCATCAGCTGACTCTTCCTTTCATTAACAATTTCTCTGTAGCATGCAATGCTGTTGATAGCATTTACCGAGAGCAGAACTTCTTTCAAAACTGGAGTCAGTCCTCTCAAACCCAGCCACTACTTTATCAACTGAGTTTATGTCATATTCTAGATTCTTTTGTCATTTCAACACAGCCCTTCTTGTCGTCTTTACCAAGAGTAGATTTCATCTCAATAAAATACTTTCTTTGGTCATCAGTAAGAAGCAACTCCTTATCCCATCGAAGTTTCATCAGGAGATTGCAGCGATTAAGTCACATCATGAGGCTCCACTTCTAATTCTAGTTTTTTTGCTAGTTCTACCACATATGCAGTCCACTTACTCCACAGCTTCTTCTGCAATCACGTTAATGCTGACATTCTGACTGCTGCCCATGAATCATGAATGTTCTTAATGGCATCTAGAATTATGAATCATTTCCAGAAGATTTTCAGTCGACTTTTCTAAGATCTATTAGAGGAATCACTATGACTACTATAATCTTACAAAATATATTTCTTAAATTTTAGGGCTTGCAAGTTGAAATTACTCCTTGATTCATGAGCTGCAGAATGCATGTTGTGTTAGCAGGCATGAAAACAACTCATTGTACCTCTCCATCAGAGCTCTTCGGTGACTAGATTTTGATTTTTTTTTTTTTCTGAGCAGTAGGACCCAACAGTGTCTTCAAATAGTCACTAAACTATGTCGTAAACAGGTGTGCTGTCATCCAGACCATATTGTTCCATTTATAGAGCACAGGCAGAGTAGATTTAGCATAATTCTTAAGGGTCTTGGGAGTTTTGGAATGGTCAATGAGTACTGGGTCCTATTTCAAGTCACCAGCAGCAGTAGCCCCTTATGAGAGCCAGCTTATCCTCTGAAACATGGAAGCCTGGTATTGAGTTCTAAAGTCCTAAATATCACCTTCTTCCATTATAAGGCTGTTTAGTCTACATTCAGAGTCTTCTGTTTAATCTGTTGATCTTCTGGACATCTTGCTGCAGGTTCCACATAAGAACTTGATGCTTCACCTTGCACGTTGATATTATGAAAATGTCACAGATCGTGATGCCTCAAAGCAATTACAATAGCAACCTAAAAGATCACTGATCACAGACCACTGTAACAATAATAATGAAAAAGTTTGAAATACTGCAAAAATCAGCAGAATGTGACACAGAAACAGGAAGTGAACAATGCTGTTGGAATTGTCAGCGTCAATACAGTTGCTTGATGTATTGTTAACGCAAAACTTCAATCTGTAAAAAACGCAAACTGCAAAATGCCATAAAGTGAAGCACAATAAAACCAAGCATACAGTTAATGTTAATTCATATAACATACATGGCACTTTAAAAATACCTGATTTCTTGAAACTTCATGAAGATTTCAACTTCCCTAGGAGTTAATGGAGAATACAGTACCACTTTAAATATAGATAGGAGAAAAATCATCCTCTGAATTTGCAATTTCAATTTCAGTAATAAATAGTTCAACATTAATATTTGTAGTATATTTCCTTGGCATTTAAAAAAAATTTCCTATGTGTATAATTTACACTTGAAAGTATTTTTGATATATATAGGAACTGATAAACTGTAAGGTAGAGGTTTTACCATACACTTCAGTTTCCCTGTATGCCTGCACAGTGACACTGTGGAGGATAATTACTTTTGTAATCCTTCCATAAAGAGTTATGTAAAAAATATGTCTCATATAGATTTGAAATCTATAATAGATCCAGGAGAAATCTCAAACAGAATCAGGAGACCAGAAGGGGGAGCTCTTATGCCTTGGGAAGACAGTGGAACCCAAGAGGAAGAACAGAGACTTTCTGGCAGAGACACAGCCAATCAAAAGCCATGGACACTTTCTTTACTCTTGCCCTCCTAATTTCTTTTCATTCTATAAATGCTTCTTCCCTTGCCATTTGGGGACTTACACATGGTTCTCCATCCATGGTTGTAGACTCTGGATTGCAATTCTCTGCTGATCCCAAATAAACCTACCTTTACTAGAGAAATATCTGACAGTCTATTTCAGATCAATAATATATATGTATGATCTATCACTTTACTACTAAAATAGTCTGTACTACAAGCTCTGTTCCTTTGGTTACATAATAATTCTCAAAAAATATTACATGCCAGTATAAAGATAGCTACCTCATTTAAATGCCTGCAAAATATCATATCAATTACATGGATTTTACACATGAATTGTGGTTTTCTTTTTCTTTTCTTTTTTTTTTACAGAATTCCAGATTGGATTTTGTGGGGAACCAAGTGGCAATACCAGGAAAAGGTGACTAATGTCTAATTCCAATTCTGCTAATGAATATGAGGCCTCTAGAACGGTTTGCGGTGTTTTTGTGTCTCCTCTGGTGAGGATATGCAAATTGGAGTTAGGATTAGGCAACACAAGCCTGCTTGTCCATTCTGATTTCTGAATGTTCAATGGATGGCTTCCCACAGTCAAAGGTTTGCTTGGCTGACAACTGAGAAGGAACAACAGAAAACAGGCTCCAAGTAGCTCGGCTCCATTGCCAGGTTGCTGTGCTGCTGGTCACTCTGGACTCTGTTAGCAGCTTGGAGAACAGGTTCCAGTTTGGCTTTATTCTCCTCCCTGTTATCGGCCCCCAAACAACAGAGTAATGGGTGATTCAGTGGCCCGCACTCCCTGTCACCCAGGAGAAAGGTGGAGGTTTAATGTTCTCTCCTGCACCAAGCACTCAAGCATCTCCCTCTGCTGGCAGAACTGCCTCTCTCATTGTGGCTTTCTTTTTCCACAGAGACTGTATCAAAAGCCAGAAAAGGAGCCAACGTAGGGGTGTGAGCTGGATATCTGTTATTTTTCAAACAAATTATATTTCTATAGGTATATTAGTTATTTTTTTAGTCAGTGTTTAGTGTAACCCAAACAGTTATAGTTAACAAATGTCTATTAAGCATTCTGGAGAGAATATAACACATAGGCTCTCTCACCTCACACATTCCACCAAAACAACACAATTCTCTCACAAGGGCAAGCATATGCTAAATATTTTACAAATTATTTACCAATAATTTGCCCATAAGGTTCATGAAAACTACTACCACTTCTTATAATTCCCACGCTAAACTGTAAACTGACAGTCAATGACTTGTTTTGATACTCCATTTGTTTATTTTTTTTTTTTAGGGCCGCACCCGCAGCATATGGAGGTTCCCCGGCTAGGGGTTGAATCATAGCTACAGCTGCCAGCCTACACCACAGCCACAGTAATGCCAGATCCTTAACCCACTGAGGCCAGGGATCAAACCCTCAACCTCATGGTTCCTAGTTGGATTCATTTCCACTGCGCCACAACGGGATCTACAATACTACATTTTTAAGACAATAAAAAAGCTAAAAGAAAAAAATAGGTCTATTTGCTAAGATTAGAGATCACATATCTGGGACAACAAAACCTTATTCACTGAAATATCTTATTCTACTTGAACATATGAAACTAAGTCACCCAACTAAATGCCGTCAACTAGCTAGGTCATTGTTTTGGGCAGTGTTTTGGATTAGACTGATCTGCTATGTGTCAAAAATGATCCACAAATCCCACACACGTTTCCTCTGAGTTGTTTCCAGCCTGTGAAGCAAAATAAAGACTTGGAGATTGGAGTGAATCCTTGCTCCAGGACACAGATCAACCAGACCCTTCCAGGTACTAGACCAGTGGTTTCGAAGATCATTAATCTTGGAGTTCCCATCGTGGCACTGTGGTTAATGAATCCAACTAGGAACCATGAGGTTGCAGGTTCGATCCCTGGCCTTGCTCAGGGGGTTAACGATCCGGTGTTGCCATGAGTTGTGGTGTAGGTCACATACGCGGCTTGGATCTGGCATTGTTGTGGCTGTGGCGCAGGCCAGCAACTGTAGCTCCAATTCGACCCCTAGCCTGGGAACCTCCATATGCAGCGGGTGCGGCCCTAGAAAAGCAAAAAATAAAAAGAGATCATTCATCTTATCCAGACCTCCATACCTGTCAAATGCTTGCCCTGGATAAATTCCTTTCCTCTCTTCTGGTCATCTCAAGCATAATTTAAGTCAAATCCAGCACACATTCTCCCTCCTCAATCAAAGTGTTTGACAATTCTAGCCATGAAAACCTTTCTTCATTATTCATTCTCTAAACTCATTTTGAACTGTGTATTTCAAACAATTTAACAATTAAGTCTTTATTACTGAACTTCCTGAGTTATACATATTTCCTCCAACATACTGTTTTATCTCCATGCAGAAACCATAACCTTGTTTTTTAATATACCAAAGTGTCTACTATAAGGCTAAGCACACAGTGAAAACTCAGTAAAAGCTTGTTCATTTGAAAGTTGTAAAGTTTGTGAAGAAACAGTGGCTCCATTATCAATAACTTAACGGTCAAGGATTAAATACCACTTTAAAAACTCTAGTCTTGAAGTAGACAACTCTATATCTAGACCTATCCAAGAACACTGCCATGTATTAAAAATCTATTTTTGTGAATAATTGTAGATGAAATTGTAGATAAATGGCTTTGTGCTCAGTTCTGGGAAATGCTTAACATTCTCAAATAATACTATTCACTTTTTCAGTGCCTAACAAGCTTTTAAAAGGCTACTGCCAAAAGTTGTTTACATAAAACTGCTTTGTCCTTTAAAAAATGTGATGTTCATCTAGAAACACATTTCACTTCGCCCCCATGAGCAGCAATTAACCCAAAAATGTTTGATTCCTTAAAATGAATTAAGATGATATACTCTTTATAGTAAATCAAATGCTTTAATCGAGCATTTAATATTCTTCCCATATATTATTTCATATTCCAAAAGATTATAATAAGCCCAATACTCATATTTTTAAAATTATCTTGAATAAATGCAGAAATCATGTTCTTTCCTCTCTCACCTAAGTGGTTGCTGCTAAAAAATTCTGCAGATACATGCATGCAGGTATCTAATAAATTTATGACAATTCAATGGTTTAATTTGATTTAATTTCTTAGTACCTAGCATACGATGGTGCAAGTTACCTTAATATTCATCCTCATAGCAACCTCTATTTTTCCTTTGCTATATTTACATTTTTTATATTTATTGATATATGTATGCAATTGATTAGTTAAGTGTATACTTACTTATTTGATGCCTCCTTTCATACTAGGGTCCATAAGGACAAAATTCATGTTTATTTTCACTTTGCATTTTTTGTGCTTAAAAGTTATATGCAAATAGATTCTCAACAATTTTTGGAAAAAATGAATGAAAATCAGTGTGATATGCCACATTAACAAATTAAAGAATAAAAATCATATGATCATTTTAATGATGCAGAAAAAACTTTTGACAAAATCCAACACTGATTTATGATAAAAACTCTAAAAAAAAGTGGGTATGGGGGAACAAGTCTCAACATAATAGAGGCCATGTTGTGCCCACAGCTAATATCATACTCCATGGTGAAACTGAAAGCATTTCCTTCAGGAGCAGGAAGAAAACAAGAATACCTACTATGATCACATTTATTCAACATAGATTTGGAAGTCCTAGCCACAGCACTCAGAAAAGACAAAGAAATAAAAAGAATCAAATTGGAAAGAAAGAAGTAAAATAGTGATTCTTTGCATATGACATGATAATATGTAGACAAAATCCTAAAGATACCACTAAAGAAACTTAGAACTCATCAGTGAATTCAGTAAATCTGCAGGATACAAAATTATTATACAAAAATGTGTTATGTTTCTAAACTCTAACAATGAACTATGAGAAGGAAAATTAAGGAAACAATTCCATTTATAATCTCATTAAAAAGAATAAAATATTTAGGGATTAAATCTAACTAGAGAGGTAAAAGACCTATAGTCAGGAAAACTATAAGATACTGATGAACAAAACTGAAAATGACACAAGCAAATGAAAATAGCATGCTCATAGACTAGAAGAATTAATATAATTAAAATGAACAAACTATGTAAGGTAATCTATGTATTCAATGCAATCTCTATCAAAATACCAATGGCATTTTTCACAAAACTAGAACAAATAATTCTAAAATAGGTATTTGTCTATATGTAACACAAAAGACCCCAAACAGCCAAAACAATCCTAAGAAAGAAGAACAAAGCTGGAGGCATCATGCTTCCTGATTTCATACTATATTACAAAGCTACAGTCATCAAAGCAGTATAGTATTGGCACAAAAACAAACACGTAAATCAATGGAACAGAAGAGACAGCCAGAAATAAACCCACATTTTTATGATCAATTATGTATGACAAAGGAGGGAATGGGGAAAAGACAGCCTTTTCAAAAAATGGTGTTGGGAAATCTGGCAAGCCACATGCAAAAGAATGAAACTGGACTACTTTTTCTTGCTATACACCAAAATAAACTCAAAATAGATTAAAGACTTAAATGGAAGACCTGAAGTCATAAAACTTGCAGAAGAAAACATAGGCAATACACTCTCTGACATCAATATTAGCAATTTTTTTAATATGTCTTAAGGGAAACAAAATAAATAATAAACAAAGGGGACTACATTAAACTAAAAAGCTTTTGTGCAGCAAAAGAAGCTGTCAACAAAACAAAAAGGAAAGCTATTGAAAGGGAAAAGATATTTACAAATTGTATCCCGATAAGGGTTAATATCCAAAATATGTAAAGAACTCATACAACTCAATATTAAAAAAAAAAAAACTGATTAAAAATGGGTGGATATGGAGTTCCTGTCGTGGCGCAGCAGAAACAAATCTGACTAGGAAACATGAGGTTGCGGGTTCGATCCCTGGCATCACTCAGTGGGTTAATGATCTGGCGTTGCCATGAGCTGGGGTGTATGTTGCAGACGTGGCTCAGATCTGGCGTTTCTGTGGCTCTGGTGTAGGCTGGTAGCAACAGCTCCAATTAGACCCCTAGCCTGGAACCTCCATGTGCTGCAAGTGCGGCCCTAAAAAAAAGCCAAAAAAATGGGTGGATAACCTCAGGTCTTTTTTCAAAGGCAACATACAGATGGTCAACACGCATATGAAAAGATGCTCAACATTAGTAATCATCAGGGAAATGCAAATCAACATCACAATAAAATGTTACCACATACATGTCAGAATGGCTATTATCAAACAGGCAAAAAATGACAAGCACTGGCCAGAATGTGGAGAAAAGGGAATCCACGTACACTGTTGGCAGGAATGTAAATTGGTGTAGACAGTATGAAAAACACTATGGAGGTTCCTCAAAAATTAAAAATACAACTGCCATATGATCCAGCAATTCCACTCCTAGGTATTTATTAGGGAAAATAAAAACACTAATTAAAAAATATATTTGCACCTTCATGTTCAATGCAGCATTATTTACAATAGCCAAGATATGGAAGTAACCTAAGTGCCCATTAACAGATGAATGGATAAAGATGTGTTATATATATATATACACAATGGAACATTACACAGTTAACAAAAATGAAAAGTTTACCATTTATGAAAACATGAATAGACCTACATATGCTAAGTGAAATAAGTCAGCGAAATACAAATAACATATGATTTCACTCATATGTAGAATGAGAAGAAAAATGAACAAACAAAACATAAACAAAGCCAGAACTACAAAGAACCAACTGGTAGTTGCCAGAAGGAGGAGGGTGAGGGGATGAGAGAAATAGGTGCAGGAGATTTAAATGTATAAACTTACAGTTTCGAAATTAATGAAATGTACAGTGTAGGGACTATTAGTCAGTAACAGAAGTACTATCTTTTTATGGTGACAGATGGCAACTAGATTTATCATGGTGATTATTTTGTAATATATAGAAATATCAAACCACCGTGATGTGCACCAGTAACTAGCATAGTGTTTAGGTCAATTATACTTCAGAAACAAACTCATTTAAAAAAAGAAAAAAAGAGATCAACTCTGTGATCTCCAGGAGTTTTTGTTTGGGGGAGGAGGGACGGTGTTAGATGATGAATTTTTAAAAAGAAAAAAACAAATGAAAAGAGAAATTCTGACTTCAGCTCTACCTATAATGAGCTTGGAAGTATCACTGCCATCCTTAAAACAAGAAAAGCTGCAGAAATTAAAAATCAATCAGAAAACTTAGGTCACAGGGCAAATTGCCAGCCCAGTCCAAACAGGCAAGTACATCCAGAAAGATTCACATCCAACAAAGATCTGCTCAGTAGAAGCCATTTGAAGTCATAAACTCATAAGAATATTTCCATAATAATTTGACAAGTTAGTAGAAGCTCAATGAAAATCAGGATGAGAGTAAAACTTTTTTAGAGACTGTGTTCTTTTGTGGGCTCAGCATTCACACTTACCTGAGCTTGCCTTCTAGGATCCTACCACATTTTCACAGTGAATATTCAAGAAATAACCCCTCTTGACCAAGGCAGGAGAGGAAGAGAGTAACAATGTGAAATAGGCTCAATCTGTCCACAACCAAAAGACTTTATCAGAGCAGAATTTTGAAACCTCTTTCCAGCTATAAGAAGGTAATTCCTCCCCACTCCAGCCCCCTCCAATTCTCCTGTCTTATTCAAGAGGTTAAAAAATGAAAACAGGAGTGCCCAATATGGCTCACCGGTTAGCAAACCCGACTAGTATACATGAGGATGGGGGTTCAATCCTTGGCCTTCCTCAGTGGGTTAAGGATCCGGCATTGTGGTGAGCTGTGGTACAGGTCGCTGATGCAGCTTGGATCCTGCATTGCTTTGGCTGTGGCTGTAGGCTGGCAGCTTACAGCTCTGATTTGACCCCCAGCCTGGGAACCTCCATATGCAGCCCTAAAAAGACAAAAAAAAAAAAAAGAAAAAGGAAAACAAAACAAAACCAAAACAGAGAACAGGGCTTCAAAAAATATGTTTGGAACACTGAAACAGAAAAAAGTTACATGTCACTAAAGACATAAGACATAACAGAAACACTTGTGAAGACTACAGCTCCAGGCCCACTAAATAATTAAGACGAAATTAGAATATTTCAGAAACATCAACCACACCCACATGCTACCACCCTACCAATGAGCTTCCAGGATATAAAAAGTGTGTTACTAATGAAAGGGACTGTTAGCAATAGTGTGTTACTAATGAAAGAGTTGCAAGAATAGCTCTTTGAATCATGTACATAGCAAAGGCCCAAGCCAAGATGGGACACAAAAAGCAATTAGAGCAATTCGAAGATTGTGGCACCTATAACTAAACAAACCTTAAATATAATCTGACTCCTAGCCAGATCTTGGTCCATGAAAGAAAAAAACTGTTAAGCTGGACTTTATGAAAAAAAATTTTAATGGTTACACAAAAGATACTCTTAGAAGAATAAAAAGACAAGTCACAGACCCAGAAAAAAATGTTTGGAAAATGCGTATCAGAGTAACAATTTGTATCCAAAATACTCAAAGAACTTTTGAGACTCTACAATATGAAAACAAAAAACCTAACTAAAAAATGTAAAACAGATCTGAACAGGCACTTCTCCAAAGATCTATAGATGGCAAATAAGTATGTGAAAAGATGCTTAACATCTTTTCTCATTAGAAAATTTCAACTTAAAGATACTATTAGATATCACTACATACCTGTTAGTGTGGCTAAAACCAAAACAAGTGACAATAGCAGAAGCCGAGGAGAACGTGGATCGACAGAAACCAGAAACTCCCACTGATTGCTGGTGGGAATACAAAATGACATGGCTACTCTGGAAGCTCGGCAGTTTCTCACATAGGCAAATATAATCTTAACATATTATCCACCCATTGTGCTTTCAAGTATTTATCCAATTTTTTTGAAAATGTAAGTCCACAGAAAAATATGCATTGTAAAGTTATATACAACTTTACTTATAATCGCCAAAACTTGGAAACAAAGTTTCCTTCAGTGGGTGACTGAATAAAGAAACAATGGAATATTATTCAATAATAAATTTAATATGCTATCAAGCCATGCAGAAACATAGATGAATCTTAAATGCATATTGCTAAGTGAAAGAAGCTGGTCACAAAAGCTTTATAATATAATTCCATTTGTATGGCATTCTGGATAAGGTAAAGCTATAGTTATAGTAAACAGACCAATGCTTTTACCAAGATTTGTAACAAGGGGGAAGCAGAATAGACAAAAGAGGATTTTTAAGGGTGGCAAAACTATTCTATATGATACTGTAGTCATGGATATATAACACTATTTATATATTGAAACCCACAGAATTCCATCGCACAAAAAAATGAACATTAATTATGTGAATTTAAAAATAGTCTAGCAGATTGAAGATCATAGGACAAAATTCAGACTGTGACAAAACAATCCAACATATTATAAGCCTATGAGATACTCTCATTGAAGACATGGGGGAAAGGTGCCGAACTGAGTAACTTTGGAAATGATCAGTGACTACAAGACCAAAGACAAAAGAGCTATACAAAAGCAGTGTGCTCTAGTTGGTAAAGCTGTTTCCCCAGGATTATATTTTAAAAATTCTGAAACTTCTATACATATATGTGATCTGAAAATTAATGCACGGTAGACAGTGGGAGTCAGATTTATCACTGTCATAGAGGCTATAGATAAGCAGGAGTGAAAGAAAAGAATGGAACTAATGGTAGAATTGAAATTATCAACGTGACTCATGTTTAGCTAAGTGTAGACACAGATGGATAAATGTAAAGTATTTATACACATCTACATTTACGGGTTTGGTGTACACAGGTTCCTTGCTCTATGAGCAGAGAGGCATAGTCACAATGATACCCAATAGCACTAAGTACACCTAGTGCCCAGATACTGGTTTCTAATACTATTTTCCAATGAAAGGAACTAGGGTGCTTTGGAGAAATGGCTCAGTCCAGGATTGGGACAGAACATATGGTAGGTAGATAAGGCCTGGAGTTCCTGCTGTAGCACAGTGGGTTAAGAATCTGACTGCAGTGACTTGGGTTGCTGCAGAAGTGCAGGTTTGATCCCCAGCCATGTGCAGTGGGTAAATGGATCTAATGTGTCACAGCTGTGGCTCAGATTCAGTCCCTGGACCAGGAACTTCCATATGCTGTGGGTACAGCCAAAGAAAAGAAAAAAAAAGATGATGATAAGTTCTAAACATGTTATAGGAAATATGGAAGGGCTTAAAAAGCAAACACAGCAATAATAGCAGTATGGCAAATAATATTATCATTTAGTATGACAATAACTAAAGAGCTCCCAGTAGCCAAAGCCAAAACAATTTGAACAGCAAAATATAGTAGTATTAGACTATAACCCAAGTAGAGAATGAATATCCATGGATCCAAACTTATAAATGATTGAATAAAATAAATGGAGAGAATAGAACTTTATAGAGAATTCAAAATAATTTATGTAGATACTCATCCCTTAAGGAAATGCAACATAATTCCTTATTCCATGACTGTAGGCTGCACATAGTGACTTCCTTTCAGTAATTAAATGGTTAGGAAGGAGATGGAGCTGAGTCGATTACATTTAAGAAATCTGACACACATCTTAGCCAAGTGATCAATGATAATATCAAGTGATAAAGCATGTTGACAGTATATACCCTTACATGATGTGATGAAAATGGCACCTTTTTTTTTTTTTTTTGGCTTTTTAGGGCTGCACCTACAGCATATGGAGGTTCCCAGGCTAGGGGTCGAATCAGAGCCTCAGCTGCCAGCCTAAACCACAACCACAGCAACGCCAGATCTGAGCCGCATCTGCAAATCTGCAACCTACACCACAGCTCACGGCAACACCAGACTGTTAACCCACTGAGCAAGGCCAGGGATAGAACCCGCAACCTCATGGTTTCTTTTTTTTTTTCTTTTTTCTTTTTTTGCTTTTAACTTAATGTATTTTATTTCAATTATAGGTGTACAAAAAAAATCATCACAAGTCAATTCGATAGGATTTGCGTCCCAAACCCTCAGTGCATCCCCCCACCCCCCAGATTGTCTTATTTGAAAAACCAAAGGTTTTCCAAAGCCTGTGAGTCATTGTCTGTTGTGCAAAGAAGTTCATTTTGTCTTTTTAGTTTCCACATGTAAGTGGTAGCATTGGGTGTTGCTGTCTAATTGACTGGTTTCACTTCGCATGATAATCTACTCAGATTCGTTAACCGCTGCACCACAACGGGAACTCCGAAAATGGCATTCTTTGATCAGCCTCTATGATCAACCTCGTAAAACGCCATAATCTCAGTCTAATCAGAGAAAAAAAAATCAATGAATCCTAAATGAAGGCCATTATTAAATATCTTGTCATTGTTCCTCAAAACTACCAGTACTGTCAAAAACAAAGAAAGTCTGAGAGCTGTTAATAGCCTAAAGGAGCCTAAGGAGACATAATTACAAAAGGCCATGTGACATCCTGGATAGAACTCACATTAAAAATATTAAAATAGGAATTCCCATGTGGCTCAGTGGAAACATTCTGACTAGTAACCACGAGGATGCAGGTTCAATCCCTGGCCTCCTTCAGTGGGTTAAGGATCTGGCGTTGCTGTGAGCTATAGTGTAGGTCACAGATGCAGCTGGGATCTCACACTGCTGTGGCTGTGGTGTAGGCCAGCAGCTGTAGCTTGGATTCGACCCCTAGCCTGGGAACTTCAACATGCCGTGGGTGCGGCCCTAAAAATATATTAAAATGGCTACTATGTTGAAGCTAAGAAAACCCGAATAATGTATGGATTTTAGTTAATAATAAAGTATCACACTTGCCTGCCCACAAGCATCCTATCCTAAGAAATCTATTTCTTGCCGATAATAATAATAGTAGTATCACTATTGATTCATTAGGTCTGACATATACGCTTTAACAAGAAGGAAATACAGCTGTAGGATGTATGGGAACTCTACATCATCTGCATAATCTTTATATCATTCTAAAACTGTTCTAAAATAAATGAAGTTTACAATATGGTACTGTCAAGTGTAGTCATATTGCTCCATTAGCCCTCCAGAAATTGGCTGGCAACCTTCTGACCTATGAAAATGGTATTATCACTCCATTTATTTAGATCATCTTTAAAATTTCTTTCAACGTTGTTTCATAGTATTCAGGATACAGGTGTTTTACTTTTTTTTTTTTTGCTAGATTTATCTCAAGTATTTTATTTCTTGATGTTACTATAATAGGTATTTTAAAGTTTCAATTTCTCATTGTTTCTTGTTAATACATAGAAATAAATTTGATTTTTTGGGGGGAGTCTTTTTAGGGCTGCACCCGCAGCATATGGAAGTTCCCAGGCTAGGACGCCACAGCCACAGCAACATCAGATCCGAGCTAGTCTGTGGGTTATACTACAGCTCACGGCAATGCTGAATCCTTAACCCACTGAGCAAGGCCAGGGATCAAACCTGCATCCTCATGAATACTAGTCAGACTTGTTTCTGATGAGTGACAGGAACTCCAAAGTATTTGATTTTTGCCTGTTTGAAACTGCAAACCTGCTAAACTCACTGAACAGTCAGAATTCTATATTTTAGTTTTTTTGTTTGCCTTTTTTTAAGATCCTATTGGGAAGTTCTTATTGTGGCTCAGTGGTAACAAAGCCAACTATTATCCATGAGGACGTGGGTTCAATCGCTGGCCTTGCTCAGTGGGTCAGGGATCTGGCCTTGCCATGCGCTGTGGTGTAGGTCGAAGACGTCACTCAGATCC
>PVHT020004020.1:22432271-22450149 GCA_004024745.2 Catagonus wagneri
TTATTTGAAAAACCAAGGTTTTCCAAAGTCTGTGAGTCATTGTCTGTTCTGTAAGAAGGTTCATTGTGTCTTTTAGTTTCCACATGTAAGCGGTAGCATTGGGTGTTGCTGTCTAATTGTCTGACTGGTTTCACTTTGCATGATAATTTCTAAGTCCATCCATGTTGCTATAAATGTTGGTAATTCATTCCTTTTAATGACTTTTTTTTTGTTTTATTGCACTGGATAAAAACCTCTAGAATAAGTTTAAAATAAGTGATACAATCGGACATCTTTGTCTCTTTTCTGATCTTAGGGAGAAAGCAGTCATTTACTGAGATGTAAGTGAGATGCAAGTTACAGGATTTTTGATGTCCTTTATAAAGATGGACAAGTTTTCTTTTATTCTTATTTTGCTGACAATTTTTATTAAGAATGAATGTTGTATTTTGTCAAATGCTTTTTCTGATTTTACTGAGTTAATCATGTGATTTTTCTTCAGTTTGTTGACATAGTAAGTTACACTGAAGAATTCTTTAAGTGTTAAATAAACCTTGCTTTCCCAGGATAAATCTCATTGGCCACCATGTATTATTCTTTTTCTCTTTTGTTAGATCTGATTTGCTCAATTTAATTAGAATCTTTTCATCTATGTTCATGGGAGGTATTAGTCTGGTTTTCTTTTCTTGTAATAACTATGACAGATTTTGGTATGGAGTAATACTGGCCTCAAGGATAAATTTGGAAAATCTCTCTCCTAAGTAAAGACTTTAAGAAGGGTTAGAGCCACAAATCCCATTAGGATTTAAGACACATAGAGTCATCAATCTGCCTTCTCAAGAACAACATTTTCATTTGTCTTCAGTAGCAGGTAGAACTAGCACTTTTTCAAATATTTTGTCAGTTATATCTCCCTTACTATAAGCTAATAATTCTCCAGGAATTTCAGTTATATTTTATCAACTAATTATATTTTGTTTTTAATAGCCAATTACATACAAATTGATAAATACAGTATCACACCATTATAGAACCAGGTAGAACTAGAAATTTCTTAAAAACTTTCCTAGGTACTTGTAAAGAAGAGCCCCACAACTGGTGACTCCATGAGCTCTATTTTGAGTTTGACAAAAAGCTTAGGCTAGAGCCAAGGGAAAACTCAATTAATGCCTTCTGTAAATTTTTTATTCAATTTACTGAACTTCAGCTTCCAATACGCCAAAGAAAACTTCTCTATGTGAATCCATAACAGTATCTTGCAAAATGTCTTGAAAGAAGCTTGCAAAAAATACGTATGTGTGAGAACAGTGATTAGTGCCTTGTTAGAAACATCTCTTAAAGGCCTTGTCCAAGGACTATGAGTATCAGAAAGTCTAAGACACAGTAAGTGACTCTCCATTCCGTTGCCCTCTCTCCATCTCATTCACTCAGGGATCTGAATCCTCTTCTGATTAGTTCTTCTGTGAAGTGCTCTATACTCTGTAATCCTTCACCTCCCTTTTCCTTCTACATGTAGTAAAACATTCTGTCCATTAGATACCATTTTTAAAAGGAGCTCAAAATATACATTATATTAACAGTTGTTAACACGATTCCACAACAGCTGTTTAATGAAGTTCTAGAATAGACAATTTTTGAATCAAAAATACATAGAAAAGGAGTTACCATTGTGGCGCAGAGGAAACGCATCTGACTAGTAACCATGAGGAGGCAGGTTCGATCCCTGGCCTCGCTCAGTGGGTTAAGGATCCGGTGTTGCCATGAGCTGGGGTGTAGCTCACAGACACAGCTCAGACATGGTGTCGTACTGGCTGTGGTGGAGGCCAGCAGCTCCAGCTCCTATTCAGCCCCTAGCCTGGGAACCTCCATATGCTGGGGTGCAGCCCTCAAAAGACCAAAAAAAAACAAAACGAAAAGAGACACTCTGGGCCTTTCATGTTCCTCTAATGAAATTATGTGATTAATTTATAAGCCAATTAAGTTCCTCTTTTTGTCCTTTCGTCAATAACTGGATGCCTCTCTGTAGGCTTTGGTGACACAATGATGAATAACAAAACAAAAACAAAAAAGAAACAGGATGTCCACCAAAAGCCTAAAACTAATGTGTAGAGCTAATGAACAAACACAGAAAATGCAGTACATCACAATGTAATAAGTGGTATTATAAAATAAAGAGATACCTGAGAGAAAGCTGGAGTGGACTAGTTAAGATAGAGAAGTAAAGGAAGTTAACACATGAGAATGTGACACTTGAGATGCAACAAGAAGTCACTGATTCTGAAGGCTTCCCAAGAGGTGCCCTTCCCTTGTACTTATTAATTCCACCCAATAAATTTCTCCTCCTTAACTCATTCACTTAAATATGACCTCAAGGCTCTATCTCCTCTTTAGCAACAGAATATCCCATTTTCAGGTACTTCTTCTGTCCGTTATACATTGTTTATTCAAATTACTAATGCTCTTTCATAAGTAATAGCAGGTATTAATTTATGATGTCCCTCAGGATCCTCTAAGGACCTTGTCAAAAAAGAAAATATTCAGAACCACTCAAAAAGATGCTAATTTAATAGATTGTGAGTGTAGGCCAAAAAGAGGCATTTTCAACAAACACATGTGATTCTGATACAGGATAGCCTCCGAAAATACACTGATATAAAATGGGTTAAGCCTTTTTTAACATTAATATATGCACTACTTATTCTTTTGCTGTTTTGGTTTAGCAAATATCAAAATTGCAAAGGGCTTCTACTGAAAGTCAATCTGAACCTTTATGCTTTTACTTTATTCCTGTAACTCTTACAGCCATGCCTCATCTCCAAGTGCATTTCCTCTGTGAGCACCTGAAACTCCTCAGCTGAACAAATGCTCTTCAGGTCTGCACATGTCTGGTTGTCAGTCAATATCAGACTCATTACTTGATTCTCTTCTTCAGACTTTGCCTTTTCATATGTGCGTTATACATTTCTGTTCTTTCATGAAGCTTTTCTGACTACTGTGGCTTAAACTACTGTGTAAGTTGCTTCAGATGATGGCCAGAACTTCCTCTGTATTCTCCTTAGAATGACTAACACATAGTAGATACTTCAAAATGGTATACAGTACATTTTTTCCCCTAATAGACGTAATGTAAACCCATGTGCATAAAACAGGAAAACAAATTATATGGAGAGAGAGGGGAAAAAAAAAAGCACAACAATAAGCGCAAGGAAAAGCAAGCCAACCAAGCTAAGGAGGTTGTCTTGATAACAGTGGGTGGTTCAATAGTTTGTTCTTTCAAAACCTGACATTTCTCTGATAGTCACAACACATAGCACCAGCTACATTTCTCTGATAGTCACAACACACAGCACCATCTAGTGGTTTTAGTTCAAATTCAAGCCATCCACATTTGCATGCTCCATTTTCAAACAAAACTAAAATGATATTTTTTTTGTAAGATACAATACTCCAGCTATGAAATGATATTTTAGACTCAGTAATAGAGTCATAAACTGTTTTGTGTGCATGTGCAAACTGCATATCTGGAAGATTTATGATTATAATTTGCTTTGTAGAGTTTAAAAAAATGATTGTCATAAAGACTAATCATATAACATTTGTTTAAAATTTTTGAAGTATATGAACATAGTATCTAAAATTATAAGTAGGGAGTTCCCGTCGTGGCGCAGTGGTTAACGAATCCGACTAGGAACCATGAGGTTGCGGGTTCGGTCCCTGGCCTTGCTTAGTGGGTTAAGGATCTGGCGTTGCCGTGAGCTGTGGTGTAGGTTGCAGACGCGGTTCGGATCCTGCGTTGCTGTGGCTGCGGCGTAGGCCAGTGGCTACAGCTCCGATTAGACCCCTAGCCTGGGAACCTCCATATGCTGCGGGTACGGCCCTAAAATGACAAAAGGCAAAAAAAAATAAAATAAATTAAATAAAATTATATGTATGTTCACATATATATTTATATTTAAAATTATAAGTGTATGGCAGTTATGGCAAGAGCTCTGTTCATAAACCATCCATTCTGATCAGTTTACATTATAGAGGAAGAAAGAAAAACAAACAGAAAAAAAGAGAGAAAAACTGTTGTGTAGAAATCTGGGCACATTTGCAAGGGAGAGAGATTAAACCCCATAATTACTTGCTTTTTTTTCTTCACACCAATAAAACTCAGCCTGGTTTGGGTATCAGCTACCCAACTATATATATAAATGGAAAATTTTTGCATTGCTGTTGTGGTTCAGTGGGTTAAGAAACCAACATAGTCTCTGTGAGGTTAAATCCCTGGCTTCAGTGGGTTAAGGGTCTGGCATTTCTGTGGCTGTGGTGTAGGCTGGCAGCTGCAGCTCCAATTCAACCCTTAGCCAGGGAACTTCCATATGCCACAGGTTCAGCTATAAAAAGAAAAAAAAGGAAAAAAATTATACTCAAAATAAAACTTGGACATTGTATTTAAAGAGAGAGAAACCTATTTTTTGAAGCCCATGTAAATTAGGTATATGCCAATGCCAATAGAGCAAAGTTCTCTTAAAGCATGGGGGTTATTTTCAGGTTTCCTATTTTAGATTCTTGTATTGCTTTTATGTTTCCAAATCTAGGTAATATGTCATCTATCAGACACCCAAAGAGCTAGAATTAATTAAAAGAGGTTTGCAAAGCTCATTTGTACAAACATCAAGATTTTAAAGAAATCAATGGGCTTGTGGCATTTTTCCACTCTATTTTCTCTCCCTGGAGTTCCATCTCACTGTTTTACTTTCCATGTCAGGATAACTGTCTCCCGTCCCAAAAACTTAGCTAAAGCATAACCTTAAACAAACAAACAAACAAACAAAAGACCTTTGGGGGGGAGGCAGTTAACCTAATTGACCAAAAGAGGAAGATTTATTTGAGAAGATGTCTTTTTAACTGAGATGTGAATGACTAGATAAAATAAGATCATTATCATTTGATCCAGCAATCCCACTCTTGGGCCTCTATCTAGAGAAAACCATGGCTCAAAAAGACTGTACTCCAGTGTTCATTGCAGCACTCTATACAATAGTCAAGACATGGAAACAACCTAAATGTCCATCGACAGAGGAGTGGATAAAGAAGATGGGGTACATATATACAATGGAATATTACTCAGCCATTAAAAGGAAAGAAATAACTGCATTTGCAGCAACATGGATGGACCTAGAAACTATCATGCTAAGTGAAGTCAGTCAATGAGATACCAACATCAAATGCTATCACATGTGGAATCTAAAAAAAATGACACAATGAACTTCTGTTCAGAACAGATACTGACTTTGAAAAACTTATGATTTCCAAAGGAGACAGGCTGGGGGGTTGGGGGATGCACTGAGGGTGTGAGATGGAAATGCTATAAAATTTGGTTGTGATGATTGTTGTACACCTATAAATGTAATAAAATTCATTAATTTAAAAAAACTTCCTTAGAAGACAATTTAGGAAATTTTAACATTGACTAGGTATTTTATGAGGCTATTTTGTAGTTTTGAAATCAGTGCTCTGTTTATTCTTTCGACAGAATTGATATTTTAGAGTAACATATTGAGGTTATTTCTGAATGAAACATGAGTGAGTTTGTGATTTCCTTTAAAGTAATTCAACAGTGGTGGTTCTGGGGTTGGGGAGGGGTGAGAGTTTAAGGACATAGACTGTGTTGATAATTTATTAAATCTGGTGATTTAGGGGAGAATTTTTGAAACTTTCCTCTCCTGTGATCGAATTTTTCGTAATAAGATTTTTAAGAAAATGTCAGGTAAAATTATCTAAAACTTACAAGTAGTAAGTGAAAAATAATGAAGAAAAAAAAAGTCGTTTGGTGGGAGCAGTTCACCTAATTGACCAAAGAGGAAGATTTATTTGAGAAGATGTATTTTTAACTGAGATGTGAATGACTAGATAAAATAAGACCTGAAGAGATCAGAAGAAACTGTTTCAGAGGGAGAAAAAAACAAGTGAAAAGGCTGTGAGGAAGAACTGAATGTGCAACCTTTGAAGGAAAGAAGAAAGGCTATTTGCGGCTAGAGTGGGCAAAGGGAAGAGAGAAATGAGAAAAGGACAGAGAAATAGAGAGAGGCTAATAATTTAGGGCTTTATAATTAAGAGTAAATGTTTGAATTTCACTCTAACTGTAACGATTGAGAGGAGCATTATGGAATGGATATGTAATTTTTTAAAAATCACTCCATTCTAAAGAGATTGTACAGAAGCAAGAGCACAAATACCAAAAGCAATCAAGAAGTCAATGCCTCTCTGAGAGAAATGTGCTAGTCTTGGCCAAGTGTCAGAAATGAAGATGAACAGGTATAAACTGATTGAAGATATGATCTGGATTTAAAGTCAACAGGAGTGTGGAAGGATAGTACATGGAGGAAAAGGCAAAGAAGAATAAAATTAAGGACAAGGCTAGAAACTTCAGCCTAAGCAACTGAGTAAATGGGTCTGCCTACTGAGTTGCTGGTGATGAAATAAATTTATATTTGGAGTTTGCACTGTGGTACAGCAGGTTAAGGATCCAGCATTATCTCTGCAGCAGCTCGGGTCACTGCTGAGGTACGGGTCTGATCCCCGGCCCAGCGCAGTGTGTTAAGATCCCATATTGCTGCAACTTTGGAGTAGGTCACAGTCGAGGCTCAGATTCAGTCCCTCGCCCAGGAATTTCCATATGCAGCGGGTGTGCCCCCCCCAAATTAATATTTTAAGAGAAGACAAGAAAAATTTAAATGTGAAATATTTTCCAAGCCTGTTTGGGCCTCTCCCTTCCCCTCTGGTATAAATTATGCATCTGCATTATTTATTAACCAGACCTTGCCAATGAGAAGAATACCTACTCAATCTTGAAGATCGCTTTTTCTTCTTTTGGTGCCAGCCACATAATTCCTCAGAAAGTGACATCCTTTTCTCAAACTTCTCAGGGGTCACCATGATATACCACTCACCTGGTATGGGCAGTTTTCTTTGGCGAACTTTTTTTTTGTCCTTTTTTTTTAGGGCCACACCTTCGGCCTATGGAAGTTCCCAGACTAGGGGCTCACGGCAATGTAGGATCATTAACCCACTGAGCAAGGCCAGAGATCAAACCTGCATCCTAAGGAATACTAGTTGGGTTCATTACCACTGAGTCACAATGGGAACTCCCGAACTTTCTAATGTATCATTTCCCTTAAAGGTAGTGACTGAGTGTGATGAGCTGGGGAGATACTGGACAACACCTAATGGAAATTCTTACTTTAAATACTTATGAAGTATTAATGTTACTAGCTATATTACTTATCTTCTGCCTATTTAACAAGATTATTGTTTCTTATATTATGAAATGTATGACTGAACCTTAGATAAAATTAATGAAGATGATGGGATTTGTAATAACTGACCAAATATCTAGTCCTATAACATCAATGATTTTAATAGTGTAATTCTAAATATGGGAAGAAGTAAGAGGGAACCATTTTCTCCACCATATCAGACCAGTAAAATAGGCGATCCAGAGGCTTTTGGTTCCCATTAACAGGGCCGAGTCCAGTAACAGCATGTTGGGTGGCCTCTCAACAAAATCTTTGGCAATGTGCATCCTACTGTCAGCAGTGGGGAGGGCAAACTGGTCTTGAAATCCCTCCCAAGTCTTGGTGGAAATGAAGACTGAAAGGAAGGGTATTGTAAAAAAAAAAAAAAAACAGTATTTCCCACCATCCAGTTTTACAAGAATGGAGTCATTAGCCACCACAGTTGCAATGACCTACAATACACCCTGAAAAGAATTCAGGGTGGGAGTTCCCGTCGTGGCTCAGTGGTTAACGAATCCGACTAAGAACCATGAGGTTGCGGGTTCGATCCCTGGCCTTGCTCAGTGGACTAAGGATCCGGTGTTGCTGTGAGCTGTGGTGTAGGTTGCAGACGTGGCTAGGATCCCGCGTTGCTGTGGCTGTGGCAAAGGCAGGCACTACAGCTCCTGTCAGACCCCTAGCCTGGGAACCTCCATATGCTGCGGGTGCAGCTCTAGATAAAAAGGCAAACACACACACACACACACACACACACACACACACACACACACACACACACAGAATTCAGGGTGAAGACCAGGATGAAGCGCTTTGTGCTCTGGGAAAACTGATAGAACTGGTCCTCAGGTCAATATGTTCTGGAGAAAATTTTATGAACTCAGTCTTACGTCTTTCCATACTTAGAACCAGTAACTCAGGTATCTGTTTCTCTCAAATAGCAGTTGTGTGCTTGACTGCACACTGCACATACTCCCTGCATCAAAATCACATATATACTGACCTCTCCCCTTTACCTCTTTGGAACAGTTCTCAGAGTTCACTGAGAGACCCTCCAGGGATATAATACTTAGGTTGGCTCAAATAAAAATTTCCATTTCTCTCATAAATTGACTACTTATTTTTTCACTGATACTAGAAAAACGGTGGTCTTAGGGATTTGAAGCACTTTTTTCTTCTTTTATGGCTACACCTGTGGCATATGTAAGTAAGTTCCTGGGCCAGGGTTCAAATATGAGTCAAAGCCCATGCCTCTGCATTGACTCTCGCCACTGTAGCCACTGCAGTCAGATTCCTAACCCACTGCACCATGGCAGGAATTCCTAGAAGTACATTTTATAGATGGAACTTGAACTGTCTTACGCTAGAGTACACACCATTGTTGAACAGAAAGTCTATTAAGAGATTACACATTTTTCCATATTTATGGAACTTTGGGGAATTTTTATACACATTAATATTCTGTAGGCCTTTTCTTCTCCTCCTGTCTGAATCTAGTTAATCATTCAAATTATTCAAAACATACAAAATATTTTATTACTGAAATGAATTCAGTGTTTGCAACCTCCCACAATTCATATGCTAAAACCCTAACCCCCAAGTGATGGTATTTGAAGCCAGGCCTTTAGAATGATTAGGTCATAAGGGTGGAGCCTCATAATGGGATCAGGGCCCCTGTAAAGAGGAGGGCAGAGAGCTAGCTAGTCTTCTTTCCACCATGTGAAGACACAGGAAGGAGAGGGCCAGAAAGCAGGCATTCATCATGAACCCCACCATGCTGGCTGCCTCATCTTGTACTTCTAGCTTCCAGAACTGTGATAAATAAATACTTTTTGTTTAAGCATCCCAGTCTGTGGTAATCTGTTATAGCAGCCAGAGCTGACTCAGATCATTCCAATGTCATTTATAACCTACACAAAAATTATAAGAAAAATAATACGAGAAACAACTCACAATTCTCAAGGAACAAACCAAGAAGCATAATTTAAAAATTCTATAGCAGGAAAACTCCACAAAATGTAATACCTTTGTAAAAAAACACCATTAAACTAAAAGGGTTGGAGAATCCTCTTATAACCTTAGCAACATAAAGGACACACAGTAGGGACTCAGTAAGATCTGTTAAATTTAACTAGACAAAAAGTTACTTGGGGGAGTTCCCATCGTGGCTCAGTGGAAATGAATATGACTAGCATCCAAGAGGATGCAGATTCAATCCCTGGCCTTGCTCAGTTCAGGATCCAGTGTTGCTGTGGCTGTGGTGTAGGCTGGCAGCTACAGCTCCTGATTCAACCCCTAACCTGGGAACCTCCATATGCCTCAGGCGTAGCCCTAAAAAGACCAGAAAAAAAAAAAAAGTTACTTGTGTTAAAAAGATTTAATCATCAGTCACCAACAAAAAAACTAGTATTTACTGAAAATTCAAGGTTAAGCCTTTGCTCTTCAAAACGTGTAGTGGAGTCCTTGGGTCCCACAGATATATTAAGAAGCCGTATCAGTGAAAAGGAGGGCCAGATGGCCCCATGTGCTCTACTGTGTGACACATATTGAATTTCCACAAGGAGTTGATACCTATAAAGATTTTTGAGGCTAAAAATGAAGGCTTGAAAAGCACTGCTTTAAGCTAAGAAGACATTTTTATTTTTCCTATGTTGTCATAAATTGAGATGAGGAAGAAAAATTTATACTGATACTCAGCAGTCACTGTAATTATTTATTGGCATCTACATGTTTAATATTCCTGCATTATTTTAGTGGCTTTAGCAATTCCTCCTTAAAAATTAACCAAACAGAATAAAAGAAAATGTTTATGAGTGTATGAGAGAAAGGGAGGACCAGAAATAATTTAGGAATGCTTTTCCTCCCTTCTGAGGCAAACTTAGGGTTTCACTAACTTTCCGCCAAAGGAAGATACACCATGGAGCTTCAAAGTTCCAATCCTACCTTCATTTTCCTTTGCTTCGTGGACTGGGGACTCACAGAGACCCTGTTCCAGTCTATGGCAATGTGTGTGTGGCATCACCTCTTTTATCCCTGGTGATAACACATATATTCTCCCTTCTTCCCTGGCAATATAAATTTATATCTGGAAAGAATAAACAACATGATAGTATACTAATGGATGCATTTCTTTAATTCATTGTCCAATGTATAGAGAAGGTAGCTGAGGAAAGAAGACACATGAATATTTAAAACTAACACTAAAAACCTGTTTAATGAAAAACCCATTTAGCAATGATTTTCTGAGTGAAATAACATGACTTCCATCTAATAATTATAGATCATATTTTGCTATTACCCCTCTTATCAGGGATGTTGTTCTGCAGTTTCTTAAATGATCAGGTCACCGATTTCACTGCTTTTATCACCTACCCTATGGAATGGAAAAATTCCGCTTGGTAAAACAAGATTCTTAGAAATATAATGGGAAATTATTACACCAAAAGCCATGTTAAAAGTTATGACCCAGTTATGTTCAGGTAAATGGTCTTAATATTGCATTATAATTTTATATTCCTTATGCTGAAATTGCTGATTTAGCTTTGAATTTAAATCCTAAAGAGCGATGTAGAAATAAGCTTAACTTATGCAAATGAAAATATCAAGCTATAACATGTATTTCCCCTAAAGGAAGACATATCTACATTATTGTTGCATGGCAATTATGATGTATCTGCTCCAAAAGAGTGAAGAAAATGTCCAATAACACAAGAGCATATCAGTAATTACAGTATAAAACACAATGTTTTTTACAAACTACTGTAATGACAACAGAGTATATTTTCATAGTTCTGCGATTTTTCAGGAAGCAAGATCCTTAACCCACTGCAGCAAGGATCAAACTGGCAATGTACAGGGTCAAGCCGGATCAATAACCCATTGTGCCACAGCAGGAACTCCCTGGGAAGCACTCTTAACTATCTTATTCCTACTCTGCCTACATAAAGTTCCATGTGATCCAACTGAATTTACTATTTACTATGTGCTCAGACTAAGAACAAACAGATGAATAAGAAAAAAAAGCCTACATAATAAAGAGCTCACTAATAAAACTGTTTTCTCAAGGTTCAATTAAACATGGATCCAGAATTCATCATAGAGCTCGCTTTGCTGCCGTCTCTAGGAAAGACGGATCTGGAGATCCAATTTGAGTATTTCCAGAGAGAATTCTCATTCCTCTAAAGAAAGCACAAAAGTCTGACCATTCTAAATGAAATTCTTATTAAACTTGGAAATTGTATGAGGGCATACAAGCAGTTTTATATTTGCTAAAAGAAAAAGGTGAAAATCCCTGTTGCTCCATGAACTAGGAGCAGAAAACGCAGAGGTACATTACCTCTCTTTCCAGAGACTTCATAACCTACTTTTACCCACCTCATTATGTCCTGGGGGTAACTGAACCTACTTACTACCCCAAGAGACCAGTGACAGTCTCATAGGAGACTGCAGAACATATAGCTGGTTGTCAATAAAATTCTCCAGCCTCTGTTATTAATACCACAAAAAAAGTATCATTAAAATTTCAAATCATGTATTAAAACATTAATGTCTTCTTTGTTTTATTCTTTAAATAACCCATACTTTAGAGTCCTAATATTTACTTCATTTCAGCTCACTTTATCTATAACACACAAAAACTTCCCAACTTGGAATGGGAAAATAATGTGTACCTTTATATAGTAATATCCAAAAATGAGAAGCCCAGACAATTAGACAGAGAACAAGAATGCTGGATTCTTTGAAATAGAAAAATTAACTTTACGTATTAACCAATATACTACTATTATCTGCTACCCCACAAATTACAGCTAAAAGCTATCATGAATTACCTCACAGATCAGGTACTATCTTGATACTTCAGTTTTCAAGGATTTGTTTTGTATATAAAGTAGCTGTTTATTAGATTACTTTGGTTTATGAGCCTCAAGGTACTAACAGATTGTATTTGCATTTTTTATTTTCAGGAACATTCTGCAAAATCATCCACTTTTGAGCCAGTTTTAGATGAGGCCATGATCAGCTTTTGGATTACTCACAAACTTCAGCCTTGTCTTTACTGCACTCCTATTAACTGCATACAGCTGTCTGCTAAGATGCCTTACTCTCTTCCCTCTGCTCCCCTAACACTATTTCTTCTAGATTTCCCTTACTGATTTACATCTCCTTTTTCTCTAAACACTGAAGTGGCCTGGGGCTCAATTCTTGGATATTTCTTTGTCTACATGTCTCCCCTAGGTGGTCACATCTGGTTTTTTGACTTTAAATATTATATTTGATGACCCCAAATTTTGTATCTCTAATGACCTCTTCCCTGAACTCAGGTCCCCTCTGGCCAGCAACCTAACCTAGTTGGTGTGTGTGTGGGTGTGTGTGTGTGTGTGTGTGTGTGTGTATGTATATATATATATATATATATATATATATATATATATACGCTTTCTGTGTTCCAAATGAAAACTGATCCCAAACTGCTCACCTCAAATGCTCCTGTTTTACTCACTTCAGTAAATGACAGCTCCAATCTTTCAGAACAAGAAATTTTGAGTCATTTTTTCTTCAAATCTACATCTTATTTAACAGCAAATGATGTTGTATAACCAGAGCCAGACATTTCCCCCTATTTCTAATGCACCACCCTCATCCAAAACACCATAACCTTTACCTTAGACATTTTAAAAGACTTTTGATATCCCTACTTCCGTTCTTGCTCTTCTATGGCCCACTTTCACAGAGACATTAGATTTTAAAATCTTGATAGAACATGGCAGATAGTACCATTCTTTACCAAACCCACCAGGGGCTTCCACTTTCACCCAGAAGAAGTCCCAACTCCTTAAAATAATCTGCAAGGCTTTCCAGAATCTAATTCCCGGCTACATTTTGAATCTCATCTCCATCTAGACATCCTTGCTCACCCTACTCTAGCCCCACAGGCCTTCCCTATGTCTCTCAATCATGCTGGGCAAGCCTCCACCTCAAGTTCCTTCACTGTTCATTCTGACTGCTCAGAGAGCGCTTTTCCACCAGCTACCTGGATTCCTTTTTCACTTCTTTCAGGTTCCTAATCAAATGCTACATTGCCAGAGAGGTTTTCCCTAACCACACTACATTAACATGCTACTCTGCTTTATTTTTCTTCATAGCATTTTCCATTACTTGACTGATAGTCACTAATTATGTGTTTACTCTTTCCCCTCCTCCACTAGAATCAAAGTCTTGTGAGAGCCTGGGCCTTATTATTTCTGGTGTGTTACTACAATATATACCACTTCCAAATATTGCCTGCAATGTAGTAGATGCTCAATAAATATTTGTTAAACAAATGAATAAAAACCACAATATTAAATACAGAGGCAATCCCTTAATTTTCATATATAAAAAAATCCCTAGAAGAGATATGGGACTAGAAAGACACATACGGATAGATTGAGTCCAGTCCCAAAGGGAAAAAAAATCTTTTTCAAAATTTCTAATTACATTGTGCTTTTCAGACACCTGTTTTGAAAAATGTATTTCTAACATGTCATATACATACTTAATTTTATTTATTTTCTGCAAATTTAATAAGATAATTTATGTTGGAAAGACATTAAAATTCCTTATTTAATGTAGCTGTAATGATTTCTTGGTTCTCATGTGCTTTACTTCTCATAATCTTCTTGCTTTATATTTCTTTTATTACCGATAGGAAGAAGGCAATAAAATTCCCATAAGTACACCAGCAATGCTGTGAAGACAAAGAAATTGCCTTGGCTCAAAACTGTTGGCTAGAAGGCATTTCCACCATACAGTAGCTTTTAATACATCTCATTAGCCAATATATTAAAGTCCAAGTTTGGTGTAGAAAGGGAGTTTTATAGAATCAGTATACTCAAGTGTGAGCTGTGTAAGATCTCATTGTAAAGAAGGCAGAAAATTGGGGAAATTACCTCACATCATGATATAAATGTAATTGTGGTTCAGTCACCTCCGAGCTCTCAGTCAGCAGTTTTCAAACTTTAACATTTATTGAATCCCCTAGAGGTTCCTATTAAAAATTCAGGCCTCTCAGTTGCAACCCAGATAATCTGATTCAACAGTTCAAAAAGAGCTCAAGAAATAGTGTTTCTAACAAGCACCTCAGGTGATTCTGGCGTAGCTCTTCTGAGAACAACAATTTGAGAAATCCTGGTCTAAGTGAAGAAAACTATCAGGGCATCATTTTCGTGTATATAACTATTAGCTAATTTTTAAGAGATATATACTTTGTCTTGATGAATTATTTCCCCACATTCTCAAAATTCTGAGCTGACTGATATGATGGGAAGACTTTAACTCCTGTTTCATAATCTAACTGAAAGTAATCTAGGAGCTGTACTTCCTCATTTTCTCCTCCTTCATCCTCCTGAAATGAGACATATGATGAATTTTTGGCTATCATACCTATTTTTGAAGAGTGTAGATAATTTGTCTAGTACTGAATTTTAAGCCTCAGGCTATTCAGCATCAACATATAACTACAACTTCAATTACTCTTTCAGGAAATATTGCTTCATCTCAAGGGAAATACCATAATGGAGGTTTCTGAGGATACATTTTCTTCAAGACTGAGAAAGCTACATACAGCATTTAAAGTATGAGTAAATCTTCTCTTGGCAGAAACCAGAAAAACTACTTCAAGGTCAATATTAAAGACGAGTCGACATAGCCAGAAGTTTTGACATAATTAACATGCATGAGCAACAATATAATAAAAAATTGTTTGTGAAGACACATAACAAAAAGACCAAATTCTCCAAGACTTTTGTAAGCATACCGATTCCTTACAATTATGCTGTAACCATAGGTCTTTTAGTATTTTATTTAGTGTGTGATCTATAAAAATAAAAAATTAAAAAATAATTGAATAGAGACTACTCCTTGAAACTGAATGTTGAATTAGATAGTATACAACTAAAATCCCCTAAAAAACTATATTTTTACCATAGACTAAGAATCAACTATTGAAACTGACAGCACTAATGGCCTGAACCTAGCCACAACCCAGACTGGGACATGAACCCACATGCTGGGACTTGAACCCAGATTGGGACTCAAACCCATGAGCCAGGATTTGAAACCAGCCTAAACCCAAATTGGGACTCAAACCCAGCCAATACCCAGATAGGACTTGAACTCACGTGCTGGGACTTGAATCCCGCCAGAACCAAGACCGGGACTCGAACATAGCCAAAACCCAAATTGAGACTTAAAGCCACAGTTTAAATTAGAATCACTCACCCGACATCTGGACTTACTGAGGTTCACGTTCTTCGTGCCTCCGCACAGAAGGAATTCAGTGAGAGACAAAAGTGATAGGTAAGAAACAGATTTACTAAAGGCATTTGCGAGAGAAGCAAGCCAGCACGCAAAGAGGCTCTGCCGGCGGAGGACTAAGTGGGCTACTTTTATCGTCCAAGGAGAGTGGGGGTTGGAAAAGACCCGCCTCTTCCTCTTTCTCTAGTAGCTCCTCCTTAGTATCCGGTTAGGTGCCTATCAAATTAGCAGAAGGGCGGTCCTCAAACTCCCTTGGTCTGAATCTGAATGCGGGCCTTCCTCACCCCCCACCCAAATGACCTAGGGCATATCTCACACCACTAGTCAAGCAAGCCTGCCAAGTTCAGATGGCTTTCTTGAGCAGTTATTAATTTACAGTGATCTCCCAGAATTTCTTAGGTTTCCGTCTCTATCTGATGTCCCTTATTGGAGCTTCTACTACTACCTGTGCCTACTCCATCCCTGCCACTGCTAGATTTCCTTTGATTGTATTCTTAATTAAGTGACTTATTTGAGAGACTCCATATTTTTTATGATCTGTTACATGCCTATTAATATTTTACGGACATCCACAGTTTGTAGGAACAATGGAAAATTAATAGAAATAAATCCCTTTCTGATAATCCACAAGTAAAAAATATAAAAGTGAATATAACAGAGTTACAGGTGTTGTGTATATCAGAGCGGAATTTTTAGAGGCAAAATAATAAGATACCATGCTGGAAGAAAAGAAAATCTTCCTTTCCTAAAAATGAAAGAAAAATCATTCCATTTTAAGTAGGTTATGATTCAGCTATTTTACTCGTTTTTGTTTTGTTTTGTTTTTCCCCATCAGGGATTACAGGCTGACTTTCTTTGTAAAAAGGGAAAACAGAGGCTTGCTATATAGCTGGAGGCCCGTATCTTAACTCTGTCAGCAACCACAGCAGAAAAGATCCTATCTTTGCAAAAAGTATCAATAAAATCAGGGTTTTAGAGGAAGACAGCCCAACCCTGAAACAATGGCTCTGCCCAAGGCATGTGCTCATCAGCTTGGTTCTGGTCACAGTCACACCTTGATTGATGCTGCATTTGGAGTCAACTCGGCCAGGAACACTGTGCCCAGAGTGGGATGGTTCCTTTAAAGTAAAATCAGGGTTTCTTTGGGTGACAAACAGGAAACAGCAACTAAGAGGCAGGAAGGACAGATGTTCATCCCATCAAAAACTGCCATGCATTCAATTCATATGCTATTAGCAATAAAGTGACTTTATAGGGTAACTGTATAAGCAAATGTAGGGTAAGCTTTATTGTCCACACGTAGGGATAACAGAGAATTTCACACTGCTCTGTGCTGATCGGGATTAGAAATGCCAACATTGAAAGCACCTGCAGCTGCTTGTTATAGCAATGAGGCCCATTGTTTAGAGAGCTGTGGTGGGGGGCGGGGGTGAAGGGAGAGGGAGAGAGGGTGAGTGGGAAGGGGAAGAGAGGAGGAAACTTCCCTATGCCCATCACTCTCATATTTTGGGGATCACACCATGGATGCTTGTTTGGGGATTATTAAACAGAATGAAATTATCAAGTAACCCACAGCAGCTCTGCCATCCTATTTTAAAGGTGATTCTCAATGCTCCTGTACGCTGTGATTTCTTAAAAGCTTTCACCCACTCCAGAGAGAGATTCAGACTTAATTTATTGTAAGTCATCCAAAACTACTAAAATAGATCCTTCCTTATGTAGAAATGAAGACTGTTTTACTTTTTATTTTCTAAGTTACTTAAAAGTTCCTATTATTTTCTTGTCTAATTTCAATTTTAAATTTCAGTCAACATTGAACAGTTAAGAATTGAAGAATTAAGTTTGGAAAACATTCTGTGGTCCCACAAAATCATATATTGACTCAGTAAACTTACTTTTTTCCTTTGTAAGGTCCAACTGTGGATTTAGACTGAAAATTAGTAATGCAGCTGAGACAAGTATAGGAATTAAATCATCATTTTCTAATAGGAATGAAAAAATTAATCTGAATATTTTTGTTTGATAAAAATGATAAAACTAGATAAACCAAATTTCATGTGTGGTATTGAATTGCAATAACTCTGCCAGGGAGTTCCCATGGTGGCTCCACGGAAACGAATCTGACTAGTGTCCACAAGGACACGTGTTTGATCCCTGGCCTCACTCAGTGGGTTAAGGATCCGGTGTTGCCATGAGCTGTGTTATAAGTTGCAGATGCGGCTTGGATCCCACATTGCTGTGACTGTGGCGTAGGCCAGCAGCTGTAGCTCCGATTCGACCCCTAGCCTGGGAACTTCCATATGACATGGGTGTGACACTAAAAA
>PVHT020004020.1:22450249-22532398 GCA_004024745.2 Catagonus wagneri
CGTGACTCAGTGGTTAACGAATCCAACTAGGAACCATGAGGTTGCGGGTTCAATCCCTGTCATCGCTCAGTGGGTTAAGGACCCGGCACTGCTGTGGCTGCGGCGTAGGCCAGTGGCTACAGCTCCAATTAGATCCCTAGCCTGGGAACCTCCATATGCTGCCAGCGTGGCCCTAGAAAAAGGAAAAAAGACAAAAAAGAAAAAACAAAAGAGCAAGTTGATAGATCATCCAGTTTAACCTCTATTTCATAGAAGAGTCAGTTAAAGTACATAGCAACTATGTAATGTGTCCAAGGTCATGGACTTAACTAAAATTATAATAAAACACCTGGATTGAAGATAAGTGGTTTTTTCCTCTTTTTAATACTTTATGGTACGACAATGTCCTATGCCTGTCAATAGTCATCTCTTTTCTTACCATCTTCAGATCTGGCTCATTTAATATGCAAACCTTATAGCCCTAAGCAGGCAACAGACATAGAGGGAAATGTTTGAAGTGATATGTAAAAAGATTAGGAAAATATTATCCTTCCAGGTTTTTGTTTACTGTGAAAATCATGCCTTTTGTTCTTTGCTATTTTATTATAATTAACGGGGGACGTAATTAGTATGCCAGTGGCTTTTTTTTTTGTCTTTTTGCCTTATCTAGGGCTGCAGCCGCGGCATATGGAGGTTCCCAGGATAGGGGTCTAACATGAGCTGTAGCTGCCGGCCTTTGCCACAGCCACAGCAACGCAGGATCCGAGCCGTGTCTGCCACCTACACCACAGCTCACAGCAATGCTGGATCCTTAACCCACTGGTGATGGTTATTCTGACTTGGATATTTGTCAGCCATTCTCTCACAAACATATGATGTGAGCATGTAACTTCAAGTAAAACAACTCACAAGGTTTCAATTGAAAATTAGAATTTTGTAAAACTAATATTCACCATTATTAACTTGACTGCTTCCAAATTCTTAAAGGCTATTCTGATGAAATCAGAGGTGATAAGAAGTATGATTTCATAAAATGTTGCATAATGAAATGTGTGAATACTTGAAAGTTATGAATAATGTAATGTGAACCAATATTTTCCAGAAAACTCATCTCATTAATTGTGTTATAAGATTATTTACGGGGGTGGGGAATCCATTCAAAGTGCAAGATGACCAAAGAATTTTAATGTAACAGCATATGAAAAATTTACTGATAGAATTTCAGATTTCACATTGGAGCTAATCTTTAATAAAAATCCCCTTGTTACATTTTGGTGTGGTTTTTAAAATGAATTCCAAAGTTACCTGAAAAGGTTATTAAAGTACCCCTTCATTTTTTTAACTCATGTGTGTGTTCAACTAGATTTTTTTCAGCTACTTTTAACAAAAACAAGACTGTTTTGAATGCAGAAGCAGATAGGAGGAACCAGCAATCTTATTAAGCCATACATTGAAGAGATTTATAAAACTGTAAAATAATGCCACCCTCTCCATGGATTCTTTTTAAATTTGGAAAATATAGTTATGTCCTCATAAAAATACAACATTTCTATAGTGGCTTTGTTACTGATATTTTAAATTAATTAACATTAGTAACTTAAAAATCTACTCATTTCTAAAATGGCAAATTTTAAGGAAAGAATAAGCAAAAGAAATTGTGCTCTCAATAATTTTAAATAGTGTCATGGAGCTGAAGCCTAAACAGCTTAAAAACAGTTGGTCTGATACTCAATTAAGCAAGATATCAGGATAAAAACAATTAAGAAATAAGTTGCATTTCTTTACACTAACAATAAAATATAAAAAAGGGAAAGTAAAAAAAAAAGTCCTTCTTAGGATCACATCCAAAAAAAAAAAAAAATACTAAAAAAATACTGAGGAATAAACCTCACCAAAGAGGTGAAAGACTTATATGCTAAGAACTACAAAATGTTAATAAAGGAAATTAAGGATGATTCAAAGAAATGGAAAGACATCTATGCTCTTGGATTGAAAGAATTAATATTGTTAAAATGGCCATACAACCCAAGCAATCTACACATTTAGTGAGATCTCTATAAAATTACCCATGGCATTTTACACAGAACTAGAACAAATAATCCCAAAATTTATATGGATCCTTAAAAGAACAACTGCTAAAGCAATCCTGAGGAAAAAGAACAAAGCAGGAGGCATAACTTTCCAAGATTTCAGACAATACAACAAAGCAAGAATAATCAAAACAGTATGGTGCAAATAGATGTGCTCATCTTAAAATACCTTTCTAACTAAAGTGTGGCTCAAAGGCTAGAAATGGAGATAATTTTGCCTAATTTAAAATCTGAATCAGCACAGCCTATGAGAGTCCTCTTTATATTTGTGTTCACAATTACACTGTTAAGGTCTGGGTCTGAGATATCACTTAGAGGGTTGGTTTTTTCTTTTTAAGCTGAAATTTGATTGATAATCTCATGCCTAGATTAAAACACTTGTGATGTATAAAGACAATAGCAATCAAACAAACTGATCAATAAACAAACATAACACTGAAAACAAACAGAAAAAACAGCAACATGGTATTGGCCACAAAACAGACATACAGATCAATGGAATAGAATAGGAAGCCCAGAAATGAACACACACACATAAGGACAATAAAAGAGGAAACAATATAGACTTGGGAAAAGACAGTCTCTTTAGCAAGTGTTATTGGGAAAGTTGGACAGCCACATAAAAATCAGTGAAGTTAGAACACACCCTCACACCACACACAAAAATAAACTCAAAATGGCTTAAAGACTTAAACATAAAACATGACACCATAAAACTCCAAGAAGAGAACATAAGCAAAAATTCTCTGACATAAACCTTACAAATGTTTTCTTAGGTCAGTCACCCAAGGCAATAGAAATAAAAAATAAACAAACAAATGGGACCTAAACAAATTTGCAAGATTTGTATAGCAAAGGAAATCATAAACAAAACAAAAATACAACCTACAGAATGGAACGGAGTTCTTGTCATGGCTAAGTGGAAATGAATCTGACTAGTATTCATGAGGATACATGTTTAATCTCTGGCCTCACTCAGTGGGTTAAGGATCCAGCATTGCTATGTTGTAGGTCTCAGACAAAACTTGGATCCAGTGTTGCTGTGGCTGTTGTGTAGGCTGGTGGCTACAGGTCCGGTTTGACCCCTAGCCTGAGAACCTCCATATGCTGCAGTTGTGGCCCTAAAAAAAGACACACAAACAAAAAAAAACCCCACAGAATGGAAGGAAATATTTATAAATGATGTGACATTTTTTTAATTTCCAAAAAAAGAAAAACAGCTCATACAATCAATAACAACAACAACAACAAAAAAAAAAAAACAAGCAAACAACCCCATCAAAAAATGGGCAGAAGACCAAACAGAATTTCTCCAAAGAAGACACACAGATGGCAAGAGGCAAATGAAAAGATGCTCATCATTGCTAATTATTGGAGAAATGTAAATCAAAACTACAATGAGGTATCACCTCACACCAGTCAGAATGGGCATCGTCAAAAATCCTACAAATAACAAATGCTGGACAGAGTATGGAGAAAAGGGAACTCTTTTACACTGTTGGTAAGAATGTAAATTGATGTAGTCACTAGGAACAACAGTATGGAGGTTCCTTAGAAAACTAAAAATAGAGTTGTAATATAATCCAGCAATCCCAATTCTGGGCATATACCCAGACAAAACTATAATTCAAGAAGATACACGCATCTCTATATTCATAGTAGCACTATTTACAATAGGCAAGACATGGAAACAACATAAAAGTTCACTGACAGATGGATAAAGAAGATCTGGTGTACGCACACACATACACTGGAATATCACTCAGCCATTAAAAAGAAGAAAATAATTCCATTTGCAGTAACATGGATGGACTTAGAGATTATCATAGTAAGTGAAGTAGGTCAGAGAGATAAAGACAAATACCATATGATATCACTTAGCAAAATCTAAAATATGACACAAATCAACTTATCTATGAAACAAAAACAGACTCACGGATACAGGGAACAGACCTGTGGTGGGGAACAAGAGGAGGAGGAGGGAAAGACTGGGAGTTTGGGATTAGTAGAGGCCAACGATTATATAAAGGATGGATAAACAACACGGTTTAACTGTATAGCACAAGGAATAACTATATTCAATATCTTGTGAAAACTATAATGAAAAAGAATATGAAGAGGAATATACATATATATAAAATCTGAGTCACTTGGCTGTACACCAGAAATTAACACAACTTTGTAAATCAACTATACTTCAAAAATAAAAACAAAACCGTCACTGTAAGTCTCAACTTTCATGAGACACTAACTGATAATTATAACAATCTCTTCAAGTGGCCTCCCTATTCCCATTCTCACTCTAATCTGCCCAGGCTGTTACCAAATTGGTATTTCTAATCCACACATCTCAATACTCACCAGAAAGGAAACTTAATAACATCTCTCTCTCCTGTAGGTAAAAACTCTAACTCTGTGACAAAGTTTAAAAGGGCATCGTGATCAAATGCTTAACTGCTGCTAATATTTGCTGCAACTCTCCTTCACCACTGGACAGGCTGGTCAGCTGAAAACCCCTATATCACTCTCTCTTGCCCTTGCAGCCAAAATCTTTTCTTATCTCATCCACCACCCTACACATCTCACCACGGGCATTTACCTTCACTTCAGGACTTTTGCAAGTATCATCTACAGAAATTCTTTCTTGCTGTTCTTGCTGTCTATGGAGAAAACTGATCCTTGTTTATTTTGTGTCTTCCTTCCTAAAATATTTCTGTATAGTATCTATAACCCTGTATCTACTGCACATGAACCACAGATCAATGGATTCCCCATAATCTGAGGGAAGAAAACTTTTTTTTTTCAATATTGCCATGAGTGGACTGTGGTTTTCAGATGCTGTTATTCTTGTATAGCTGGATACACCCAGTCATTTAGATATTGTCTTTAAGCCAAAAAATTGCCCTGCTTTTGCTATATTTCAGTCTGGAAACTACAGGTTTGCTTCACCATCTGGCTCCTTATTAGATTCTAATGTTCAGTTCATTTCTAAATATAAAAACTTCTCAGTCTTTTCTACGCATTTGGTCAAATTCCAGTGTGCTGAAATAATTGTTCCTGTCCATTTTGGTATAGCCTTATGTTCATTTTAGGGAGCATATTTATAGATCTCTTCATTTGGTCATGACCCAAAGTTCGACCCTCTGATACTTATTTTAAAATTGTTTATTATTGATTTGTTACATTTTTTTTGTCTTTTTGCCTTTTTTTTTATGTGGAGCTGCACCCGCGGCATATGGAGGTTCCCAGGCTAGGGATCTAACAGGAGCTGTAGCTGTCAGCCTTTGCCACAGCCACAGCAACACGAGATCCAAGCCGCGTCTGCAACCTTCACCACAGCTCACGGCAACGCCGGATCCTTAACCCACTGAGCAAGGCCAGGGATCGAACCCGCAACCTCATGGTTCTTAGTCAGATTCGTTAACCACTGAGCCACGAAGGGAACTCCGATTTGTTACATTTTTAACACTGGAGAAATATTCAAGTGTGCTTGGCTCATTGTTATATCAATTACATCCCTGTACATAATCACTAAATGGTACTTTTTATGTGTTTAGTTAACATCCTAACAAGGCATGTTTGAGAGCTGTGAGCCTTGGATTATGAGGTAGGCACCTGACATGTCTTCTCTAGGGAGCAGAGTAAAACATATTCTGTGCCTCAGTACAATTATGGTGTATTACATGAATATGTCAGTAGATTAGGGCAGACACAAAGTGAAGGGAGTTCAGAATAACAATAAAACAATAAGGGGAATGAAAGGAAAGTTTTAAAAAGAACATTTGGTTGAGTCATATTAATTTAAAAATGAGTGAAGTAAACATGATTTCTATTAATAAGTAAAGGCTTTAGAAATTGGAGTGCCCATATAACTCAAGAGCCAAAACCCCACACTATCTAATTAAATAGGCAGAAGATCTTAATAGCTGTTTTTCCAAAGAAGACATACAGATGGCCAACAGTACATGAAAAGATGCTCAAAATCACTAACCATCAGGGAAACACAAATCCAAATCACAATAAAATATTATTTCACACCCATAAGAATGGCTATTATCAAAAATATAAGAAATAACAAGTTTGGATAATGATATAGAAAAAAGGGATCACTTTTGCACTGTTCAGAGGAATGTAAATTGGTGCAGCCACTGTGGAAAAAAAGTATGCAGGTTCGTCAAAATATTAAAAAATAGAACTACTATATAATCTAGCAATGTCACTTCTGGATATTTATCCAAGGAAAGTGAAAACACTAATGTGAATAGATATATGTTCATTGAAGCATTCCTTACCATAGCCGATATACAGAAAACCTAAGTTTCCATCAGTGGATGAGTGGATAAAGAATATATGGCTTATGTATACAGTAGAATATTATTTAGTCATAAAAAGAATGAAATCTTGCCACTTACAACAACATAGGTGAACCTTGAGGGAATTATGCTAAGTGTAATAGAGAAATACAAATACTGTGTGATTTCATTTATATGTAGAATCTAAAAAACAAAACAAAAAACCAAGCTCATAGATAAGAAAAAAATATATAGGTTATTGCTAGAGAAGGCAGGGGAGTGGGAAAAAGGTAATAGGTGTCAAAAGCACAAACTTCCAGTTATAAAATAAGTCATGAGAATGTAACGTAAAGCATCGTGCCTATAGTTAGGAGTACTATATTGCATATTTGAAAGTTTCTAAGAATAAATTTTTCTTTTTTAGGGCCACCCCCGTGGTATATGAAAGTTCCCAGGCAAGGGGTAGAATCTGAGCTACAGCTGCCAGCCTACGCCACAGCAACGTTGAATCCTTAACCCCATGAGCGAGGCCAGGGATCAAACCCACATCCTCATGGATCCTAGTCAGATTCATTAACCACTGAGCCATGAAAGGAACTCCTAAGAGAGTAAATCCTAAAAGCTCTCACACAAAAAAGAAAAAAATTATAGATATGTATGATCACAGATGGTAACTAGACATTGTGGTGATCATTTTCCAATTTCAAATCATTATGTTGTACATCTGAAACTAATATAATATTACATGTCAATGCCTCACTTAAGAATATTACCTCAATTTAAAAAGGAAATTAGGGAGTTCCCGTTGTGGCTCAGTGGTTAATGAATCTGACTAAGAACCATGAGGTTGCAGGTTCGATCCCTGGCCTTGCTCAGTGGGTTAAGGATCTGGCGTTGCCGTGAGCTGTGGTGTAGGTTGCAGACACGGCTCGGATCCCGCGTTGCTGTGGCTGTGGTGAAGGCCGGCGGCTACAGCTCCTGTTAGATCCCTAGCCTGGGAACATCCTTATGCCGCGGGTGCGGCCCTAGATAAGGCAAAAAGACAAAAAAATAAAAATAAAAAATAAAAAATAAATAAAAAGGAAATTAGAATGCCTATTTCTCTTTGATATCATGTGAAAAATATAATTTGACAGACTGAGCATATACTATTGGTGGAACTAGAATCAATCCACTTCTGAAATACTAAAATCTATGTATTACATACCTGCAGATTCTCAACACATGATGCTTTAAAGAGAATAAAAACCATACTACTGTTAAAAAAATCTATTTGAGGATAAAGGAGGATTTCAGATCCAGATTTAGTAATACAATGAGCAAAGACTGCTCCAGGCAAACATCATATAAGATCCTGATAGGACTCAAAAGATCTGATTTAGAAAAAGGAATGTTTTTATAGATCTTTCTAAATCAAAGCTACCTATGTCACGTCCTCTATTTCATACAGAGCAGCCCTCCCCTTGGAATTTACTGGATATTTTCCTGGCCCCATTAATCATGCTCTTATTTTACCTCAGTCCTCATCTGTTTTCTGTCATCATTTCCTTAATGACTTACAGAGATGACAGTGGGAACTCTTACTTCTGTGTTCTAAACCAACTGAGAACAGCCGATAGTTTGATGACACTGTTTTCACTGTAACAACAACCATGGACTATAGGGCTTCAGCTTGAAGCTGAGCTTGGCATGTTTCTTCTCTACCTTTCTCTGAATTTAATTGATGAAGCAACTGTGTAAGGAAAGAATGGAAAAACTACAGGGATGCAGATGCCCAAGTACAAAAGAAGCCTTGCCCTAAGACGTCTAATGAAGAGGTAGAGTTATCAGAGGGATATAGGAAGGAATTGCAGTTAGTCTGGGCAATAATTAGTGAGAGCTAGGGCAAAAGCAAGACCAAGAGAGAAAAATCAGAGAAGACCAGAAGGGACAGGACTATACCAGGACTGTGACTGTGAACACGTTATGTAAATAGAAATACTGTAACAGTAGACATAATTGGAATCAGTCCAATAGATTTTCAAATATATTTACTTTCCTCTTATCTATAATTTAGATAGAAACTATATCCATTTTTCTGGGTTAGGGATTAAAAATTCTCTCCAAGGGCCTGGGCAAAAGGCCCACTAATTCAGGGAAAGGCACAGAAGCAAAATCCATCTATCCTTGGAAGAAGGGAAGGAAAATACTTGGCCTAAGATCCTGCATAAGTCTGCTATCACTGAAGGATAAGTTGAAATTCTCTTCCAGCCAAGAAATATCATACAGAGAAGACACAGACATATCATGATGATGGGAGGTTGGCTAACGCAGCTAGACCCTGAGGCCCAGACTCACAGAGTCTAAGACTGAGGCTAAACCAGGAGAACAGAGATCCCACTGTGCCCATTCTGAGCTTAGCACCTAATAATGCGCAATACTAGTTTACTGCTGGGGTCTGTGTAAGACTGTGGTTAATGATGCTCTGTGTGGCTAAGGTACGAAAGGACTGCTACTGTCATGGAATCAGGAGCACTGAGAAAAATCCTCTGTTCCACAGACACTGTAGTAGGGAAAATGAATAGCAGCTCACTCTTGGAAATTTTCATTTTTTAAAGATTTACTGAAGTATAGTTGATTTACAAGGTAGTAAAAATTTCTGCAGTACAACAAAGTGATTCAGTTATACATGTACACATATCCATTCTCTTTCAGATTCTTTTCCCACAGAGATTATCACAGAATATTGGGTAGAGTTTGCTGTACTATATATACACCAGGTACCTCTTGGCCAAATGTCCACTGGAACTCTTGGATGTCTGAGGAAATTGTAACAATGAAACCCAAATCCAATACAAGCTCTGAATAGACTGATTCAGTAGCTTGACTGAAGAGAAGGCAAGCACACTTGTGTGTTAGCTTGATTTGGAAAACATAAAAATAAGGAAGAAAGATTATTTTTTATCATGTAAAATTTCTAATGATACACAGAGAAGGTGAAATATATGTTAAATTCCTTTCAGGAAAATTTGCAATATTCTATCCTAGTCACAAATCCTTAAGGGCTGAAGAGTAGTATGAATTTGCTTTAAAGTCATTCTGATGAGTATTTTCATAGAGGAGAAGTTAATTATATAGACTCAAAAATTTAAAAACCTGTAGTCTATAACACATCATTTGCTGACCAATATTTCTTTCTGTGTTTTTACTGTAATTTTGAAGCATGATGTTTTGTGTCTGGTAGTACTTTTTTTTTTTTCATTTTAGGGCCACACCTACCACATATGCAAGTTCCCAGGCTAGGGGTGGAATCAGAGCCATAGCTGCTGGCCTACACCAGAACCATAGCAACACAGGATCCAAGCCATATCTGCGGCCTTCACCACAGCTCACAGCAATGCCAGATCCTCAACCCATGGAGTGAGGCCAGGGATTGAACCTGTGTCCTCATGCATATTCGTTGGGTTTGCTACTGCTGCACCACAACAGGAACTCCTGGTAGTACTTTCTATTACATAATTTTTACAGAGTCATACAGTGCCTGGAATAGGGTAAGATTTCAATAAATAATAGAAATCTGCTATATCAGTTACTTTTCATTGTATATTATATTCATACAATACACTGATTATATATGACTTTCTCAAGACCCATCAGGATGGTCTCAAGACCCATCAGTGATGAAGGACCATCACTGTCTTATCCCCAGCATCTAACACAGTGCCTTGCACACAGAAAGCTCTCAACTGCAAGGAATGAATGCAGACATGAAAAACTATGCTGCTGATAACAAAAACTCAACAATTATTGATCTTATTACCTAATTTTGAGTGTCATTACATCTCAACATACTTTTCTTCTATACAGAAATTAGTAAATCACTTTAAATTTAAAATACAGTATGGACTCAATAGTATCTCTGCAAAGTATCTCTAGATTATATTAAAACTTTATGATTTGGACTTCTGTTTTTGCTGATGGCCTATCTACCTTTCTCCCAGGTTTTCTCCCTTACAGCTAAAAAATCTCTGGACACAACAAGTAAGCACAGGAAATCTCTGAAAGGTAGAAAGAAAAGGGTGGTTTCTACGGACTTCAGGACTTAAGGAATGACTTGGCAATGAGTTGCATGGCTTTCCTTACTGTCTCTCATATACACGGGGCAGCACACTGCCTAACTTCCAACCTAAAACTGCCAGCAGGCACAGAAAGATAATCACCAGAGAAATTCTGGTCCCTCTCATCAAAGGATCAAAGCCAGAAAAAAATTTTGACAATACCCACCCTACTCCAGACAAATATCAAAAGAAAAACATTGTCTCTCCTTGACAGGAGAAAATCTTCAAGATCTAGGGCTAAGCAAAGATTTCTTAGACTTTACATAAAAAGTATAATCCATAAAGAGAAAAAACTGGACATATAAGTTAAAATTTTGGCTTTGTAAAAGACCCTCTGAAGAGGATAAAAAGCCAAGCTACAAACTGATAGCAAAACTTTGCAAACCACATATCCAACAAAAGATTAGCGTCTAGAATATATGACTTCTCAAACCCCAACAATGAAAAAACAATTCCAGTTAGAAAATTAGCAAAAGATATGAATAGATATTTCATCAAAGTGTATGTACACATGAACAACAGGCACATTATTAGGCAACGGGCAACTGCAAATTAAAACTTCTTTATTAATGTGTGTTCAAATCTTTTGCCCATTTTTGATTCAATGTTCTGTTTCTTTATAGTTGCATGCTGAGAGTTTTTTCAGAATATTTGTTTTCTATTCTGAAAACAAGTCCTTGACCAGATATGTGTCTTGCCACAAATTTTTCTGAGTCTGTGGGTTTCATTTCTATTTACTTTACAATGTCTTTTGAAAAGGTGTTTAATTTCTCTGCAGTCCACTTTATCATTTATTTTTCCTTGTGAATTGTGTTTAGAATTGTATTTGAGAAGTCTTGATTTTAATCTATCATCAGAAAGATCTGATTTTATATTTTGTTATACATTTTTATGTTTAAATTTTGTAATAAGTCTATCTTATATATGATGTGAGGTACGGACTGCAATCCATTTAAAAATATTTTGTCTATTTCAGTACGTGTGTAAAGGAATCATTTAGAGGTTTTATGTAAAAGCATTAACCGTCATCCACAGAACAAAACCTTTTCTTTTTGTGTCTTGATAAATATATAAAATAATGTAAGCCATAAATGCAAAACTCATCTCTTGTCGTTTAATTAAAAAAATTCTTTACTGATTCACCAAGTTGTCCTTCATTAGCATTATCAAACATTTCATTATTTGCTTACTAGCCTCATTAGATTTCCTAAAAATAAACCAGGTTTAGATTTCTCTACTCAACATTTAAAAGTCTCTACTATCCACAATGTATTGATATTTATCATTCTAAAACACACTGTTTAATAGAAATGTATCTGTGGTGTCTTACATGTTTCATGATGTACGTGCTTTAATTGTGTTGCCCTATGTTAATCGTTTCCTTACTTTCCTTAACAGTAACACAGCTGAATTAGAACTATATTTCTGGTCTTCCCTTTTTTCTTTCCCTAACATATCACAAAGCTTTGAAGAAAATTCTTGGTTTCCTATAGACAAGACTTCCCAATGATGTGAATTTCAGGGAATTAAGCTCCAGAATTCAAGCACATTCATTTGCCCAAAGCTACCTGGTAGCCAGAAGTAGATGACAGAATAAAAAGGGTGTTGTGAAGACTGACATACTCTAATTCACATTTCTAAGGCATGCATTTTCTTAATGAAGCTGGTGGCCTAATGCAGAAAGACATCTGTTGCCCTCTTGGCAGTGAAACCTTTGCTATTTCTATCTAAGGGCTAATGAGCTAAATCCAATGAGTGAAACAAAGTAATAAATAAAAATGGTACCTGATATATTCTTACTAGTACCAAAAAATTAAGTTTGAAATTAACGGTGTAACATCAGCCACAGTTCATAATGGACAACGGAATCTTTGAAGACTAGGAGTTCATAAAAGAGTTGGTGACTGTTTTGTGACACAGTTAATTTATGCTGTTTCATCGGACTCTTCCAGTAGCAATGCCTTTAATCAATGTTTTGACTTTGATATATTTCTTTTGTTTCCCCTCTCAGTAGTTCCCTTAGAAAAACATTCCGTGAAAGCCAACACTGGTTACAGGCTAGAGGAATACAGGACTCTGAAATCAATTTTCCTTGGGGGACAATGAAGTTTCCTGGGAGAAAGGATTTGAGTTTGGATTTGAAGGATGGCTTCTGTAAGAACTTCCAAGTGTGTTGGCATTAAATAAGACATTCTAGGGGGGAAAAAAGAACAACATACTGAGAAAATATGAAAGATTTTTGTTATCTAAATGATAAATTGTTCAATGACTCCATGGGTCGACCAGTCATGTGAGTTATATTCCTGGAATTGGCAGACGTGACTCTAGAGCCATGACAACAAAAAAGAGGCAGATTATGTTTCATGACGTCATGATGTACTAAAATTAAAATATCAAAATCAGTAGTCTCTCCCAATCACTTTATTTTACATATAAGAAAGCAGCACAACAGCAGCTCTATGTACACAGAGATCCTAAATACAAGGACTGCATGTTCTCAGGTCCACTGTTAGGCCATGTTATAAGATATGCTAAAATTCCAGGCAAAAGGGAATTCTATTTTCCAATAATTCTCAGGAAAGGAAAAACAAAAGTTTTTTCAAGGCAAAGTGCTACTGTATGAGAATAACAAGGAAAGACTAATCTCCCAGGTCATTTTATATAAAGGATAAGTATCCTTCATAAAACACACTACAACTCCACCACCATTAAAAAAAGAAATAATCATCTACTGACCAAATTAAAATCGCAATACTGAGGAAATACATTTCTGATGTTATGATAGGCACAGCTTTATTGTCAGACTTTAGAAATACATTCATTATCAATCTTTTGTAAGGTAATAAAGGGAGGGGTACTTTCAAAGGAAGAAAACTTCACAACTAAACTTTGGAAACAGAATTCTCCTAAGGTCTAAGAATAATTAAGTTGACCTAGATATATAATTCAGGAAATCTTATTATGGAAACATACTGAGTTTCTTTTTCCTTCTTTCATTGTGGTGGCCCTAGAGTAAGTATTTCATTTTAATCAAATGATCAAATCGATTAAATAAAACATCTGATGGTATTTCCTTCCAGATTTGGCTAGTGTTCAAACTAAACCAATTTTCATCAAGTCAAAGTACCTGCAGCCTTTGTTGTTCAGAGCTTCCCTTTCCTGCTGAAGATGTGCTTATTTTTGTAGTTACAAAAATGGTAGCCAAAAGCAAAGAAAACTTTAAATCCACACTTTCTTTCAAATTGTGCAGATGATATAAAATACTGGCTTGTGAACAATAATGTTCTGCCAGCTATGTGAAAAAGGAGTGTTCAGAAAACAGTCAATAATAAAAACACAATGAACTTAAAAAAAACACTCAGGGATTGCTTTAATTTGCTTTGTTTTTAAAATTAAACTCAGGAAACTTTTTATCTAAGCTAATCTTACTTAATTTTCACAAAACAACATGCTGGAAGATCTGTTCAACAATGACCTAATTCTCATCATTTTCCATTATAAATTTAAAGCACGGGGGATTATTCAATATCATATAATATCCTATAATAGAATAAAATCTGAAAAAAACTGAATTACCTTGCTGAATACTTGAAACTAATATTTAAAATCAACTATATTTCAATTAAAAGTTAAAAAAAATACACTGCAGTGTGAATTTGACAGAGTACTATTTAAAACTCCAAGATATATTTTCCCAGTATATTACTAAAGGACTTCTATATGTCATGTTAATGTCATAGTTTTCCTGTTTACCCTTAAGATTATTGGGTTTTCATTTTGCTTTTTAGGGCCAAACCTATGGCACATGGACATTCCCAGGCTATGGTCAAATCAGAGCTGCATCTGCCGGCCTATGCCACAGATAACAGCAACACAGGATCTGAACCACATCTACAACCCACACCACACCTGACGGCAAAGTTGTATTCTTAATGCCCTGAGAGAGGCCAAGGATTGAACCCACATCCTCATAGATACTAGTTGGGTTTGTTACCACTGAGCCACAACAGGAACTCTCAGGATTATTATTTTTGATAATGAATTTCCAATCTGTGCAAATTTTATGCTTGCACCTGAATTTACATGGCTAACTGGGCTGGGTACAAATTATAAGAAAACTGTAACATTAAGTTTAGTTTAATTAGCAAAAAGCTAAGCAAGTTCAGGTGGCATTTATTATATCTGATCTTACATATAATAAGTACTGATTATTTATTCAAAAAGGAATACTCAGAGATTTAATTACAGTGTAAAACTAAGTATTTTCAGATTTATGCCATATCAGGAAAGGTGAACCTATCTTAATTCAAATATCATCCATTTACCATGTGCTTATATTGACTCATCCCGAAGTCTCTATGCATATATGAGCCCCGAATATTTTGGCTTAGAAAAGAGGCTATTTATAGCTAACACCTACATTCATGATTAAAATTACTTATGAAAGAGTTGATTTTATCATCAGCTTTGGAAAAGGGGCATAAATGAACTACTCCGTTCATATTACAACTATTTTTCCCTCCACTGATAATCTCTTTCTTAGAGTTACTGTGACCTTATCAGTTTTCTTATCAGTTTTCTTATCTCCTTGACCTCTACACCAGGCTAACTTTAAACCTGTGTGAATTCAAAAAAGTGTATTATTTATGCTTTAATATCCCAACAGACATACTTTACTCACATTAATAATATCCAATTTAGCAATGCAGCAATTAGGAAAGTAAGACAATGCCTATTGAAACATTCATCAGCTTATTATCTTCCTCACTTATTTTGCTCCACCATGGGTTTTATTTCATTCATGTCTCTTATTCTAGATATTTTATTATCTAATATTCTTTGTTAACAACTGAGATAAAATTTAACTTAGTAGGAAGGTTTCTGAGACAAAACCCACCAAAGACAACTGAAAATATATATGATGGAAAAGATTCTAAAAACTGTTCTAAAATTTGGAAGACAGATTTTCTTATTTTTTGAGTTTTTAAATTTCCTTGTGAAAAAATGCTGTCTTTTCTCTCTGATTAAACTTAAGTACAATTTGAAGGAAAGGGTGAAACAATTATTAAGAAATATTTGTTCAAAAGATTCAAAGAAAATAGTCCAGCATAAGGCAATAAATCAAAGGATAGACACTTAGAAATTAAAGTTGAAATCCTAATTATGATACCTTGCACTGCAAACATACCACTTTTTGTGAGCTAATTAGTCTTTTATATTGGAAAGTGGTGTAATTGAGTCTATATGGTTATGAGAGATGAAAGTGAAAACAATTGCACATTTCCAGACATTTATATTCCTGAATTATCTAACATAATTGTTTTTTTTTATTTTTGCAGGTAATTGGCTTACAACTTTTACAAAATTATTGGAATACATTCTCGTGTTGAAGACTTTTCATAATCCATATTCAAACAACTTCATTTGAAAGGCTTCAGAATGTTACAATGTGTGTGTGTGTGTGTGTGTATACACACACACACACACACACACACACACACACACACATTGTTTTACTAAAAGGGGGACACTTTATGGATAAGCTAATAAAATATTTCATCATACTTTCTTATGGATGGGAATAGTCTTTTTGTTATAAAGTCAATATAAATATTTCAGACATATCTAAAACAGTAGGCAGTACACTCAATTTAACCAGTGTAGGCTAATTCTATAATGTTTTTCTATTATTGAAATTTTGTATGGTCTTTTACATAGCTGTGTCCATAATTTTACACTGTAATTTTCAAATATGAAAAATATGAGGAATTAAAAGAACTGAGAGAATATCATCTATTCAAAAAGACCTTGAAAAAAGAGAATAAAATATTAGTACATGTTTTGAATTCAAAGAGGATCAAATTAAGTAACTTATGTGTGAAGGGAAACAGCGCAAATTTTGAAAGAGAGAAGTGTTTGGTTATGTTGGCAAGTGAAATATTGTTAAATACTATTTTGTTCAAAGAATGGGTTAGTAGAACCTGTAAAATATTAGTCAGTTTAGGTTCCTTCCAAAAACATCCAAATCGTAGAGCTAAATGTCAACAAATTCTTATTTTGCATTTTCCTTACCCATGCAGTTCATGTCCTAGATGGCCCTGCCCCACACAATCACAGACACCCAGGCTGATGGAAGCTATGCTGCTTTGTATTTTTTACCTAGAACATGAGGCACCTTGCTTATTGCAATAGGAGAACTCAGAGAATACCTTAGTTAGAAGCTCTATCCTGGAAGTAAAACTCCTCACTTTTCACAGCCTAATGAACAGAATTCATTGTCTCTGGCTCACTATCAAGAAGCAGAAAAATATAATCTTCTCTATAGATCCAGAAGGAGAAGAAAATTAGATGTTAGGACCAGTGTTGTTCATTGCAAATAAGTAGAGATGTTTCTGTTATATTTTAGCTGATAGGCATTCTCTATCTTAAGAATATTTAACTAGATTCAAGTACTTAAATTTTAATTCAGATTGCTTCATTTGAATGATGCATCCACTTTTTAGTATCCTGATTTTCTTCTTTTATGAAATAAGTTATGATACAATGATACTATTGAGATATTTCTATTTGACTTTGCTATTTCAGATATATATATTGTTCACCTAAAATTGTTGCTCTTCACTTTGTAACTATGTTGGAAAGGACCATTCTTATTGTAAGACTACATTAGTAAAAATAATGACCTGGGAACCAAACTTCAAAATTCTGCTGTACGATGATATGCAAAGAACTTTCTTCTCTGAACTTCAACAAAATAATAATATTATCTACCTTTTAGGCTGGAGATGTGTATTAAACAAAATAAAATGTTTAGATTGACTCGTTCTCTGGGATGCCAGAGTTTAAAAATCTGTTAGAATTATAACAGACTCAATCATATACTTTGATAATGGCCATATAAATCAGCAACACCTTTTAGAAAAATCAGATTTTATTAATATATACATATATATCTCCAAATCTATCATCTGAGTATAACATCGTATCAAAAATTTTAATTCAAAAGTTCTGGTATAGATATCTTTATTTATACATTATTATCATTTATATGTAGGATCTAAAAAAGCCAAAGTTGTAAAAACGGGGAGAAAAATGAGGGTTACCAGGGGGTGAGGGTGGGGAAGATAGGACAGACGTCATTTACGGATAAAAACTTGTAACAAGTAGTAAATAAGTCCTAGAGATCCAAGTCACAGAGGAGTGAATATAGACAATATTCTATTCTAATCATCAAACTTGCTAAGAGACTAGAACTTAATTATTACAACCACTACAAGGAAAAATTATCCAAAATAAAAATAAGAATAAGGAGGAGAAGAAAGAAGCAAAAGAAGAGGAAGTCTATAAAATTGGGTTGTGATGATTGTTGTACAAATATAAATGTAATAGAATTCATTAAAAAAAAGAAGAGGAAGAGAAGGAAGAGAAACTGGAGATTCAGGAAATAGAAAAATATATTGGTAAGATAGAAATCATATTAAAACTATGACATAATATGATTTCAGTGGAGTTTTATCCAATGTAAAATGGAAAGTTATTTTATTCAATGTGTACTAAAAATTTTCTTTCTCTGAAAAATTTAATTTACAGGCACAATTCATTTTATTGTAATTTGCAGACACTGCATTTTTACAAATTAAAAGTTGTGACAGTGCTGCATGGAGCAAGTCTATTCAGCTCCATTTTACCCCACAGCATTTGCTCACTTCATGTATCTCTGTTACATTTTTTAATTCTCACAATATTTCAAACTTTTTCAATATTATTATATTTGTTATGGTGGTCTGTGATCAGTGACCTTTGATATTACCACAATGCCCTGAAGGCTCAGATGATTCTTAGCATTTTTGGACAATAAAATATTTTAAAATTAAAGTATGTACTTTTTTAGGCACAATGCTATCGCACACTTGCTAATACTACAATATAGTTTAAACGTAACTTATATGCACAAAAATTTGTGTGGCTAGCTTCACTGCAATACTCTATTTCAGGAACCTGAAAGAAAACCAACAATATCTCAAGGTATGCCTGTATTTAATTGTTTCTTTCAGGAAAAAAAATCTACTTTTTTTCTGTTTTTTGTTTGTTTGTTTGTTTGTTTTTTAAGGCTGCACCCACCCACAGCATATGGAGGTTCCAAGGCTAGGGGTCCAATCGGAGCTACAGCTGCCAGCCTACGCCACAGCCACAGCAACGCCAGATCCTAGACGCATTTGCAGCCTACACCACAACTCCTGGCAATGCCAGATCCTTAACCCACTGAAGCGAGGCCAGGGATTGAACCCACAACCTCATGGTTCCTAGTTGGATTCAATTCCGCTGCACCAGAACAGGAACTCCGAAAAAAATCTACCTCCTTTAGCTTAGCCCTAGTAACAGCAAATTTTTGTATTCAGTTTTTTGCACTTTAATGGTTTATACACAATCTTTGTAAACCAGGCTTAGACTTCTAATTCTCACTGCCAGAACATAATGCAGCCTGCGCTCTTTTACTTCTTGTTTACATTGTTATAAGGGCCTTCCAACTGCTCTTCTAACCTCTATTTCCCCTTCAGTCTAAGTCTGTCTCTCTCTTGTCTCTCTTCATACACATACACAGTCACACAATTTCATCCTAAATCTTTCTGACACAAATTTTCAAATGGATCATATTCTATATGAAAATCTTTAATGTCTTTTTTGTTTCTTACTGCATTAAGTAAACATGTGACTTGAAAATTTTCATTTTATGATCCTTGCCCCTAAACCTAGAATCCCCTTCTACCTGGGTTGTAGCTCCCTCAACTTCCACCTAAAAATGGAGAAAGCAGGTTTTGTTCAGTATATTAATTCAGTCCATGACAAATAATAATCTGCATATTATATATGCCAGATTTTGCCTTTTGTGCTTTTTTTTAATAGTAAAGAGAGTATCAACTAAGAAAAATACTTTGTTGCGCCAGATAGCTATCTCCACATACTAAATGACAAAACATGGTGGTTTAAAAAAAAAGGGCATTTAAATTATCTCAGAATTCTATGTTTTTTTGTTTTTTTTTTGTCTTTTTGCCTTATCTAGAGCCGCACCCGCAGCATATGGAGGTTCCCAGGCCAGGGGTCTAACAGGAGCTGTAGCTGCCAGCCTATGCCACAGCCACAGCAACGCGGGATCCAAGCTGCGTCTGCAACCTACACCACAGCTCATGGCAACGCCGGATCCTTAACCCACTGAGCGAGGCCAGGGATTGAACCTGCAACCTCATGGTTCTTAGTCGGATTCGTTAACCACTGAGCGACGAAGGGAACTCCTCTCAGAATTCTATGTTTAACCGGGTGGTTTTATAATGCAGAAAACATTGGGTGGGTTCTGTTGTAGCCTCTCATATATCTATTGTCGGAGGCTCAATCCTGAGGGACCTGGAAGCTTTAAGGTGTCTTCACTTACATGTATGGCAGCTGGCAAACCAGGTGCATTGGTTTCCCTCCACATGTCTTCTCACTGCCCAGCAGGCCCTAGATTATTCACTTGGTGGTCTAAGTTTTCCACACCCAGCAGCAACAACAACAACCACAACAAAACAGCCTCAATGTGTAACATTTTTCAAGCACCTGCCTCTGCCTTTTTGACTAAAGTCCCACTGACCTGGGAAGCCATGTGGTCAATCCAGATTCCAGGGGTGGAGAAGTCGGATCCACCTCCTGATAGAAGGTTGCCACAACTTTTATAATTTATGTCTGTCTGATAATTTCCCCGTTTTATCTAAGTTGTCATTTTTTGGCCTAATGATATTCAAAACATCCCTTTATGACATAGGTGATTTATTCTGTTTTGAAAGATTGGTATATTTTACCAATTTTGTTTCTATTTAAACAAAAGTATAATTAATTCCATTTCATATATTAACTGAAATTACATTGTGGGACACAGAAAGTGTGGGAGCAGTTATAAAGTAGTGTTTGGTAGCATATATGTAATAAGTACAAATTAGTTTATGTACAGACATACACATTATTCACAGATAAAACCAAAGGATTCTCTTACAGGGATACTATATAGTTAATGATATCTGGATACATTTCTTAAGATGAAACATAAAAACTGAAATTTGAAGAATGTAGTTCTTCTGCTCTCACTACTAAGTCTACCTGCTGAGTGCTGAAGACATGCAAAGACAGATAGGGCTGCTTCAGTGAGCTCTACCTGCAGCTCTCCTTGTAGCCCACATCCAAGAAACCTTTTATTAATCAATTCCCCTCTTATTGAGAATCATTACTCATATCCATGCATTGTTAGGAAGGAAGAATGACAGTTGGTTTGGGGTGATATTAAGGTTAATGATTTTCTAAAGGATAAGAAAACACGGGGTACTGACAGTAAAGTCTGGGTAATTTTCTCACATTCATCTATTTTATCAGATGAGCCATTCATTATATGGGCAGAGACATTTTTATATTGGAACAAAACTGCATAATTTAAAGTACCATTTTTTCCCCAAATTCTTATGAAAAGCCTTCCTAGAAACACACATAAGTGTGAATTCTTCATTCCAATGTTTTAGATGACATTAATTTATATATGTATGTATATACTCACACACACATATCAAATTTGTCCATGCGCATTTTATTTGTCTTTTCATACATCTGTTGTTCACAAACGAGGTTATTTGCTTATGAAATTTATAGAAATAGACATGACATATCAGATAACTGAAATCATGCTACTTTGCTCAGGCTGTGAATTCTTTTCTAAGGATGATTTATGAGTTTATGATTCTATAAAATACTAAGATATTAAAGGAAATTTTTTGATTTACGGAAACTTTGAGTGTAAAGGTTATAGATACGGTTTGAATAGATAAATAAGATAAATGAGAGAGAGAGAGAAATAGATACTGCATATTCGGGGGTTGGGGCAGAGGTGGGTGAATGGGCTTACATGTGTGCATACAGAACATCTGCATATCCTTTAAACACAAGGAAATAATTTTGTTTGATGAACCGAGATTAGCTGGGAACAAAGAATGTTATTTTTATATCCATAGTCCATTTCCTTAAAAAGAAATTATTTTTGAATATTTCTAATATATTTGATACAGTTGTCCTAAAAAACTAGACTTTTATATTTCTATGCAAAGAAAATTGTTTCAGTGAATCATGTAAGTACATTGATATAAAGTAGTACTCTATTGGAAGAAACCCAAAAGTCCAGTTAAACTTATTCACAATATATAAGTCTGAATCTTCCTTGACTTTTTTTTTGTTCTTTTTAGGGCCACACCCACCCCAGGTTAGGGGTCGAATCAGAGCCGCAGCTGCTGGCCTACACCACAGCCACATTGACGGTGACCCGAGCCACGTCTACAACCTACACCACAGCTCACAGAAATGCTGGATCCTTAACCCACTGAGTGAGTCCAGAAACAGAACCTGTGTCCTCATGGAGAGTTGGGTTCATTACCACTGAGCCATGACAGGAACTCCTTCCTTGCCATTTTTATCTATAGCTGACACCCTTCCTCTTGAGCGTAATGCTCACGTGACTACTGTTTAAGGATTTATATTTTGGTCATCTCATAAGAATCTCAAATTCAAACTTTAAGAGTACTAAGAATTCTCTTGTGTTACGTTAAGGATTCAGCATTGTGCAGTTCCCAGCATGGCTTGGTGGAAATGAATCGTACTAGAAACCTGAGGTTGTATGTTCGATCCCTGCCCTCACTCAGTGGGTTAAGGATCTGGCATTGCAGTGAGCTGTGATGTAGGTCACAGACATACTCCGATCTGGTGTTGCTGTGGCTGTGATGTAGGCCAGTGGCTACAGCTCTGATTCAACCCCTAGCCTGGGAACCTCCTTAGGGTGCAGGTGTGGCCCTAAATTTGGGATTTCCCACTGTGGCGCAGTGGAAACGAATCTGACTAGGAAGCAAGAGGTTGCAGGTTTGATCCCTGGCCTCACTCAGTGGGTTAAGGAGCTGGGTATTGCCGTGAGCTGTGGTGGAGGTCGCAGATGCAGGCAGCTCAGATCTGGCATTGCTGTGGCTGTGGCATAGGCCAGCAGCTGTAGCTCTGATTAGACCCCTAGCCTGGGAACCTCCATATGCTGCCATTGTGGCTCTAAAAGGATAAAAAATAAAACAAACAAACAAAAGGATTCAGCATTGTCACTGAAGTGGTTTGGGCCACTTCTGTGGAGTAGGTTCAGTCTCTGGCTCAGGAACTTCCACATGTTATGGACATTCCCCCCCCACACACAAAAAAAACCCTAAAACTCTAAGCGTTCTTCAGAGCTACAAAAACTGCCTTACTGTGTTCCCAGTCTGTGTTAAGGACTTCACCATCTACCTGCTCACTGAAGGTAGAAACCTCAGATGCTTAAAATGATCTGAGATGCCTCCCTGTCTGAAAGATAAAGTACAACCTACATAAAATCAGCTCAACCAGTATCTCCATCCATACAGAGGCATGTACATTCTTTATTTCAACCATATAATATTACCAGAAATTATTTCAGTAAGCCATGTACTCATTTCTTTGCTTTGGTGGGCAAAGAATACATTCAATACTTATTGGAGGCCTACCATATTCCAGATGTTCAAATAAATGAGATACACAAACAAAACACAAAACTAACTGCCTACATGGAACACATTAGGTTTAGTCTGGAGTTCAAGAGAAAGGTGCAACTGGAGATATGAACTGAGTAACATCAGCAGAGAGATATGTAAATAGTAAAGATGAAACCAGACAACTCAAGGGTGTGAGTGCAGACAGAGGAAAGAAAAGGCACAGGCTTGAGGAAGAGAGGAGAAAGGACCAGCAATGAGACTGTAGGCTCAACAATTAATAGGTCTGGAAGATGAACAGATTGGTGGATGTGCAATTCTAGAGAAATGAACAAGAATGAAGCAGGAATAATCAAACAATGAGTTATATGGAAATGAGATCATGGAAAGGTTATAAAAGTAGGAATCGACATAGTCTAGGATGTGACCAGTGGAGAAAGTGGCAAAGGCAAGTGATGGCCAAGCTTTTTTTTGGGGGGAGCACTTCAAGGAACAGAATGGCCAAAGGATCATCTCTGTATATATTCAAATCACAAAGAAATAAGACCTAGGTAGATTTGAGGAGAACAGCAATGAAGCAGTAACTAATAATCACTGAGAGATGAATTGAGAGCCCAGATATTTGTAGATGACAGTACAACAAGGAATACTAGTGAAGGATTGTAAGGCAGTAAAAGCCAAAACTGTCATTAAGCTTGTGTGTTTTAGGGCAAACAGGAGAGTGGTATGGAATTATCAACGAGCAACCAAAAGGAAAAATAATTCAGCTTCAAGCACAGTGGTCTTAGGAGGTATGAAAGAAAAACAAGTACCACCTGAGGTAACTTCAGGGAAAAAAGTGTATCATGAGGGAGATCCAGATTTCTGTTAAATGGTTAAAGAAATGTTCAGAGGCTGACAATATAGGAGATTTTGCTATTGATGAGCCACAACTTCTAAAGTTTTGTTTTGTGGGGGAGCCTGGGGTGAGATGGAGACTGAAGGTCATGTGCAGAGTTAGGCGACATTCAGGAGACGACCTACGGGGTCTGGGACCTCCTGTGGTAACTGCAGAAATCTCACACATTTAATCACACAGATCAAGTTCTATACTTTTAGCAAAAATATGACCGTTGTGGGGCATGAAGCAGTGAGTATCCCAACATGCAGAGGGGTAAAGGTCCTGTCAGGGGCTGAGCAGGCCTGCTCTGACTGTGTAGAAGGAATTGAAAACTTCACGGGAAATCTAACTCTAAGCAGAGTTTTCATATACATACTTCCAATGAAGAGTTAAAGGCTTGATGAATACTCCCCATCTTTAAAGGTCTAGCTGAAACTTCAATCTTTTATCTTCTCTGATGATCACAAGGGACTAGACTTATTTCCTCTTCTTGTTTCCTTAGCACTCTGTTCATCCAGCTATCACCATATGTGCTTGCCTGTCTTTCCTAAGAGACTGTGAGACTCTTCCACGAAGAAAAAATTTATCTTAATGTTCACAGCGTCTAACGTAGTGTCTGGCATACATATGGTACTCAGGAAGGAGTGAGAATTGGTAGATGAAAGCATAATTTCTAAATCAGGACTTCTCAAATTTTTATGGGCACATAGATCACACAGAGATCTTTGAAAAGGCAGATTCTGATGTCTGGGCTGGGCCTGAGGTGGTGCGTATTTAACAAGAGCCCTGGTGTTAACTGATGTTGTGGGCCGTCTTCCACACTGGGAGCTGCTAGGCTCTAAAATATATTAAATGGTAGGCACTTGGACATTACAATTTTTATTATAATGCATTATTCCCGTGGGTCATTAACAAAGAGCATCCAGTTCTGCTGATTTGTTATCTATGTATGTATGTATGTATGTATGTATATGTATGTATGTATGTATGTATATATATATATATTTTACTTTTTAAGGCCTTGCCTGTGGCATATGGAAGTTCCCAGGCGAGGGATCTAATTAGAGCTTCAGCTGCCAGCCTACACCATAGCCACAGCAACGCAAGATCTGAGCTGCATCTGTGACCTACACTACAGCTCATGGCAACACCGGATCCTTAACCCACTGAGTGAGGCCAGGGGTCAAATCTGCATCCTCATTGATACTACTTGGGTTCGTAACCCACTGATCCACAACAGGAACTCCTAGACTTTTTTTCTTTTTTTTGGTCTTTTCTAGGGCCGCACCCGTGGCATATGGAGGTTCCCAGGCTAGGGGTCTAATCAGAGCTGTAGCCGTCGGCCTAAGCCACAGCCACAGCAATGTGGGATCCAAGCCGCAACTGAGACCTACACTAAAGCTCACTGCAATGCTGGATCCTTAACCCACTGAGCGAAGCCAGGGATCAAACCCGCAACCTCATGGTTCCCAGTCGGATTCGTTAACCACTAAGGCACGATGGGAATGCCTAGACCCTTTTTTTTTTTTTTTATCTTTTAACTTTGCTTTGCTACAATCTTTAATAAAGTTTTGTATTAAATGTTGAACTCCAGGTAAAATTATATTATAGTCCCCAGGAGATGGATTTGGAGAAACTAACCTTCATGAACTTTTCTGAAGAATAGCACAGTTGTGGCTAAAAATCTATCTGAACAATGCCAGAAGAATTGGTTTGCTGTGAAAATATTTATGCTTGCATCTCAGGAACCAAGATGCCATTTGTTCAAATGAGCTTTCAGTAGACTGTGGATTTGTTCAATGATCTGGTCATTCAGGTACAGTTAAATTTTTAGTAGTAGATCTTACTAAATATACAATATAGATCTGTGCTTAAAGGACATTTGCTGTTAATACCTGTGAACAGTATTTTTGAAACTTTCTGGGACAAGTGATCTGCTGAGATCTTACCTAGCTGAACGCATTCAGGGATAAAGTATAGGAATGTTGATTTCCAGAGTGGAAAAAAAAAAAAAAAACTATTCCATAACATTAGACCAGTCTGTTTCTAGCATGTATATTAGTTAATTTGATTTGGAATTAACTTTGTAAATTTAGAGTTTCTTATATTTTAGGTTAAAAATGCAATATTTGTACAAAATGGTGTTCTTCAGTTTAATCATAGAAGGCTTGATATCACACCATTTCCCTGATTCTATTATACTTTTAATGAATTACAAATTAATGCAGGAATTCCTGCTGTGTTGCACCACCATTCTATACATTTGTTTACAAATTTGAAGCTACATATGCTGATGAAAATTTCACTGAAATGACACATTATTGACACCATATCTTTGGCAGTGTAATAACTTGATAATAATGGCACGTCTACTAATGAGGACACGGGGTTTTATGTCCTTTCAAATGTAATTGGTTAGGTCTGTAGAGCTTTTACAGCCTGTCTGGTATTTCCACACTTCCTATTTGTAGAATATTATGGAAACCTAGTTAAAGCTTTATCTGTACTCACAACACAGAAAAATCTTAAAGGATTACATAATTAAGAAATATGCAGTGGTTAATGGGAACCAAACTTCTTTATCACATCACTCAATTAGATATGATAGGTGGATCTTATAATTAAAACTATGGTTTAAGGCATTCCTGTTGTGGCGTAGCGGAAACAAATCCAACTAGTGACCATGTGGTTGCAGGTTTGATCCCTGACCTCATTCAGCAGCTTAAGGATCCAGTGTTGCCGTGAGCTGTGGTCTAGGTCACAGACAGCTCAGATCCTGCACTATTGTGGTTGTGCTGTAGGCTGGCAGTTGTAGCTCCAATTCGACCCCTAGCATGGGAACTTCCATATGCCGCAAGTGTGGCCCTAAAAAGCAAAAACAAAAACAAAAAACAAAAAACAAACGAAAAACTATGGTTTAAAAATATCCTTTCTTATATGACATCCCAAGTAGAGACATTTAAAATCCTCATTAGGAAAACCCGCAATTTTAAGTATATGCATCCATTAGCCAAACATTTGGTGCTAGATGGTCTTTATGGTTAACTACTTATAAATTATGAAGTAAAAGCTTTAAAATATACGGACCAAATTTATAAACCAAATTTATATATTGAAGATTTCTCACAGTGTTATGTTTTAACAATACATTGGTAATGGAAATTAAAGACAGATTATATAAGACAAAGCTTTGCTTTAAAAATATCTTTGGCCATACAGAAATATTGGCATGTAATGTAATTATCTCCATACACCAGTTTAAACAAGTTATTGTTCTTTGAATGAAAAGAAGTTATAAAAAGTCAGTGTAATTTTCTCATAATTTCTTGGAATCATTTAAAATTTCATATATCCAGCAAGCACAGAATAATATAAAAGAATCGAAGAGTGCTCAAGCCTTCTATTTTCCTCTTTTTTTTTCCAATTCAGGTACATTTTTAAAGATGACATGCTGGAAAACAGTTATTCCAGGTCTGTTTAAGAAACAGTTTAGGTTAATCAACAAGGACCTACTGTAGAACACAGCGAACTCTACTCAATATTCTGTAATTGCCTACCTGGGGAAAAAATCTGAAAAAGAATAGATATACATATATTTGTAACTGAATTACTTTGCTGTACACCTCAAACTAATACAACACTGTATATCAACTATATTCCAACATAAAAAATTAATAAAAACAAAAACCAAACAAACAAAAAAGAAATCATTTGTGTTATGCAAGTTGGTGGGGAGAAGTAGTCAAGTTAGCCTTTCTCTAGAGTAAATATATCACCACATTTTAGTAAAATCAGCTTCCTGACTTAGCTGGAGGTACCTACAGAAATCAAGAAGGATTCACCCCTCCTTTTTCCAAGAATCTCTATTTACTTATCGTCTCCCAATTTGTTAATTTTAATGCCTGACTACAGCCTATGCTATTTCTACCCTATCTGAAGAGCAGATTTTACAATCTTCAGTCAAAAATCTCTTTCATTTTACCTGAACTATTTATAATATTATATAATTCTCACTTCTCAAATATCTGATCTGAAACCAAAAATACTTCAATTTCATGACATGTACTTTCCTCCTACTTGATGAAGAAGAAATCTTCTGTCTCTTTAAGCTTATTTGGAAAAAGCCCTTCCATTTTTTTCTTTTTTTTCCCCCATTACTTCATGAATTTTATTACAATCATAGGTGTACAAAAATCATCACAAATAAATGTTAGCACCTAAGCGTCAGTTCCCATCAATTTCTTATTCTCAAAAAATGGTACAACCACATTCATTTTCTCCTTTGAATTATTGTTTCTTTTGCTAATACCTTCCTATTCAAAGATAGAATATGTATCATTTACATATATAAATATATAGATCAGATATATCTTATATTGTATATTTTATATGTTATATCCATTTATATGGTATGTGATATATATTATCTATTACATAATGCATATATCTTTTTTTTTTTAATTTTTTTGGCTGCAACCATGGCATACCAAAGTTCTTGGGCCAGGGATCAAATCTGAATCACAGATGTGGCCTATGCCACTGCTGCAGCAACGCCCAATCCTTAACTACTATGCCAAAGCAGAAACGTCTAATACATATACATCTTAATAATTAAAATAAAACAAAGTTGGAGTTCCCACCGTGGCTCAGCAGTTAATGAACCTTACTAGTAACCATGAGGATGTGGGTTCGATTCCTGGACTCACTCAATGGGTTAAGGATCCAGAATTGTTGTGAACTGTGGTGTAGTTTGCAGATGTGGCTTGGATCCAGTGCTACTGTGGCTGTGGCATAGGGCAGCAGCTACAGCTCCAATTCGACCCCTAGCCTGGGAACCTCCACATGCCATGGGTGCAGTCCTAATAAAGCACAAAAATAAATTAAATAAATAAATTAATTAAAATAAAATAAAAGTCAAAGAATTCTATCTCGACTTTAATGCCTGCCCTAATTTATGTTCCAGACCAAAAAAATCTGTTTGGCCTGTATTTATTTTGTCTATTACATTTTATTCTTACTTTACCCATACCTCTAATTACTTCAATCCTTACAGAATTATGAAGCATACTTTTTCAGAGACCATAAGAACATTTCCTTTTCCAATATGCCAAATTCAGAATATCTTCCCGTATATTTCTCCCTTACCATTGAATTTAACAACTTTTGGTATTTAATTCCCCAGCCCAGCCTTCTTAACAGTTTCCCTGGCTTTGGTAACACTCCAATATTCTGAACTCCCTTGCTTTTCTATTAATCCTTCTCTTTCCCTCATATATTTTTCTTTAAAATATAAAGTCAATAAATCTTAAACTAAACTCATTTATATTCAACACCGAACTAGATTTTTTCCTCAGCATCAATTTTTCTATTGTGAAAATATAAAAACTTAATTCCAACAAATTTGAAAATTTATGTTTAATGGACCGATTCACAGAGAATCAATAAGATAAAGGATTTAACACAAAAGAAAATGGCTGAAATTCCATAAGAAACAATATAGATAAGAATTGGAATGCTTTCCCACTAAAATCTGGAACAAAGCAAGGATATTTATATTGGCAACTTCTAATAGACATAAAGATTCTAAATAGTGGAAAAATATTTTTAAAATAATAAATAAAATCATCTAGATCATAAAGATAAAAGGAAAAATATCTTTATGCTCAAGTAACATGATCTTTAGAAAATTCTAAGGTGGAGGCAGCTGGTGGGATACAACAAGAACTAACACATGAGTTTAACAAACTCGCAGTGAAGATTAATACTCAAAATCCACTTATCCCTATATACTAGCAGTAAACAATATGAAATAAAATTAGAAAACAGTTCTATTCTTACTAGCATCAGAAAAAATAAACTATTTTGGAATGAATTTAACAAATGAAGTGTAAGGCTCATATACTGAAAATTACAAAACACTGTGAAGAAAAAGATCTAAATAAATGCAGAGACATTTCATGTTTACTGATTAGAAGACTCAATATTGTTACAGTGGCAAGTAAAACCAAATTGATCTATAAATTGAGTGCCCTCTCTATCAAAATATTGACAAACTTATTTGTAGAAGTTAAAAAGTTCACCCTAAAATTTATATGGAAAGCAAAAGAACTAGAATATCAAAAATACATATGTAAAAACACCACCACATTTGAAAGATTATAGTATTTGATTTAAACTAACTTTAAATCCACAGTAATGAAAACAGTGTATAAACAAAGCACTGACAAGCGTATAGATCAATGCACTGAAATTGAGAGTTCATAAATAAACCTTTCCTTTAAGGTCACTTATTTTCAACAAAGATGGTAATACAATTTAATGGGAAAGGATATTCTTTTACAAATGATGCTGGGGCAAATGGATATTCACATGCAAGAAAGAAAAAGAGAAAGAAGAGAAGGAGGAAGAAACAAAGTAGATCCTTATTCATATCATACACAAAATTTAACTAAAAATGAATCATAAACCCAGAAATTCCACTTCTAGAAATCTGTGCAAGAGAATTTTTTCCAATATCCACACAAAGACATATATGCCAGTTTCCTTTTTTTTTTTTTTTTTTTTTGTCTTTATGTAGAGCTGCACTCGCTGCATATGGAGGTTCCCAGACTAGGGGTCTAACAGGAGCTGTAGCCGCCGGCCTTCGCCACAGCCACAGCAACGCGGGATCCAAGCCGCGTCTGCAACCTACACCACAGCTCACGGCAACGCTGGATCCTTGACCCACTGAGCAAGGCCAGGGATCGAACCCGCAACCTCATCATTCTTAGTCGGATTCGTTAACCACTGAGCCACGAAGGTAACTCCCCATATGCCAGTTTCCAAAGCAACATTACTTCCAACAGTCCAAAATGGAAACAATTCAATGGCTGCAAGTGATAAGTTAGAGAAAAAAAATAATAGGTAAAATTGAGAAGTTGATAATTAAAAGGAAAGAAATATTGGTACAAGCTACCACATTAATGAACTTCAAAAATACTATTCTAAATGCAAGAAGTGAGATACAAAATACTATCATATGTTTCTTTTTTATATGAAATATTTAGAAAAGGTAAATTTATAGAAACGGGAGAGGAATAAGTTCCTGAGGCTGAGGATCAACTGTAAACAGATGTGAGACCACATTCAGGATAATTAGAATGTAGAGAATAATCAATCTTGCAGATTTGCCTCAGAAGAAAGTGTTTCCTGGGATGTGGAATTTTCAGTATTAATTTACTAAAATTATTAAATTGCACACCTACAAAAAAGGAATTTTATAATATTTGAATTAATAAACAGCTCAATGAAGCTGTTAAACAGAATAAAAATATTCGATGTAATTCACAGATGTCTTGATTACTAAAGTAAACATACAAATTTAAGATATATACTGAGAAAGTGTAAATGTCAAAACAAAGTTTCTCAATTTACTGAAATAAAAACTTATAACCAAAATTTGATTTTGTATTGTATGGATGTTTGAAGGTTAGAAAACTGTGTATTAAATTTTCAAAGATAAGGGAACTTTACTGCCTAGGTTATATACAAATAAAATGAATGTTTCAATCCAATGATAAATTAAAGATGCTATTGTTTGTAGGGCAAGTTGACAGTTTAATAAACTTGAAAATCTCCCTAGATCTACCCATTTTCCTGGCTGGGAATATACTTTGTGCTTTTTTTTTTTTTTTAAGCTGTTGAAATTTTTAACTTCCTTTTTTTCTACATAAATATAACAAATAAAAAGTAGTACTGGCCTTAGCAAATTTCCAAAACTTGCTAATTTTATTCAAAGTGTTTTCTTCTTTCCTATAAAAGCAAACCATGATATTTTAAAATAGTTTTGTTTTATTCTTTATTGAGGAGAGGTTAGAGGATGCAAGCACATTCCCTATTACATTATCCTGTACATCTCTGAATAGACTATGAAGAGGTACTGCCAGAGGCATTTTAGGCACCAGAAGGAAAGCAGGATGGCATGTATATGTCTCCACCTTCGCTCTAAGTGCTCAAAGCAGAGTCTAATATAGTGCCCTGATACAAGGAATCCCTTTTTTCCCAACCACTGGTATACTAAATGAAGTAGTGGTGGGGGATCGGAGGAGAGAAAGGGGTCAAACCAAGTACTGTTTTATCCCCACTGCCTTCAGAATGGGGTTGAAGTGGCTATAGAAACACCTAAACAGGTTAAGGAAAACAGAAGAGTCTGAAAGCATTTCTAGAAGATTGAGAAATTTGCAAGTCTCTTCGTGAATCTCTGCATCCAGCCTAGTACCTGAGTATCCCTGAGCTTATAGTTTAGAAATAGCCAAGAGAGTCATTGACATGAATAGAGATCTAAAAAAATGCCCTTTGCCAAGATACCTTTTGGCTAGAAACATGGAAGACAGAAGAGTCTGTACCATGGAATGTTTATCAAAAAGCTGGAATGTAAGTGGATTCATACAAACGACACTCTTTAAAATAATGGCTAAAGTAACTTCCTTCCCCTCTCTCCCACTAACCTGCCTTCAGCAAGATTAAATTTTGAAAGAAAGAATGAGGGGAGAGGTGGGAAACTAGTTCTAGAAGGTAAAGATGCTATATTTTTGATATTGGATACTGTGTACAAATTTTCAGCCACAAAAATTTTTCAAGGCTTGAACGTATTCTGCAATATTTTTGAGAAGATTTTTCTGTAATGGAGAACAGCGAATTTGGTAGTAGTAGTAGTGGGAGGGATCAAGACAATTTATTTTCTTTTGCTGTTAACATTATGATTTTCTCTTTTCAATCATTTATTGCCTAAGGTCAATAAATTCCTTCCCCAACAGGTATTTATTTTTAGTGCTTAAAAATTCCTGTTTTCTGCAGCTCCCTTGTGGCAGGGTGGGTTTAGGATCTAGTGTTGTTACTGTAGTGGCTTGGGTCGCTGCTGTGGCACAGGCTTGATCCCTGGCCCAGGAAATTTCACGTGCCTTGGGTGCAGCCAAAACTAAAAATATCCCATCTTTCAAATTTACCTATTTTTCTCTCTTCTGTTACTTTTTAATAGTATTTCTGGGCTACATCTCTCTCTTCTTCCTACCTGAAATTATATCAATTACAGTATAAACTTTCATGGGAAATTTTTATTAAACATGATATTGTGACAAAAGATTCATTCGTAGTTTGATATAATTCAACAGAAAAAATATCTGAGGAGGTGATCTATTCCTAGTTTACACCACAAATCACATGGGAAAGAACAAGATGGATTGAGGATTGGGTCTTCTCCAGAGTTCTGCAAAGGTCACTGGCAATATGTAGAGTCCTATAAAACTGCTAGTGAAGAATCAGACCAAAAGTTATTTTGCATTTCTTGCCTAACCTACAGACAAACATACACCTGCCAGTTTTTTTCTCTCTTACCCTAACATTAATTTACGGTGACTATGCATCTGTTCCTTTTGACATTCAATAATTCCACGTCTTTGAACAAAATAAATATTCTTAAAAACACATCCAGAGTTCCTGTTGTGGCTCAAAGGGTTAAGAACCTGGCTACTATCCATGAGGATGCAGGTGCAATCCTTGGCTTTGTTTGGTGGGTTAAGGATCTGACGTTGCCATGAGCTGTTGCATAGTCTGTGGGTGCAACTTGGATCTGGTGCATTGCTGTGGCTGTGGCCTAGTCCAGCAGCTGAAGCTCTGATTCAACCCCTAGCCTGGGAACTTCCACATGCCACAGGTGTGGCCCTAAAAATAAAAAATAAGAAAAAACACATCCAATAACTTTTATCTTTCTCCAGATACACATGTCAGAAGAAGCTGAGATAAAAGATGTCATATTTTAAAATTCGTTTGTAACTAATTTGAACATTTCCGTGTATTCTCTGAACTGGAATCATACACCTATTAATTTAAATTAACCTGCACTTATTGAAATAAATTACTGAAGTAAAATTTAACATAATGAAACATACTATGAAAATGTCTAAAAATTTCTGTGACCTAAAAAAACTCCTAAAATCAGCAATTTATTATCTGTAAAAATACTTAAAAATCTCTCATTTTAATAAGGATGATGTGCTAGTGGCAGTTTTAGTCATTATTTTATTAAATGTATCAAAAGGTATATTTCATTAGAATCATGTTATAAGTCACTATGAGAAGGAATTCAGGATAAAATATCTGTGCCTTGTCAAAAAAAAAATTAAGGATTGAACACTCTAATGTAACAAATTATATATATCAGGTAATCTATATACTTCCACAGTATTGCCTGTGTCTGATGGAAATTTGAAGAGTCACATAAATAACTAATAGAAGAAATTATGCTGTAAAAAACATACCTATAAATGCCCATGGGAAGAAAAGAAAACCTGAAGAGCAGGGTAGAATTCAATTATTTTCTCTTCTAAAGACTAGCCTGTCATCAATGGTATTACTAAGGAGACAAGACTCTAACTCAACTGGACTAACATACAAGCTGACTGACACAAACATCCATAATGCAAGACAAACTTCTCCAGACAGATTTATGCAGTAGCTAGAATGTCTATTTTGTGTGTCTTCAGCTTTTATCTTCTACATGTGTTAGAACACAGCCCCTGCTATTACATTTCCAGGTCAAAAAACCACAGATAACTTAGGGTTCACTCATTTTTTAATGTAAGTTAAAGAACAAACAAAATGAAGCAAATCAAGACCCATGTGCATTCACAGAGTTAATAATTGCCATGTTGCAAATGCAACTAAATGCAGGTAAATACAATAGGAATTAAATTAAACCAGCTCAACCTCTGGGCACTTTACTAATAAATAGTTATGTGTTTAAGAATGATGGCATTCCCTTACATAACCATAGTACAATTTCAACATCAGAAAATTCAATGTTGATATGATGCCACTGCCTAATCTATAGTCCATATATAATTTTTACATACTGTTGAAAAAATGTCCATTATAACTCTTTTCCCCAGACTAAAGTCCCACCCAGAACTGTACATTAAATGTTGCTGTTATGTTTCTCCAGTCTACTTTATCTGGAAGAGAGCTTTTTTTTTTTTTTGGTAATTTATGACCTTAATATTTTTGAAAAGCTCAAATAACTTTATGGAGTGCCCTTCAATTTGGGCTTACATGATATTTCCTCTTGTTTAGATTTAAGTTATGCATTTTGTTAGGAATGCAGAGCAGTGATGTTGAATGTCTGTCACTACATTATACATACTGAGACACATACATTTTCCCCAAAGTTGGTAGTTCCCCCATCTTACCACCATAACATTACTATAATTCCCTTTGTAATTAACATATAATTGGTAGGAGATACTCTATGATTGTATAAAAATCCTGTTCACTATTACTCACCCACTAGCAACAATATCAAGATAAGTCTTGCCTGAATTATTGTATTGACAGTTGCCAAGTGGTGAATTTTGCACATCTGACAAGATGTAGTTTTGTTCCAGTAAATAACTACTATTTCATTTCATTTCCATATTTGTTATTTTCTTAGGTGCTATCAGTGGACAGATTCTACAACCAGAGATACATTGCTGTACTGTCAGCACATGTGATCAATTTTTGTCAAGTGATGGCTGATTTTTTTTTTTAAATCTCTACCATTTAATTGTTCTGTAACTTTGGGTAAGTAGCTTACTTTTTAAGATTCAGTTTTTTTACTTCAAATTGGAAATTATGCCAACTGTGCAAGGTTTTTACGTGATAAAACAGTGTATATAAGGTATTTAGCATTAACATAATACCTTCCAGGCACAAAGCATAATGAATGGATGTCGATGAATATCCCAGAGGATTTATCAACAGCCCTTAACATGGGAAGATAATTGAGAGAGTCAGATTCTGGGGGGTAATGAAAGCCCATTACTTATTTCAAGTAAATCTGTGCCTTTGTGAGCAAAGACTGTGAATGTTGACCATTTTAAATCAAAACCCACCACATTTTGAAGAAATCACGTACACATAAAAAAAGCTCCAAACATCATCTACTGACTCAAGCACAGAATTTGTTTTACCTAATCTCTCTAGGCTCAGGTGTCTTATCTAAAAGATACATTTTAAATGATTAGCATGCATTTGCCATGTTGTTCTTCTACTATAAATACTATTGTACTAATATCTATAATGCATCTGAAGATTGCTAGAAATTCTATAATGTATCTCAAGATTATTTTTTATTTTCAAATTATTATTTTTTCCATTATAGTTGGTTTACAATGTTCTGTCAATTTTCTACTGTGCAGCAAAGTGACCCAGTCACACATACATATATACATTCTTTTTCCCACATTATCCTCCATCATGCTCTCAAGATTACTTTAGATCTTTAGATACATTATAGATACTTTCCTAAAAGTAGTTCAACAACAAAATTTAAAGAAAAAATGCTTTTTATATTTTATTCTCAAATGTGATTTTATTTCATATTGTGGTTGGAATTTTCTCACCAAACTATATGTAGCATAGTAAAAAAATAAATAGTACTTTAGCATATGCTTTTGCTACCAACTTTTTCCACTTTTTAGTAACATGTTTATTTCATTTTTTGCAGACTGTTTTCTCTTTAGCCTATTAAGCAACCAACATTTTCCTATATATCTGGAATCATTTCTGATGTTTTCACTTAACTCAAAATACATGTTGTTAACAATACTGATACTAAGCCTACAAATGATGGCTTCTTGCATTGATATGAAACCTGCCAATAATTAGTAAAAGATTTTCCCATATTTGCAGCAATTCTGGGACATAAGCAAGGTTTTAATAGCTCTTTCCTTCTTTCATGTAACATGAAGACAAAATTATTGCTGACATGAAACTGAAAGCTGATGAAGCAAATGAATACTTAAAATTGATGAAAATATTTAAAACTATTTGCTGAGGAAAAGGTCTAAATCCAACTAAGAAAATTACACACTGCCTTTTTAAAATTAGGTAGTCAGTTTAAGCAATTTGAAAAAAAAGTTACTCAAGTCATTTAAAAGCAAAGGTCTGTGTTTATGCAGGAAATTAAACATTTTGTTTCATATTCTAACCATGCCCTAAAAACTCTGATGATTTTCTACTTGAAATTTATGGAATTTCACGCAACTAGAGATTCTCATACTAAGTCGTAAAGAGAAAGACAAGTAACACATGATATCACTTATATGTGGAATCTAAAATGTGGCACAAACCCATATACAAAACAGAAACAGACTCATGGACAAAACAAACAGACTTGTAGTTACGGGGGTGGGAGGACTGGGGATTTGGGGTTAGTAGATGAACACTATTACATTTAGAGTGGATAAGCAATGCACTCCTACTGTACAACACGGGGAATTATATCCAATCTTTCGGGACAAACCATGTTGGAAGACAGTATGAGAAAAAGGATGTATATATATGTATGACTGGGTCACTATGCTATACAGCAGAAATTGACACAATACTGTAAATCCACAATAATAAAAATTTTTAAAAATAAATTTATGGAATTTCAAACTATTAGATAAACCCAACATAATTTACCGTTATTATTACTTGTGTTTTCTATGAATTGTTTTCCCTCCTCTGTTTGGTCTGGGCACAAGTAACAATATGAAAAAGATACAAGGATGTTATAATCATTTATTACTGAACTGGAAATGTCATGTCTTCCTCAGCAAACTTATCCTGAGTTCATTTTCATCAGTTATCTATAGATCTGGATTGGAGTTCTTCTGTCTGATACCAGAAGATTTCTGTCTAAAACTCAGGCATAGATCTCTTTGACAAAGTAATCATACACACACATACATACCACATTATTTTCTAGTATGACCACTATGCTCCTTGTTTATTATCAGTTATTACAAATTATTTCATTTCCTTACATGTTAACTTTTGCATCTGTAATCCTCATTAGAATATAAATTCTAAAATGGTTAAAGTTATCTCTACTGTATTCACCTCTGTATTCCTCTACCTAGTACAGTGTCCTGGGATCTTTTTGTATTCAGTAAATATATTCAATGAATTCACTAAAATAAAAATCAAACTTTTGTGAAAAATGTTACAGACTAATTCAGCATCATGCAAAATTATCATCATCAGCATATTAGCTAATGGGTTCACCTTAGATTCCTTAAGTCATATACTGTTCTGTTTTTAAGTATTCATAAATCCTGAGGGAAAAGGTGCTTCTTTGAGACTTGCATGATGTTTCATTTTCATTGTCCCACCTGCCAAACACTCCTGTTACTGGCCAAAAAAGGATAAAGGCTGAATTAAAATAATACGGAACACAACTGTAATAAGGTCCATCAGATCCATAACTGAATCTCCTGTGACCTCAGGAGACTATCCCCACTATTTCAAAATTCTTATAGCATACCAGTCCGTTAAGACAATTTCAGTGATTCATTAAAGAATTTATTTATTTAATCATTCTTTCTTTCTTGGCTGAGTCTATGTTGAGAGAGGAGCTTCCTAATCATTTAGCATGCATCATTCACTAGTTCTTTAGTATCAAGTCTTTTTACTACACTTTCTAGCCTTCCTGAATGCTTGTGCCAACAGCTACCTGCCCACAAATTTTTGAATTGCTTTGAATACTTATCTACTCCATTGGTTTGAATTTCTTTGTTTTCTGCCAATGTCCTTCATTTAATTGTTTTTTTATGCTTCAGATCCCTTTTTTACATTATGATTAGAGAAGAAAATGGACTACTCACCAGGGCTTGAAGTAGAACTCCCCTCACCACCTGCTTCTGGTAATATCACTGAACTATGCATCTCACAGGCCAGGAGTTGCCCACCTCTGTCCCTAGGCTGCTCCTTCAGAAGCTAGATGGTTGAGGTCACAGTGCCACCCTTCAGCCTTATACTTGTAGTAGACTTAAGTCTGAATAGTAAATCAAAGGCTTAAATTCAAACTATAGTTAGTTGATTTAATAAGTTATTTCCTATACCTCTTAAGACCTATGAGAAATCCATTAACTGCCACTCAATGTTTTATATCATGTTCAATTGTCTAAGTCTTGATGGAATAAACATGCAAAAATAAACTAATATTGGGAAAACGTAGTCTTATCAAAAAAGAATAGCATGACATAACAGTTTTTAAAAGAAAATCACAAATAAGAGAGGAAAAAGCTGGTGCCTCCAAAAAGGGGAAATGGACTGAAGAAAGTTTGTAACAGGAAAGAGTGGGAATGCTGTAATTTAGGTTAAAATAATACACATCAGCATAAATTCATGAACTTTTAAAAATTAATTATCTGTCTCTAAAGAGGCCTAGAAATTCCTGACATCACCCTTACTGCTACCAGAACAGATACAAGTTTCCCTCAGTATCCAAATGTAAGCTTCTAATTAATATGGCTTTAAGTCTTAATTACTAACGTTGATATGTAGATGATATGCAATAATATTAAAGTGTGTTATTAAAATATATCGTAAATATAATTTTATAGAATTAAGATATAATCACATTTGACTATTTGAACACCTAAAATTTGAGTCAGATGATGGCGGATATCATCTGTGTTAACATGCTGCCCTTGGTTTATATTCTCCCAGGTAATAAAATCCTAGTTGTGAACTTTTTGTTTTTAACTTATATGAGATGACGGATTTTTAAATTTATAGTGATAATCATTTCACAATATGTGTAAGTCACTGTTCTGTACATCTTAAACCTATACAGTGTCAAATACATCTCACACACACAAAAAAATCCTGTTCATTAAAGCAGATGCCCCAAATAAAGGGCATTTTCAAGCCACCTGGAACTTCATGAAATTCATGCACAAAGTATTCTCCACCTGAGCTGTCAGTATACCCACTGCCCTAAGTTGCTGCTTGAGTCTAGGATATTTAGTACCAGTAGTGGTTGTGAGAAACTCGCTGGGGAATTAGGCTAAAAGGACAGAGTGACTAAGAACAATTCTCTCATTTGTTCATTTCTATTTCAACCCTTTTATTTATCTCTCTTGTATAAGTTATTCAATGGTAATATATTTTAAAATCTTACTTCTGAACACTATAGGTTAATTGTGGGGCTTGTATGCCAAGTCAAATAGTTAACAAGTATCCCATGTTATTTTCTAACCTACAATTATTTCTTTAATAACATGTCACTAGAAAATGTAATAATTACACTTTGTGATACAATTAAGCACATTCTTACACTGAAGAAAATAAGGGTGAAAGTGTTCATTTACCCAGAAAACAATAATGAAATAGCAATTAGGGTATGGTTTATTCCAGTCAAATTTGAATTTCAGATAAATTTTAATATAATAAAGTCTTAAATATTGCATGAAACACTCTAAAATTACTCACTGTTTATCTGAAATTCAAGTTTGGCTGAGTGTCCTATGTTTTATCTGGCAACCCTAAATTAAAGATCAGAATGAAAGTGACATGACTGTATTATGCAGCAATATTACAATTATAATAAAGAATATGAGAAACCTGATCAGCACATTTAAAAATGCATCTTCCCAAGCAGAAATACAAGCTCTATGCACTTGTATATTGACATTCGAAAGCTTGATATTTTGACTTCTGGCATTAAAAGCCCTTGAGAAAATATCACTGAAGGGTTGTGATCACTAACAAGATCTGTGTTATAGTGAAGATTCAGTAAGGCATAGAGGTAGTGTATTTTGTTGCTATCTGTGAAGGTTAAAAGCATATTTTAATATGTACTTAATAACTTATTTGAATTACTAATGAAAAAGGAGAGAGGACTCATAACAGTAGATAGAAAAATATGTGGCAAAGATACAGACCATAATCGTTGTGGTTTATGATCATTATCATTTTAACTTTCTTAGTACCAAAAGGTTACAAGAACATTTCCATAAGAAAAATGTGAGTAGCATTCTACATCCCGAATACAACATTTACCATTACTCTTACTCAAGAAAAGCAATTACTTTTCAAAATATTCACTACCACCATGACTATCACCTTCACTGGACACTTCTTGAGCTCAATTGTGCTCCTGAAAGTCAGGGTCAATGATCATGCCGCCCAGCACTCTTCCTCCCCCAACACTCCGCTCATTGCATGATGTCAGTAAACAATCAGCCTATTAAATTCAAATTGATTATAGTGCACTCTGACCAAAGTATACTAGATGACATCATTCACAAGCGTTAAGAGTACTTGGCACAAACTTGATAGCAGATAAAAAGAACTAATCCATGCTTTACAGTTGTTACTATATATTCCGGACACCAGTATAGAATGAAAAAACTATAGAATGAAAAAACCTACTGATATTATCATGCATTTTTATCAGAAAGAAATAGAAAATGGCAAATAAAGACATCATAATGCCCAAGTCTATGTTTTCATGATATGACTAAAAGTCAAGATTTAGAATTAGTATTGGGTCCTTGAACACACTCCTTACCAATGAGTTCCTATGTTAAAAAATTAGCTTTATGTATTATCTATTAATAAATTAATAAAATTAGACATTTGCCACCTTCCCCATGGTGAGAAAACATGTTTTCAAAAACCAGATACTTAAATACCATGCTTTCACAAGGAAGTTCATATTTTCTATATCTTTATTTCTACTGATTGCAATGGCAAAATATATTTCTAGAGTATTAAATGATTTAGAAAGACATCCATTCTTCCTGTCTCTTGTTTATGGGAATAACAATGGATTATTTTTCACAATAGTTCTGATTGTTATATTCTTCAAATTTATGAGTTAAGAAAGTCTGTTCAAAGAAGATTTATTAACACAAAGCGTTCAAGTGATGTGTCCCATCTGGAATTTTGATATTTCTGAAATGTGAATTCATCGTGGTTTTATAAAAGGTAAAGTATTGTTCAAGGCTCTATTGTGCTTAACCCCATAAGGACTTCACATTTCAGCTTAGCAAGACAAACAAACACTCTAATGTAAAGTTCAGAATCTTTATATAAAATCCTTTGGAAGCAAAACTAAATACCAAATTTTCAGTACACATTTTTTTTCTGGCATTAGCAGAGGTATCCCAGGCATGACCACAATGTAAATATTGACTACACTAGATCATTTAATTATCTGAATGCAAGCAAGGCCGGGATCTTGGGAAACCATCAATCAGGCATGAAGTCACAAGAATGGCAAGTCTTCTTAAATTATAATTCATATTTAAATACTGTAAAAAAAATTAAAGTGATTTATTTAGCTTTTTATACATTAGAACATGTGTGTAAATCCATGAGATTAGAAAGACAAAAATGTTCAATGTTTAGTTCCAAAAACAATTTCTGTAGCAAAATATCACTAATTGGAGAGCTTCATGTCCCTTAAATGAGTTGGGACAGAAAAAGGTACTAGTTTTCTATTGCTGTCATAACAAATGACAACAAAATTAGTAGTTAAACAATACAACTTTACTGTTTCACAGCTCTGTAGGTTAGAAATCTGACAGAAGTCTCATGGAGCAAAAACCAAAATGTTGGCAGAGCCATGTCTTTTCTGGAGGTCCTACAGGAAAACCCATTTCCTATTCACTGGCTCACTGACAGAATTCAGTCCCTCATAGTTGCAGGACTGAGATCCCCAATTTCTCAGTAACTATCAACTGGGGGCCCTCCCAGCTTCTAGGACCTGTCTCTTGGTTTATGGCCTCCGTTCACATCTTTGAAACCAGTCACAGCAAGTCTAAGGCTTTGAATTGCTGCTGTTTCTCCCATCTCATTTCTGTAACCCAGTCAGGAAAGGTATTCTACTTTAAGGACTCAAGTGATTAAATTGGGACCACCTCAGTAATCCAGGATAATCTGTCCAACTCAAGGTCAGTAGCCTTAATCACATCTGTAAAGTGCCTTTTGCCACGAAAAGGTAACATATTGACAAGTTCTGGCATCGACGGCATGCCATCTTGGAGTGAGGGAAGGACATTATTCTGCGTATCGCAACCACCGTACAAACAGACATTTTGAGGGGATGCCTCATAATTTTATATAGTTGTATGAAAGCAACAACAAAGTCACTATCACAGAGCAATTATCATACAGTTATCTTGTAGAAGATTTTAGGATCCTAACATGTCAGTCAATTTGGCACGTGCAATGGTATCTACAAGTTTCAATTAAAAAGAAAAATATGTAATCACTCAGAATTATTTCTGAAATGTCTAAGATAAAGTATATGAACAGTGTCCTTAAAAATCTTTGAGCAGCAATCGAAAAAGCCTCTAATAGTCACCTTTAGGAATATTCATAGCAGCATTCCGTAAAGTATGTTGAATGTAAGTCAGTGTATTCGTTACCTAAAAAACCGTATTTTTTATGAGCTAAACCTTCTTTAGCATTTTCTCCCAGGCTCACTGGGTTCTTTCCCTGTAACACTTGTAATGGCAACCCATCGTTGTTTTGCATAGGTTTCAGGGAAAGCATCTTCCTTCTCAATGAGGTATAAATTTAGAGAGCAAGAACTATGACACAGAGTTTTTCGGATTCCTCTTTCACAGTCTCCCACTCATAACCTAAAGCAATGATTACCACACACTATGAAATAAATATATTATTTCTCTAGTACTGAGGCACATGTATCCATTCCATTTGTTTTAAACATTACCCTGCCTATCTGAGTATTACGAAGAAATTTATTCTGGAAGTTATTTAGAAATATTTTCCCTAGAAGGAAGCTACATAGTCTTGGCATACTTGGATCAGATATACTGACATCTGAGTTTGAAACTTGCGAATGTTAGTCTCAATTATATGTTTACACATGTCTAGTGAATATAACCACCTTGTCTGAAGCATCTATTTTTAAAACACCTAGGACAGAGCAAAGAGTAGGTGTGAAATTGAAATAACATGCTGATATTCCTAGTTGTATATTTCACTTGAAATTATTAAAAGTAAGATATAAGTGTGAATAGATTTGACTATAGAATCATCCTGTCCCTGGGGAAATTTGGCTACAAAGTCTGACATCTTTTGGAAAGATCGGTTTAATGCATACTATTTCTTTTAGATTTGTTGCATTCTTCACTGCCTGCTTGGAATAAACCTGCTAAGTCTGTTATTTGAAGAGTAAAACATAAAATTTCTTGTTTAAAGAGATAACAAGACTAGAAAGCCATGAAGGTTATTCACAGTTGCCAAACTGATAAATGAGACTAAACGGAAAATTGATCCAAAGTATAGGAATCAATTGAGGTTTCCTAGTAAGACATTTGCTATAATTATAATGTCATCCTTGATAGATTGATTCTTTTATTCCTCATTATTACCTATCTAGTGATTTCCCTAAAGAAGACAAAACTGCTAATTAAAATGTGGACATTATTTAGAAAATAAGTTTTTCTATCACAAATTTATTTAGACATCTACTTTACATATGTAAATATATTATTTAAAGAATATATTATGGCTATGACACTTTGTATTCACCAATAGTTTTTACCATATTTTAAATATTTTACTATAAATATTTATGCATATTTGTCTATTATTTTATAAATCAAAAGAGAATGCCATTTTCTTTCAACGATTAACGTAAAGTATCATGCAATTAATATTTGTGATAATAGTGAATTATTAAGAATTTCAGTTCCATCGGAGTTCCTGTCATGGCTCAGTGGTTAACGAATTCAACTAGGAACCATGAGGTTGCAGGTTCAATCCCTAGCCTTGCTCAGTGGGTTAAGGATCCGGCGTTGCCGTGAGCAGTGGTGTAGGTCACAGACAGGGCTCGGGTCCCGCGTTGCTCTGTCTGTGGTGTAGGCTGGCGGCTACAGCTCCAATTAGACCCTTAGCCTGGGAACCTCCATATGCCGTGGGTGCAGCACTAGAAAAGGCAAAAAGACAAAAAAAATAAATAAAGAATTTTGGTATCATCAAAAAATGACATTGGTTAATATCACTGCCAAATCTCAAAAAGTCATTAAGCACTGGGAAAGTTAAGCTCAGCGTGGCAAATTCATGTTTTCCAAAATTTCAATTTTCCTTTGAAAGATATTTTTTCTTTGCCTTTGTTTACAATACTGCCAGTTATTTTTTCCTTTGGTGACATGTTCACTTTATTTTTAAGGAAATCAAGCCAGTTTGTGAATGACCATAGTTACTTACTAGCCACTTTCAGATAAACACAGAGTACTATGAAAAATAAGTGTCTAGTTCATATTATGACTATAATAATATCACATGTATTTCTCTTAGAGATGTCATCATACTTGGATTTGGAGAAGTGCTTTATGCAAATAAGAGTATTTATTGAAATATTTATACTCATTAAAATATTAAAAATATGACCAAAGGAAAAGTTTTAATGGAATTAGTAATGCTGACTGCTTCAAACTGAGATTTTTTAAATTTATGTATTTAATTACTTAATGAATTTTATAACATTTACAGTTGTACAACAATCATCACAACCAAATTTTATAACATTTCCATCCCAAACCGAGATTTTTTTTTTTTAATAGCTGCTCCCACAGCATATGGAGGTTCCTGGGCCTAGGATCAAGTCTGAGCTGCAGCTGTGACCTATTCCACAGGTGCAGCAGTACCTGGTCTAAACCCACTGCACCAGCCAGGGATCAAACCCATGCTGACACAGAGACAATGCCAGGTCCTTAACCCACTGTGCCACAGCAGGAACTCCCAAACTGATATTCTTAAGTAAAATTGATTTTTTTTTGAACTGTGAGGTTGTGGTGGTAAATATTATATGAATCTGAGTGAGAGTGAGGGCCAGTGCCTTTATCCATGTCAAGAACAGAGGCATTTTACCTTCTATAGTTTTTTGTAACATCAGTCTAAATATCAGCAAGAAAGCAAATACATATCTTAGTATTATTATAAAAATAGTTTTGATTTTATTTATGGACCCCTTGAAAGGGTATTAGGTCCCCCCAAAGGTCTGGACAAAATATTGACATTACCAAGAAAATCAGGACATATGAAAAATCAAGAATGTTTCTCAACATTTTCATTCGAATTTGTTTTCTAAGGCCTAGCTACAGTAATAAAAACATAGAGAATAATAGATATGAAGAGATGAAACATCAATGTAATATTAGCATTACATACACGTAACAATTTACCAGGAAATAACACAGAACTACACTTTGTAAAAGCAAAACTTATTCCATGTAACAGTAATTACTAAGCAGAAAACAGAATGGGATACATGTCATCAGTTAATCCCACTTTTTAAGGAAATTAACACCCTGTGTGTGTGTGTGTGTGTGTGCATGTGTGTGTATGTGTGTTTGCCTGAATGTCTATATTTACATCAGTACGAAGAAAACAGTTGTGAAAGGATGGATGCACACTAGGATAATGAAACCATACAGGGACAATGCAGCAGGTTAGAGAAAATGGCAAACACAAGTTTTCTTCATGTCAGTATAAGTGAATCTTTGTTACCATGAAACTTGTATTACTAATTTTAATTGTTTCCCTTAAATATTTTAAGGGAAAAGGAAAATTATATAAATTAAATGAGCTAAAACAGCATTATGCTTTTAAACTTAAAAATAATAGGGATCAGCTAAATACACAAAAATACCTACAAAAAATGAGACTCAAAGAAATGGAGAAAAAATTTCCAAATCAGGTAGGAAAACTCAGTGTTATAAATATGATAGTTCACCCATAAAATACTTCAGTTTAAGATTTGACAAAATTTATAGTAATACATCTTGGAAAGGAAAGTCAATGTCACCAAGATTTCTTTGGAGAAAGAAAGGTAAAGAGACAAATTACTCTCACTACAAAATGTTAAGTACCATCTTTAAAAAAAAAATATATATATATATATATATATATTTTTTTTTGCTTTTTAGGGCCGCACCCACGGCATATGGAGGTTCCCAGGCTAGGAGTCTAATCGGAGCTACAGCTGCCAGCCACAGCCACAGCCACAGCAACACCAGATCCGAGCCACATCTGCGATCTACACCACAGCTCACGGCAATGCTGAATCGTTAACCCACTGAGCAATGCCAGGGATCGAACCCACAACCTCATGGTTTCTGGTTGGATTCGTTAACCGCTGCACCATGACGGGAACTCCAAGTATCATCTTTAAAAAAAATTTTTTTTTCTTTTTGTCCTTTTGTCTTTTTAGGGCTGCACCCACACCATATGCAGGTTCCCAGACTAGGGGTAGAATCAGGAGCTATAGCTGCCGACCTAGGCCACAGCTCACAACAATGTCAGATCCTTAACCCACTGAGCAAGGCCCACAACCTCATGGTTCCTAGTAAGATTCGTTTCCGCTGCGTCACGATGGGAACGCCCTTTAAAACTATTTTTATTTAAAATATTTTCCTGGTTTAGGATAATACAGACAATCTTAAGGTACTAGATTTGAAAGTCCACATAATACTAATTTTAACTACAACATGAAAATATGACATTCCAAACTGAGCTAACATAAAGCATTAGATTGTCAAATGAGACTCAAATCAGAACTCTTACCCAGTATAAACTTCCACTAGTAATTTCAAGCATATAAGGAATCAAGAGGCACAGATGTCTCTCAGTAAAGTATGCAGATTATTTCACACTGCAGAGTGTGTTTATGTCATAAAACATCTCCATTTTACACATCAGAGTTGCATAGCTTATATGACATTCTCCAAGGAGCATGCCTCATAAATCCAGAGGGTATAGGTTTATTTACCATAAACAATCATATACCTGGAGCACCCTCGTAGAACATTCCATAGATCAGGGCTGCTCTTCTAGAAAGTATTATTTGTCCACTTATCAGAATGTCAGTTATTTATGGTGAAATTAGACTGAATCATCTTTCTTTCTCTTGAAGTCTCTCCCCCAGCCCCTAAATCAGAAAAGAAATAGATCACAAGCTAACTGCTTTAATTCTATGCTCAAGATTTTTCTATGTGGTCCCTCTACATCAGCTAATTTTATCTTTTCATTGCATGGTAATCTATAAAATATAATACTTCTTATCTAATAGTTGAAAGCCTCAAGAGTGAGTATTCTAGAGTACAAAGATGAAGTAGCTGCAAATTTTATGAACTAGCCCCAAAGTCACATGGTGTCATTTCTGTTGTATTTTATTGGTTAAAAAATAACTAATATATCATATTAAATAACTAATATATATATATGCACATATATTATATATGAGATCAAGCTGGAAGAAATGGCTTTGAGTTATCACCAACACAGAAGGAAACTGTTAAAGCCTAACATAAAATTAAGACCTAGTATACAATTATGATCACACACACCAAGTGGCTAGACTTAGAACTATAAACTGTTAACCACCTCAGCTCAAACTTTTGACAAATCATGTTATAAAAATTTTATGATATTCAGTTATTACATGAGCAAGTCATTTTTGTTTTTCTTTCCATCTCTGTTCCTATGTATGTGGACACTTCTTTTGTACTGAATCACCATTATACTAATTAATATTCTAACACTGGCTTACTTTAAAATCTTCCAAAAAAAAAAAAAAGCCATGAGTAGCTCAGGGCAGAATCACATTTTGTCCGTTTTTATGCTGGGTCATTTCTTTAGTCAGTATCGCATTCAATGTCTGGCTTATAACAAGCAATACTGAATTATATAATAAACAAAATAAGCACATGTATGTTTACTTATGAATATGTATGTGTGTATATATGTTTACCTAGAAGTACATTTATATTTATAAATGCTAGTCATGTTACTTAGGCCAATTTGGATTATTTAAAAGACTAGATTAACTCCATAAACCTTTTTTGCCATAGTTTTTTTGAGCTATAATTGACAAAGAACACTGTAAGTTTAAGATGTACAAGGTGACTATTTGAATGATGTGTATATTGTGAAGTGAAGTGATTACCACAACAAGGTTAGTTTACATATCTGTAATCTCACATAACCACATTACTGTGTGTGTGTGTGTGTGTGTGTGTGTGTGTGTGATGAGCAGCACTTAATACCTTCTCTGAGCATCATTCAAACATACAATACAATATTGTTAACTCTAGTCACCAGGCTGTACATTACATCTCTGTGACTTACTCATCTCATAACTGGACGTTTGTACCCTTTGACCAATATCTTCCAATTTTCCTTACCTGTCTGCCCCTGGGAACCAGAAATCTGCTCTGTTCTATGAGTAGCTTTTTTTTAGATTCCAACTATAAGAACATACAGTTCTATCTTTGTATGGCTTGTTTCACTGCACAAAAGGCCCTTGAGATCCATTCCTGGTGTCACAAATGGCAGAATTTTCTTCTTTTTATAGTTGAGTAATATTCCATTGTGCATATGTACCACATTTTCCATTCAACTGTCGATGGACATTTAGTTTGCTTTCATATCGTGCCACTGTAAATACTGCTGCAATGAACATGAGAGTGCAGATATCTATTCAAGATAGTGACTTCACTTTCTTCAAACATATACCCAGAAGAAGGATTTTTGAATCATAGGGTAGTTCTATTTTTAGTTTTTTGAAGAACTTTCATAATGGCTGTGCCAATCTACATTCCCATAAATGGTGCACAAGAGTTCCCCTTTACTCCCTATTCTTGTCAAAAGTTAAATGTTAAAGATACAGTAAAAGAGAAACCACAGGGAAACATCTGAGAAGTCTGAAATTTCTAAGTATAGTTTTCAAAGTCCTTCCTCAAATTCACAGGAAATATTTCAAATTCACAGCATGAAACACCAAAATACAAGTGAGACACACTGATCACAGTAAGGTATGTGGTATCCAAGGAGGTCACTTTTATATCCCTCCTATTTCAAAAACAGAAACTGAGACCCCCAAACAGAAATCAAATGTAATCTATCAATCTTCACATTTTCTACAAAAATGCTGACAAATTGCTCCCTGGTATATAGATTGCTCGCTGGTGTATTCTGTACCCTAATCCAGAAATACCTCAATCACTAGTTAGAATATTCCATTCATGTTTAGCCAAGGGTTAGCACCATGTGTTCATTCTAGTCTTCAGGGATTAGAACAGGGTTGTGAGAGATCATATCCAGATGAAATAAACCTTGTATCTACACACTACAGGGGAGAGAGGGGAGAGGAAGGGAAGAGGGGAAGGGTGGAGTGGGTTGGGAAGGGAAGGGAAGGGCAAGACATGATGGATTCTCATAGTAATTCAAAAGGATCTGATTCCAAAAGCATCAGGCACTAACAGAATCCCACTTGGTAGACCCAATATATTTCCTTAAAAGTTGATGAATCATAGTCTTAATCATAGTTGAGAAACAAAAAGATGCTTGTCATTTCCCTGATCTCACATAGAAGCTGAACAATCTATAATTTCTTTAAAAATCTGCTTTTCCAAAATAAAGCTTTTTTCAAAGCTGATTTTATAATAAAAGTCACGAATGGCCAATATAACGACTGTGTTAAGCTAAGATGAGACAGTGACTTCTACATTTAATGGAGTGATAGGGTCAGCAACAAAAGGCTTTGCAGCTAAAGTGCTCTTTCAGTTTCCTCACTGTGCAGATTCTGATGCTCTTTCTGTTTTCCAACTGTGAAACAAAGCTCAAGTTACTTAACCTCTTGTGCTTCAGTTTCTTCATCTTAGTAGAAATGGGGATAAAAATAGTATCCTTCTCACTGTTTTATGCAAACTAAATTATTTCCCAAAATATTTAAAACCTTGTGCTCATCACATAGTATGTGCTTAAGAATATTAGATGGAATTGTAATTGTTAGCAGCAATTGTATGCTATATATTGCTCTTGAGGGTTCTCATTCATTTTTATTATTTCCTAATAATGCTTTAATGGTCAGGAGTTGTTTCTTATGTTTTTGTTCATTTTCTTATCCCATTTGTTCAAAATTCTTTGCCAAAGCTCCAGGAGCTTCATGGTTGACTTAATTAGCATATGTTTTAGCAGTAATTGACATAGGTGTGTCCCATTTCTTTTCTACAGCCTCTGACTGATCAGACCTAGCATTTCTTTTAGTTCTTAAAAATAGGTCTAATTTTTTCCTGTGGTATAAATTCTAATAGATTACGTCCCATACCTCCTGAAGTAAAAATCAGGATTTTTAAGAACTTTAAATAACAAATGCCATATTTTAACACAATTATTTCCATGATTAAATAGGTATAGCAATAACCACTATGTATATTCTTTTCATGCATTGACTACTAAACATTTCCAGTATTGCCCAAAGTATTTTTAACTCCTGGATAGTTATACCATTTCAGATACTTATAATAGGCCCTGAACATATAAGAGACCCAAAATAATTGAACTATCTCATCCTTAAGAGGGAAACAAGAACTGATGAGACAAAAACTCAATATTCATGGATTACAAATAAGATAAAGTGAGAAATATTTCTTATTAATAATCATAAAATACCATAAATGAAAGGGATCGCCAAGCTGACCTATAAACTACGAAACTTTAAGACAGATGGTACATTCTGAGGTCTTAGTATATTTCTAGGACATTTTCCTGGAAAGAACATTTATAAAAATGACTCGTCATGAAATAGTTAATACATTTTCAGCTTCAATCAATGAGCAGACTTACCTACACAGTCAGACTCAATCAATGCACTTTAAATTCTGTGGAACAAAAGTTTTATAATTCTCAGATGTTATCCTCATCCGCCTTATCATGAACCCTGTTTCTCCAGCAGCTTTTCAAATATTCTTCCATTAGAGGAGACACACATGGATGTAAGATGGAATCATTAGCATTTTTAAATGAGCATGTGGGGAAATGACAGGATATTGTAGAATGTTTGGGGCCCTGGGAGTCTGTTATGCTTGGTTTCCAGCTGTGCCGCACTGGTGCCTGCTTTCCACAATAAGATGTCACACACAGCAGGAGAACTAGACAAAAAGGGTTTTAATAATCAGTAATGGCCCAAATTCAGAGATGTTAGGCTCTGCAGACCTAGGAAACAATTATTGTTTCCACTGGGATTTCTGTTTATTCTCAGCTTTTTAACACATTTATTAGAAGACAACTGAGCTATAAATGACAAATTTCTAGTCAATCAGAAAGCACAGAGCATTTAAAATGAGCTGTGAGCCCCTAAACACTCTATTTGCAGCACCCACTGTGTGTTACAGGAGAATACAGTAGGTGGCAGGCTTTCACACAGTTCACACTATTTGGCAGTTTATACTATACCTGCAAATACAAAACTTTCTTTACATTATTCTTCATAAATAAGAAATAATCCATGCAGAGAGACAGTGAAAAGAGCTTTCTCTATCTGTAAGATCTTAGAAAATAAACATTTTAATTTGATGCATTTCATATAACACTGCAGAAATTACATAATGTAAACTATTCCTAAAATGAAATGTATTAGTATCTACTTTTCAAAATACATTGCTTAAAGAAATGAAAAATCAGCATAGGTATGTATAAATAGATGTAAACATGTATACAAATATATAAATATTATATGTATTTATATCAGTATTAAAGTTACATATACACCTAAAACTTTAAAAAAAAGAGGTTATTTTTCTATGCTAGATTTTGAAATAACAATACGGAAAAACTGAACTAAAATTTTTAAAACTTCAGCTGCCAGAGGAAAAAAATGAAAAACAGGATCAAATGTAAAATTTCATTTCTTTAAAGGACTAACGAGCCACTTAGTTTTATTAATTCTGGAAGTTGTAAAGAATTTCAATCCAATTGAATTCAACTAAAAATAGACTTGACTTCTCCCTATTTCAGCTTATCAAAATGATGATCCAGTTTCTTCTAAAATAAGTTTCATCACTACTAAATACACAATCAATGGCACAGGAGAACCTATCTATAAAACAGAAACAGACTCTCAGACATCAAGAACAGACTTGTGGTTGCCAAGGAGGAGGGGGAGGGATTGAGGTGGACGGGGAGTTTGGGGTTAGTAGATGGAAACTATTACATTTAGAATGGGTAGGCAATGACTTCCTACTGGATAGCACAGGGAACTATACCCAGTCTCTTGGGACAGAACATGATGGAAGATAATTTGAGAAAAATAATACATATGTGTGTGTATGTGTGTGTGTATTATACTGGGCCACTTTGTGGTATAGCAGAAACTGGCACAAAATCGTAAGTCAACTATAATTTTTAAAAAAGGGGAAAAAAAGAAATACACAATCAAAAAGCCAAGAGACTATAAGGTTCCAGACTCCACACATCTTTCTGAGGAAATTACTGACTTCCTGAGGAAATTACTCTTCACAGTAGAGACAGAATGAGCCTGAGGGCATCACCCCAAGCACCTCAAAAGTTCAAGTTTCTCTGAGAGCCTAGGGTTCATTTTAAAAATTCAAAGGGATTTTGCATTCTACTCCAAAATACATCCCTGTTTGTGACAATATAATGTTTATTATAGCTCTATAAGAATACGATTTGTTTCTCAATTTCTAAAATCTGTACTGAACCAAAGAGCGACACACATACCAGCTTGGCCCAGTGTTGCATCTTTCTTGGTGTCCCAGTGTTCTCAGAATCAGGCTCACAAATAACAGACATATCAAGGGCAAATGTACCTGCATGTACGAATCTTTAAATCTTTATCTGCATGTACGGACTATTTCAGAGTAGACATTGGCAAGATAGCCAGAAAACACTATCAGAGAGGGAGTTTTAATATAGTATTCCCATGCTATTTGTCTCTGTGTGTGTGTGTGTGTGTGTGTGTGTGTGTGTGTAAAATTTGAATTGTGTTTCTTCATGTTGAGAGATCAAGTCATTCTGTATTTTGTGGAAAACTGAAATGTTGATCCACCTGTCAGTTTTTGTATACATTTCAAGGAATTTTTCTTCAAACAGGTAACTGATACTAACCTTTATTTTTTTTAAATTTTCACAATTTAATGACCTAAATTTTCATAATAAATACATACTAAGTATACCCATTTCTTCATGGATAGATACTTAAATCGCCACTCTTTTTACATAGCCCTTCAACTTTGTTTAATCTAAAGCAATCATGTCATAAGATGTTGAAACACTCAGTCTGGCATTGTAGTTGACCCCTGAGTGTGTCCAGCCTTGAAAATACATGTGATAATTGAGGTACTTCCTGGCTCATTCTTTATCATTAAAAGGATGACTACCCTCCTTCACCACATCAAGATTTACAGTTCGTCACAGCATTATTTTTACCTCTGTGAAAATTTTATTTCACTGCTTTTTAGGGCCACACCTGCAGCATATAGAAGTTCCCAAGCTAGGGGTCAACTGGAGCTGCAGCTGCTGGCCTGCACCACAGCCACAGGAACGCCAGACCTAGCCAAATCTATGACCTACACCTCAGCTCATGGCAATGCAAGATACTTAACCCACCAAACAAGGCCAGGGATCGAACCCACATCCTCATGGAAAACTAGTCAGGTTCGTTACCACTGAGCCGCAACAAGAACTCCTGAAAAATTTTAAAACAAGCCATTCCTTATTCAGTTTGTAAAATTCTGAAAGCAATCGTTTAAAGCTAAGTCAGAATATGTCTGCTGAATAAAGCGTACTTTCAAAAGTACATCTCCTTAAATATTTTTAAAATCTGTGTATTCGGGGAGTTCTCTTGTGACACAGTCCTTTAAGGATCTATTGTTTTCACTGCAGCAGCTTGGACTGCTGCTGTGGCACGAGTTCAGTCCCTGACCCAGGAATTTCCACGTGCCATGGAAGCATTATATATATATAATGCACACACACACACACACACACACATATTTTGTTGTTGTTGTTCAAACAAAATATATATAATTTTGTTTGAGTACACTATGTGTATATAGTGTACTCAAACAAAATTTATTTTGGCATTTTACTACTCATGAGAACTTAAAAAAAAAAGTCAAGAAGAAGCTCTTTGAAAGTGTTGGCATATATTTGGTGCTAACAGATGCCCTGAGGGTGCATGGTGACTTTGAGGTGAGCCTCCTGTTTTTCCAGTTTGCTTTTTCTTCCCAATCAATACTTTGCACAGACACACACACACACATTTATTTTTCCAGCTAGGTTTCATTAACTATTTTATCAAATACTTTGATCATTAACACGTATTCAAAGACATGATTACTAACAAGGCTACAAAAAGATAAATCATTAGTATTCTTAATATTTATACTTTCATCCAATTCTCAGAAAAATACTGATTAATCTTGGATTTCAACTAAATTTTAAAGCTTATTTTCTAAGTAAAAAACTGTATTACTTAATATATTTTGTGCAATAAGCCATCATTTTTGGCTTGACTGCCTTTGTTGATTCAGAGACATGTTTCCAATGCCGCAGGCTTCCAAATGTTCTTCTATTCCATGAGACTTTTGTCTCAAGGCAATTCTAGAACAGACCCTAAATAATGTTTCGAACAACTCTGACTTGCTGTTAATGTGTTCTATTTATTGCAATAGTTCCTAGCCAAGACTTCTCTATTACTGGTTGCAAAAACATTCTTATTCTTTCTTTTAAAATGCACCAATTACTTCTTAAGCATAATTGCAAGAATTCCGATGTCATGCAGTGGTGTGCTCTCCAACTGATCAAGAATTAGGCTCATTTATAGCTTCAAAAAAAACAATTTTAAAGTTAGTTTCTAAATTGACCCTATTCTTTTTAGATTTGTTATTCTTTGCAGTTTTTCTCACTGTAGGGAACCTCAGTGTAACATCTAAGCCAGCCTTTGCAAGTTGTTCTAAAATGCCTTCTCAGTCCCCTTTACCTTCTCTTTCTCTACATCCCAGTTTTAAAAAAATAGCTGGCAGGTTTATGATAAACTCATCTGACATCACGTTTACCACACAGTTTTATGAATATAAGTACACCTAATTACCTCTAAATGAATATTAAGTAGATGACATGTAGGACCTTTAAGACTACTTTCCAGCTCAATTGCTGGGAAATATGTGGTAAGAAGAGGGTAAGACGACAACTTGTGCAGTAATTTTACTTGGCAGTATAGGAAAGATTATTTCCAGTTAACAATAAAGTCTTAACACTTCAAGGTATGTCTTCACAAAACTTTTGGGGAAAATTTATATAAATGACCAAGCAGTATGCCTGGAATTTAAAATGAAAATAGAATGTAGGAGCTCTCCAACATCAGTCTTCTCTCATTTTATTACTTCCATTTCATTTTTAGTTTAGCTTGTGAAAAATAGGTCTCTTTTATCTCAGTTTCTAGCCATTTACATTATTTTATTCAGCCTATCCATTGATTTTATTATTATACACACACACACACACACACACACACACACACACACACACACACACACACACATACACACACACAGAGCCCTTGGATGAATTAAAGAAAATCCCTCAGAGCTATCTATATCTGTCCAGTGTAGTCATGACTTAACCTTGAAGAAACCAACACTTGCTTTCTTCTTTATCCTTGAATTCTCAGACAACAATAATGGGAAAATAAGTCCATGAGATTATTTCAAGGCTGTACCCAGTATGACCATTTCTGATGGCCGAGGCAAATATCACAGATTATTTAATACCAAATCATGCAATTGTAAATGTTTTGCATGTTTTTGTTAGAAGCCTGGTCATTCCTCCCAGAAAGCCTCTCTCTACTCAGAAGGTGAGGTATTGCTTTAGACCCACACTCAGGATTTTATCCCTGTAGTGATTACATCACTCTCATGCTCTCACTCTCATGCTCTCTCCTCAGATGCTCTCCAATGGTATGCCTCCTTTGGGGGCATTAAAGCAGCAAGCCCTCTACACTGAAAGCTAATTTCTCAAGTCTAATTCCTCAGACAGCCATCTGTTAAGTGCAGAGATTCATGATTTAATATTCACTGTTCATACTGTCCCTCAAGTCACCTCTCTGGAGGAAAATAATCTCTATTCCATTACTTGAGAAAAATAGTTTGAAATTATTCCAGCCCAGTCCTTTCTTATGGAGCTGGCAAAGACTTATCTGTAGCAAAAGGAGATAAATAAATTGTACGATTACATGGCAGTGGTAAGAAGGCTCCTTTTTCATGACCTTGGTTGAAGAATTAGCATAAGAAAAATACTATTGTTACACCTCAGCTATGTATTACTCATATATATTGTTCTATCTTAAACTTGCTAAGTCCTTAACTCTCATTAGTTTTTAGAGTCTTCAGAAGACTTGGATAACCTATGGCACTTCCCTATAAAGACCTATCCTTAGGCAGCATCTGGTGGCCCAGATTTATTTCCTATTGGCAGAAGCTAGCATGAGAAAATATTGCTAAGATCTTCCTTTCTTGAGCAGCATTAAAGATCATCAATCTTGACAACAGGACTTACACCTGCTTCCCCCAATTCCATAGGATGTGTTTTACTAAATGCTCAGGATGCTTGTTGTTGAAACTTTAAGTATTAAGCTACTATTCAGAAACTCCAACCAGGAAGGCCTGGTGAGCCCAGGCTGCAAAACACAGAGAAAGGGGAAATAAAGAAGGTTAAATTAAAGCACAGGATTGTTACTGTTCAGGCCACATGCTTTAATATAACAAGGATGATTTCTCTCTTTCAATACCCTACCAGAGCCTGCACAAGACAATTCAAGGACACAGAAAAGTGAATTCTGATAAAAAGCATAATGTTAACTCACTCGGAATATGTGTGCTACCTCCTGATGGTGTCCTGAACCAATACATTAAAAGCAAGAGCAGTGGGGGCTTACTGCAAGGGTATCTATGTTAAAGGCTCCCAGCGACGATCTGGATATTATGAAAAAGAGCAAAGAGACTTGAGAGATGCTCGAAGTTTGCAGAATAAACACTCAATGAGAGTTCTCCCCAAATTTTGCTTTATGAAACAAAAATGAAAGTGAAAGAGAGAAAAAAGAAGACATCAGAATCCCAACTATTCTGAAATTTGGGGCAATATAATCAGTCAGGGTTTTGAGGGAAGGAAGAGCAGTGAGTGCATCATCAATCACAATCTCTTTTAGAAGACAGTTTGTATATTAAATAAATGGAGTATTATTGTTGCTAAGAAAATGCATGAGATAGAAGGACTCAGAGACTGATAACCATGCATTTCATTACACTCACCAGACATCATTCTATTTTAAACCAATGGCAATGTAATTTAACATCCTAGCTGAGAATCTCACTTCTAGTGTATAATTTCCATCTTCCATTAAACAGTAAGAAATATGATCACTCTCTGAATCAGCATTAGATACCATGCTGTCACTGGTTTTCCAAAATTATTAATAAAATAGAACATAAGCAGGAAATTCTGCTGTCTGTTATAATAAAGGCTATAGATTTATAATATATATGAACAATTATCAAAGGATCATTTTCTATAATGGAACCAACAAAGAAAAAGTAGGATACTATTTAAGGTAATTACTAAACATTTTTCTTGTCTAATTTTAGGGCCGCAAACACAGCATATGGAAGTTCCCAGGCTAGGAGTCAAATCAGAGCTGAATCGGTCAACCTATGCCACAGCCACGGCAATGCCAGATTTGAACTGAGTCTATTACCTACACCAAAGCTCATGGCAATGCCAGATCCTTAACCCAGTGAGTGAGGTCAGGGAGTGAACCTATGTCCTCATGGATCCTAGTTGGTTTCGTTACCACTGAGCCACAATGGGAACTCCATTAAACATGTTTTAAGGCACTGGGAAATATAAATTGCAAATAATAAGATCCCAAATCTAAAGCCACCGTAGTGATCTGACCATTTTCTTGGGGATGAAATTGGCACGCATTGTCTTCACTTGGATAGATTTACTACAACTTGGCAGTTGGATGATAATGGTTTTCCCACACAGGAAAGTCAAACATCCTCATCATTTTTAAACTTGAATTTTCCACCTATTTTTCTGTGTGTACGTATGTGTGCTTGAGTTTGCACATCTCAAGGTTAAACTAGAAATGAAATATAATAATTCAATAATTCCAGTGGGCTACACACTAGCTAAAACTTCTGGTTATCGTCCTTAACCTTAGTCATCTCTCAAATAAGTTTGCGGTGCCTCGTTAGCGCAGTAGGTAGTGCGTCAGTCTCATAAAATAAGTTTGGAAAAAGAAATTGATATTTCTGCATTATTCAGAAATGTTTTTGGGTTTTGTTTGGGGTTTGGTTTTACTTTCAGTATTGATTTTTTTGCCTTACATTATTTTGCTTCACTAATTTCTATTTCTCATAACACTTCTTTTGTTTTATTTTCCTTTGGAAGGGTAATCAATACTCATAATTCTCACTGCTTATAATTGGTGAAGGCACTGAGCTGACATATACTATCCCCCATTCCTCAATTCTGTCACTCCCTTCAAGTACAGTTTTCATAACAGACTTGACCAATCACTATCTTCTATTTCTTGGCTAAAACTATTAGGTCAGTAAAGGGAGGGAGTCAGTTTTGTCCAATAACAGTGAAACCTGAAGCTTTTGCTGGAATTATTGAATAGAAGTTTTCTCTTTATGTGGAAACAGTTTAGCTAGTAGCTAGTCACTCTTGGCGACTTTATCATACATTCATGGCCAAAACCTACACGACCATAAAACATAACAAAAGAGGACAGAGCAGAGCAATGGAGAGAAAGAGCTGCACAATTTCAAATGTGGCTCTTATTTAAAGTCGTAGATCCCATCATGCTTTAGACTAATGAGATTCACTCCTTTCACATTCCTAGTTTCATGAGTCAAAATATTCCTTCAAATATGTAATATCAGTTAAGGTCTTAGCATCTGCAACTGTAATAATTTTCACTGATTCACCCTCTAAAACTTGGATAAATTAATTCCAATTATTGTATTTATATTGTTTAGTCTTTTGACACACAAAAAGAAGTTTGTGTGAACTAGGCATCATTTACTCATTTAAACAAAACTTTATGAGGATAAAATTGAAGTTATTTCCGTATTTTAAATTTATTAATTATAAAGTGATTTTTCTTGTGCTTCTTTAAATGGCTTGACCTTGGAATAAGTTGCCATATTGAAACCTTAAGTTAACCTTAACCTTAAGTTAACTGCATACCACACATACAAAAAAACCCTTAATAATCTTTTTTTCTAGTGCACAACACTGGCGTTGGCATCTTTATTTTAAATTCTAATGAGCTTTCTAGGTTGACTTAGTTATACATCATTTTCATATAAATATTTAATTTATTATCTGTTTATCCAGTTTTCTATTCATGGACTTCTCTTTTACTTACCTCACATTATACCATGTGCATCACTTATTTTTCACATTCTAGCTCAAGATCTACCTACTTTAAAAATTATTTAACAAATCTTTCCAGTGATTGTTATTTTGCTTTATTCAGAAGTTTCATTCATCAGGGGAAAAAAGTTCACCTAAGTCAAAGTTCAATAAGACAGGAATCATGATTTTGTGTTATTTTTGTTTGTACAAATTCACTTTGTTTTGAAATCACTACATATAGGCTTGATTCTAAGAGTAAGCACTGGATTGTGACCTAACTAAAAATAAAAGGAAGAGATATGCAATTATTGATGGAATGAAATACAACAGAATAGTTGACAGAAATAAATATAGAATGTTAAAAATTATTCAAAGATCAGAGAGAAGGAGATGCAGTTGAAAAAGAGGATCTGAATAAATGTATAGGGAAAGGTTAATGGGGCTGGAAGATGTGCATTTGATGAGTTTCATTCAGTGACTATCTTAGAAATAAGAGGAGTAAGGTTTTGAGAGTTAAAACAACTTTCTAATGTCACACTGGTGGTACCTAGCAGAAGGATCACGACCCAGTTTCTACTTCCCCAAACCGTACTGCCTCTACAAAACAGAAGGCACAGGAGGAAAGGGATGGAGAAACAGGAAGCTTGAAGAAAGCAGGAATGCCCTATAGTAGTGCACATAGGAAACAAAGAAAAGATTCAATCAACAATCATTAAACATATGCGTCTTATCAGCATTGAGAGTCAAATTAAGATCATATTTCAAAATATAGTTGACCCTTGAACAACATGGATTTGAACTATACAGGTCCACTTGTAGACAGATTTTTTTTTTCAGTAATAAATACTACAGTACTACACCATCTCCAGTTGGTTGAACTTCAGGGTACACAACCATGGATACGGAGAAAGCACTAAGAGAGCCAACTATAAGTTATACATGATTTTTGACTGTGTGTAAGGTGGGTGCCCTTAAGCCCTGCATTGTTCAAGAACAACTATGTATTTAAAATAAACTGATCCTAAGTTCTAGACTACCTAGTTTGTCCTTAGTTTATTTCGTTGATGATCAAGGGCATTTTATGAAAACTAAGCCACATGTACCAGATAATTCGAGCTAAAATATATTCCAGTATACACAACATGCTCCCATCCCCCTCTTAGATAACCAATTACCTCCTCCAAGACCTGGCCAAAGCTAAAGCCCTAAGGAATCTATGTATTGTATACTCACCCCCACCCCTAAGATATAGATAATTTGACTAGGAGTGATACATTAAAAAGGAATTTATGATTGGCTAACAACTCAGAGTGTCCAATCCAAATACCTCACTGGAAATCTGAAGAAGAAATGAAAAAATAATGAAGATATAAATAGAGTTGAAAATAAAAGATTATAATTTAAAATTATGCCATAAATAAAACTCTGCAAGCCAAAGTTAGTTATATTTACGGTGGAAAAGAATTCTTCTCTTCTACTTTATCTGAACTAGCTTTTAGTCCACACCCTTTAATAGAAGCATTAGCAACCATATAAGAAACTCCCTAGTGATACTTCCCTTCAAAGTAAGATACCAGAATAAGGAAATTCACTGTTATTGCAGTCTCTACCCTTAGAAAAACAGTTCCTGGTGAGTTGAGTGGCTTCTGTTTGTCCAAGTGCTAATGTCAAGAACATACTACAGTGAGAAAAAGTAACAAAACTACTACGTGTCTACATATAGACTATAAATGTAAGTCTTAAATCAAATTAACTGAAAATATGACAAACCTGCCCAAAAAAATCTCCTACTCTTCCAGAATAGGGTAAGACTATCTCATCTCACTTCTTTTCAACGCTGTACTGGAAGTTTAGCTAACAATAAGACAAGAAAAGGAAATTAAAAATATATAGACTAGGATGGAAGAAACAAAACTCTCTACAGATGACAAGACTTTCTATGTAAAAATTCACATTAAAAAAATTCCTAGAACTAATAAGCGATTATAGACAGATTTCAGTATGCAAGGTTAATACACAAAAGTCAATTCTCTTCCTACATGCTAACAATTAAAAAATTGAATTTAAAGAGGCAAAACATTTACATTATCACTCAAAAAATAAAATATTTAAGTAAATCTAATAAAATATATATGAGGAAAACTATAAAACTCTAAAGAATAAATTCATAGAAATACATGGCTATATCTCACATGTTTATGGATAGGAAAACTCAATATCGTCAAAACATCAGTTCTTCCCAACTCAAATTTGTAGATTCAAAGTAATCCTAATCTAAATCTTAGCAAGGCGGTTTTTTAAATATCAATAAACAGATTCTAAATTTTATATGGATAGGGGAAACATTGAGGATAGCCAGCATAGTACTGAAAGAAAAGAATAAAGTCATAGGACTGATCCTTAAAACTTCAAGACTTATTATAAAGCTACAGTAACCAACAGAGTGTGGTAACAGCAAAATGATAAACAAGTAGATCAATGAAAGAGAGTACAAAAAAAAAAACCTACATAAATATAATCAACTGATCTTTGAAAAAGGAGGAAATAAATATGACGGAGAAAAGACAAATGGCGCTGGAACAACTAGATGTCTACATTAAAAAAAAAGAATCTAGATACAGATCTTGCATCACTCAAAAAAATTAACTCAAAGTATATCATCAGCTAAATAAAAAATGCAAAATGATAAAACTCCTAGAGGATAATATAAGAGAAAATTTAGATGATCTTGGGTTTGAAAATCACTTTAGAACAGCAAAGGCACTACTCATAAAAGAAATAACTGATAAGCTGGACTTCATTAAAGTTTAAAATTTCTACTTTATGAAAGACACTTTTAAGGGAGTTAAAAGACAAGCCAGAGATTATGAGAAAATACTTGAAAAGACCCTATCTGATAAAGGGCTATTATGCAAATCATACAAAGAACTTTCAAAATTTAACAAAAAGAGGTGAAAAAATCTGATTTTAAAATGTGTTAAAATTCTAAAAAGATACTTTAGCAAAGAAGATATAATTAACAGTTTCTTACAAAGCAAATATACTTTTACAATAAGATTCAACAAGTGGTCTCCTTAATATTTATACAAAGGAGTTCAAAACTTATGTCCATACAGAAACTTCCATATAGATGTTTACAGCAAATTTATCTATAATTGCCCAAACTTGGAAGTAACCAAGATGTCCTTCAGTATGTAAATGCATAAATAAACTGGCACATCTTCAATGAATGTTATTCCAAACTGAAAAGAAATGAGCTATGAAACCACGAAAATGCAAATAGAAAACTTAAGTGCATATTACTAAGGGAAAGTAGGCTATATACCACATGATCCCAACCACATGACTTTCTGAATAAGAAAATACTACAAAGACAATAAAAAGATCAATGTTTTCCAGAGGCTGGGGAAAATAAGTGATGAACAGGCTGAGCATAAAGAATTTTTTTGGCATTGAAACTACTCTGCATGGTACTATAATGATGGGTACATGTCATTATACATTTATACCCATAGAATGTACCACAACCACAAGGGAACCCTAATGTAAACCACAAACTTTGAGTGACAGTCATGTTTAACTATAAATTCATTATATGTAACAAGTACACAACTTTGGTGAGGGATGTTGATAACAGAAGAGACAATGCAAGTGGGAGTGAGGAAGGGCATATATGGGAAATCTCTATACCTTCCACCCAATTTTGCCGTGAACTTAAGTTGTTCTAGAAAAATAAACTTTATTTAAAAAAAAAAAGGCTTTTAAGAGATACAGGATAAATTTCGAAATTTCAATTGGAAGGAAATTTTAAATTGTATTTGAATGTGATTACATGCCCTCTTAATAGCAATGACAAGAAATAACTATAGAGAATATATTTTACAACTATTATGAAACTAATTTAAGCCATTGCTTTTATTTCATTACTCAATGTCACTTGAATGATCTCCCACAGAGGAAATTTGTTTCTAAATATACTATTAAGAAAATTTAATCTCCTTAGAAATAGTGGTACAGTCACAGTTCTGATAAGGCCCTTTTTGAACCAGATGCTCAGTCACACTCCAAGGTAATAATCACAATAATTATATTACTCTTTCAGATTTTGAGCATTTTATTTCCCTATTTCATATCCTTAGTTTATTGTTTAACAGAAAATAGAAAGTGTTGAAAATTTGGCATTTTATTAACTTGGCATCCACTATTTCTGTGTTAGGTCACATCAAATTCAAAATAAATGGTTTGCCCTTATAATATGACAAATAATTCTATTATTTTTTACTATGAAATTCTGAGCATAGATTAGAACAGAGATTACTTTTATCTTAGCCAGAGTTGAAACAATGTTATAGTTTTATTTAGTTTAAAAGATAGACAGATAAACAGTTTAAAAGTTTTTTCCAATGTCTCCCAATTATCTATAGCCATATATAAAACTGTTATCCTGAAGTTATAAAAAAAGTTTTGTGGGAGTTCCCATCATGGCTCAGTGGTTAAAGAACCTGACTAGTATCCATGAGGATGAGGGTTCAATCCCTGGCCTTGCTCAGTGTGTTAAGGATCCAGCGTTGCCATGAGCTTGGTGTAGGTTGCAGACATGGCTCAGATACCATGTTGCTATGGCTGTGGAGTAGGCCAGTAGCTACAGCTCAGATTCGACCCCTAACCTGGGAATCTCCATATGCCATGGGTGCTGCCCTAAAGAAAGACAAAAAAAAGAAAGTTTTGTGGATATAGGAAAAAATGCAGTAGACTTCATTCTTACATTGCGTTTTAACTGACCATTCTTAGACATTAAATAACTATCATAAAAATAAAGTTAATCGTTTTTATTAAAGTATAACTGATATATAATATCACATTAGTTTCAGGTGTACATTATAGTAATTGAATACTTAGATACTTTAATATATTTCAAAGACACCACAGGAAAGAAAATTATTCACCAATATCACTGATGAACATGTACATAAAAATTCTCAACAAAATACTAACAAACCATATTCAACCACAAAAGAAAGAAAATACACCATGATCAAGTGGTATTTATTCCAGCGTTGCAAGGATGGTTCAATATTTGCACAACAATTAATGTGACACACCACATTAACAAAAGGAAAGATAAAAACCACAAGATCATCTCAATAGATGCATAAAAAACATTTGACAAAATTCAGTAGCCATTCATGATAAAAATTCTCAAAGTTGGTATAAAAGGAATGTATCTCAACATAATAAAGCCAGTATATGAGAAGCCCACAGCCAGCATCATACTTAACAGTGAAAACTGAAAGAATTTCCTCTAAGATCAGGAATAAGACAAGGATGCCCACTACCACCACTTTTATTGAAAACAGTATTGGCAGTCCTAGCCATAGCAATCAGATAAGAAAAAGAAATAAGAGAATCCAAATACAAAAGAGAGGTAAAACTGTCACTGATGGCAAGTGACATAAAACTAACCATAGAAAATACTAAATATGCCACCAAAACACTACTATAAGTCATTAATGAATTTGATAAAGTTTCAGGAGACAAAATTAATATACAGAAACCTGCTGTGTTTTTATGCACTACCAACATACTATCTAAAAGAGAAATTTAAAACCAATCCCATATATAATCACATCAAAAAGAATAAAGTGCCCAGGAATAAGATCAATTAAGAGGGTAAAAGACCTGTATTCTGAAAACTTTAAAACAAAGATCAAATAAATTGAAGATGACACAAACAGATGGAAAGATATACCATGGTTATGGATTGGAAGATTACTGTTATAACCATACTACCCAAGGAAATCTATATATTCAAGGCAATCCTAATCAAAAGAGCAATGACATTTTTCATAGATTAAAAATAAACAAATATAAAATTTGTATGAAAACACAAAAGACCCTGAACTGCAAAAACACTCTGGAAAAAGAAGTATGAGGTATCTGGAGATATTATGCTTCCTGATTTAAAACTATACTGCAAAGATACATCCTAAGAGTATAGTACTAGCACAAAAACAGACACACAGACCAGTGGGCCAGAATAAAGAGGCAAGAAATGAACCCACGTTTATATTTTTAAAGAATGTACAACAAAGGAGAAAATAATATACAATGGAAAAAAGACAGCCTTTTCGGTAAATGATGGTAGTAAAACTAAACAGCTACATGCAAAAGAATCAAACTGGACTACTTTCTCACACCATATACAAAAATAAATTTTAAATGGATTAAGTATTTAAATGTAAGACCTAAAACTATAAAACTTCTAGAGGAAAACTTAGTACACTCTTTGACATCAGTCTTGGCAATTATGTTCTCTCAAAGAAGAGAAACAAAAGCAAAAAAAGGGACTACATCAAACTAAAAAGATTTTTCACAGCTAAGGAATCTACCAACCACAAAGAAAAGGCCATGTGCTATATGGAAGAATGTATTTGCAAATGATTACAACTAATAAGGATTAATATACAAAATACATTAAAAAAATCCATACATCTCAAATTCAAACAAATGTCCTGATTGTAAAATGGGTAGCGAATAGGAACATACATTTTTCTATTGAAGACTTACAGATGGCCAACAGTCACATAAAAAGATGGAGTTCCCATCATGGGTCTGCGGAAACAAACCTGACTAGCATCCATGAGGATGCAGGTTCAATCCCTGGCCTCGCTCAGTGGGTTAAGGATCCAGCATTGCTATGAGCTGTGGTGTAAGTTACAGATGTGGCTCAGATACCATGTTGCTGTGGCTGTGGTGCAGGCCAGCGGCTACAGCTCCAATTCGATCCCTAGCCTGGAAACCTCCATATGCCACAGGGGCACCCCTAAAAAAACAAGAAAAAAAAAAGAAAAGAGAAAGATAAAGAAAAGGTGCTCAACATCACTACTCATTAAGGAAATACAAATCAAAACCATACTGAGGTATCACTTCAAACTTGTCAGAATGGCTATTAACAAAACGACAACAAATAATAAGTATTGGCTAGGATCTAAAGAAAAGGGAACCCTCAAAGCATTGCTGGTGAGAATGTAAATTGGTGCAGCTACCATGGAAAACAGTATGGATATCCTCAAAAAATCCAGCAATTCTACAAACAAAAAACACCAATTAGAAAAGATATATACACCCCCATGTTCATTGCAGCATTATTTACAATAGCCAACAGCCAAGATATAGAAGCAACCTAAGTCTCCATCAATAGATGAATGGATAAAGAAGATGCATTTACACACACACATACACAATGGAATATTACTCGGCTAAAAAATATAGAACAAAATCTTGTTACTTGTGACAACGTGGAAAGGATGAACCTAGAGGTATTATGCTAAGTGAAATAAGTCAGAGAAAGAAAAATACTGTACAATTTCAATTACATGTGGAATCTAAAAAATAAAACAAATGAATAAATACAACAAAACGGAAACAAAATGACAGATAACAGAGAACATACAGATGGTTGCCAGAGGGCAGGGAGGTAAGGAGAAGAGAAATAGGTGAGGGAGATTAAGAGGCAGAAACTTTCAGTTGCAAAATAAATGAGTCAAGGGTATGAAATGTACAGCTAGAGAATTAGTTGATAATTAGATAATATTTTTGTGTGGTGACAGATGGTAACTAGACTTAAGGGTGGAGATCATTTTGAAATGTATAAAAAACACCAAATCATGATGTTGTATACCAGAGACTATTGTAGGTCAGTTATACTTCAAAAACTAAACAAGCAAACTCATAGAAAAAGCAATCTGATTTGTGGTTACCAGAGGTGGCAGCAGGAGGAGGAGGGGGGACAAAATAAAGGTAGTCAAAAAGTGAAAACTTTTAGTTATAAGATATTTGTACCAGGAATGCAATGTACACCATAAACATATTTAACACAGTTGTACGTTATACTTGAAAGCTGTTAAGGGAGTAAGTCCTATGGATTCCCACTACAGGGAAAAAATACTGTTTTCCTATTTAATTTTGTATCTATATGAGATGATGATCTTTAACTAAATTTACCATAATAATAATTTCATGATGTATGTAGATTAAATCACTATGCTGTACACCTTGAACTTACATAGAGCTGTATGTCAATTATATCCCAATAAAATTGAAAGAATTTAAAAAAGACTCTACCTTGGAGTTCCAGTCATGGCTCAGTGGTTAATGAACCAGACTAGGATCCATGAGGATGCAGGTTCTATCCCTGGCCTTGCTCAGTGGGTTAAGGATCAGTCATTGCCGTGAGCTATGGTGTAGGTCACAGACACCGCTCAGATCCTGCATTGCTGTGGCTGTGATGTAGGCTGGAAGCTGTAGCTGATTCAACCCCTAGCCTGGGAACTTCCATATGCCACAAGTGGGGCCCTAAAAAGACAAAAGACAAAATAAAATAAAATAAAATAAAATATAAATAAAATAAAATATAAAATATAAATATAAATATAAATAAAAGACTCTACCTAGGGCGTATGCCTTTCAGATCTAGGTACTTCTGTATAATGAACAGAGATATAGGAGCTGAGGACTTATAAGAGGTTATCCAAAGGACTATTAATTACCAAAAAAAGGAGTGTGATATAGAAATCTCTAGAAGAAGGGTCTTCAAAGAACATACAAGTCTGTTCTCCATGTCCATGATTTTCTTTCTGTAGAAACGTTCATTTGTGCTGTATATTAGATTCCAGATATAAGTGATATCACATGGTATTTGTCTTTCTCTTTCTGAAAATCATAGACATGGAGAACAGATTTGTGGTTGCCAAGGGGGAGGGGGAGGGAGTGGAATGGATTGGGAATTTGGGGTTAATAGATACAAAACGATTGCCTTTGGAATGGATAAGCAATGAGGTCCTGCTGTATAGCACTGGGAACTATATCTAGTCACTTATGATGGAGCATAATCTGAGAAAAATGAATGTATACGTTTTGTGTGGCTGGGTCACCTTGCTGTACAGGAGAAAATTGGCAGAACACTGTATAATGGACAGAAAATTGACAGAATACTGTATAACCAGCTATAATGGAAAAAAGAAAAACCATTACAAAATAAAAAAACAGTAACATACAAAAGAGCTTCATGCAAAAGAGAACCAGAATCAGGCCATCTCCCAAATAGGGCCCACTGATAGCTAGGTTAAATAGTCCCGGGCCAGGAATACTTTGATCCTTTGTTCAATTCCACTCTCCCCTGCTTCCCAGACTATGGAAGAGCCAGAAAGAGTAGGGTGACCTGGTTCAGAAGAAGATGAACAAGGACTAAATACAGACCATGGCCTTTTCCCATTAGTCTAAGAAGCCTAGGAATTAAACCGGAGGAGGAAATGTAAACTGGTTGAGAACTTAATTTTTTAATTTACATTGGACACAACATATTAATACTGAAAGATGAGACTATTACAATGTGAAAATCCATCGTCAGTAAATGAAGTATCCAGGGAACATTGGCAAGAGGATTAAGGGGATCTGGGAAAGTAGATTGTGAAAGCAGCACCGGAAAAAAAGTAAAGTTCCTTCCATATTGTATCATATGGAGACCAGTCCATTCCGTAAAGCACCCATATAATAAAGAAAATAAAAAATAGGTAGTCTTGAACTAAGAGTGGTATTCCCAGCCTTAGCTGCTTACCCACTCTTTCTAACACCGCTGTCTGATCACCCCCTAGGCTGCAATAAGCATATGTTTAAGACCATCCGCATATGTCTACAGTCCACAATACCCATTCAAAGACCAGCACCTGTCCCTCAAAGTTTTCACTGGGTCAGCAGGAAAAGAAGAAAAAAAGCAAGATGTGGTACAATTTATGAGGAAAGTTATTCGTTTTAATGCTCACAGAATATCCTCCTTCCTACTTATATTTGAATATTAATTATTTTAGAAAATAATAAAATGGAAGAATATGAAATTGGGGTTTCTGTAAATCATTTTTGGAAAAAATTAAGAGTTGACTAATATTTAATGCCATAATGCCATAACTTTCTTATTGTTTCATAAAGTCTAAGTTTCTTAAGCCTAAAATTATCTGGTTCATATATATATATGTTATCTGGTTAACATATATATGTGTGTGTGTATACATATATACGCATATGTGTGTGTGTATATATATATATATATACACACACACCCATGCACACACACACACACTATATTTATATAGTATTAAAAAGACAAAAAAGAAAAAGAAAGCATGGAACAATGCTATGGATTTCAAGAGCAATAGAAATAGGTTATTTCATATCTCCATCAGACGAACCTGAATTTTAATATCACTAAACAGTAAATTTCTGTTCACTCCATTTATCTCCTCTTCTATAACATTCCCTCATCTTGACCAAATTTCAGTTGAACTATCCACCAATACCGTATTTCAGAATTCTATGCAGCACAATTACCACACTCAGTTTCTACATCTAAAGTAATCACTGAGTTAGGTGAGTACCAATGCCATGTTTAGTTCTATTCAGCTCTCATTCTAGGAAAAAACATTTTCCTCCAAGGAGACATTCTGATTGAAAATTCCCAACTCCCCCTCCTACAACACAGTGCATTTTACCATCATGTCCCACATATAGTGACATATTTGTTCTTTAAATGCACATAGCTATATTGTTGATAATTTCAGAGAAAACTGAATCAATCATACAGTGTTGAATGAGTCACATTCAAGAATAAACACAAGTAGCTACTCTTCTCATTTCTGTTTTCACGAGCACTTAATAGCCCAAAGGCTTATGCCAATATATTCTGTTTATGGAGCTGGGAAAGGGGACTGGGAAATCTAAAAACAATTTTGAACTGAAATCTGTAAATGCACACTTTTTAACCAAATCCACTTGTCCATATTTTCTCGTGGGTACACTATGCATTGTGCTTTCTTTCTTATTATTTTCCTAGAGAGATGGTTTTCCCCTTCACTCTGCCCCACAGGTGCAATTTCTACCCTGAATGACCAACGCAAAATTTCTCTTATAAAGCTATCTCATCTACTTCAGTGTTCACTAACCTACTTTCCTTTCATTTCTTAGCATCTATATTCTGTGCCACAAAGAGACCTATATTTAATCATGGATTCTTTCATGGGTGACTGTGGATTTTCTCCACAGCAAGATTGTTTTGGGTATTCGGTGGTGGTTGTCGTGTGGATGAAGAATAAAACTTTTTCTTAATCTTCTACATCAGGCATTTTAGCACAGCAGTGGGTGTATAAGCTCTAGAGTAGATCTACTAGGACCCAGACTCCGCCCACAGCAAATGCTAAGCATGTGCCTTTCGATGAGTCACTTGACCTTTCTGAAACTTTCTTTATCAATACAATGACAATTCACTTAATTCCTACTTCTAGGTTTGTTAGGAGATTTAAGCAAGCAAACCCACTACAACATAGGGGAGGGCCTGCCAGATCATCATTCCCCAAAGGCTTCTTCTTTTTTGTACCCCTCTTCTTGTATAACTATTACTATTATTATTATTACTACTACCACCTCCACCACCACCACAACAGCATATCCCATAGGGTCAATGTGGCCAATCCCATAATATTAATGACGTAAGAGTTATTTGGTAATTACTCAATTTCAGATCTCAAAAATATCCTAAAACATCTCACAAATTTATTCAGTCTTTGCCCCCCACCCCTGTCCCACAACGCACAATCAGACCCGCCTTCCTTTCCCCATTTCCACTGTTGTTTGAATTTGAGTCCAGTTTTCATGAATCCGTTCTGGTTCTATGAGTTTATATTTCTTATCTCTCTCATCAAAAAGTTCAATCCTCTTTCCGCTACCTCTTTTTTGAAAAAGTTGGTAAGCATCTGAGCAACTACTGATGTATTATCTCTCAGCTCCAGATCCATCCTTTTTGCTTCTGCAGCGCAATGGATATTGGCCCTTTAAACATGTTTCCTTTGCCAATTGGCACTGAAGCTTTAACAATAAAGGGCACTGGGGAGCTTTATAACCCCAAAGGGTTCTGCTTCCTGATTGCCCTGTGCTTCCTTGCAGGCTCGTGCTGTGCATGCCTATACCCACCTCCTGTCCTGCACAGAAGCCCGAGGCTCTCAGCAGCCAGTAGCTACCCCCACATTCACCACTGGGCAGTTTTGAGTGGACTGCATCAGTGACACAGTTCCCTGTGAAAAGCATCCCCAGGTACCCACAGGGCAGGTTTCCAGAAAGTTCCACTACTGTGAACCATGGTAAATTATCAGCCAGCCGGTAAGCCCTAGCTATGCTATTTCCATCAAGATCTGGAACTCACTCCTTGAAGGGCTCTTCGTTGGTTGCTTTATCTCAGCCCCAGGTTTAGGGACTCTTCCTTATATGTGCTACTAGAACATTCTTCAGAGTTTTTTTAATTCTTACTACTGACACCCTTGTTATTTCACTCTATTATCTAGTAAATGATCCTTACATTGAACTTTCACTTTTCATTTTTATATGTTTATCATTTTCTCTCTTTTAAAAAATTTTTATCAAAGTATCTACAAAACAGAAACAGACTGTAGACATATCGTAGACTATTAATATCTATTATATCTATATATCTGTTATAGATATTATTTTTATTTATTTATGTTCCGCTTTATGGCCACACCCACAGCATATAGAAGTTCCTGGGCCAGAACTGAATCCAAGCCATAGCGGCAAACTAAGTCACAGCTGCAACAACACCAGATCATTTCGCCCACTGTGCCAGGCTGGGGATAGAACCTGTACCACCTCTGCAGTGACCTGAGCAGCTGCACTTGGATTCTTAACACTGCACCACAGTGGGAACTCCTAAACTTTCCCTTTCAAATTGTGGTTTCTCTCTCTTGAGGGACCTATGCTGGGAGAGTCTATCATATTTCAACTTAGCAACATATTGCATATCTTTATCTCTGCTTTTTCAATGATATAAAATCATTAATGACAAACATGAGATACTACATACACTGTATATACTTGCTACTGATTTTTTTTTTTTTTTCTTTTTAGGGCCACACTTGCAGCATATGGAGGTTCCCAGGCTAGGAGTCAAATCGGAGCTACAGCTGCTGGCCTACACCACAGCCATAGCAATGTGGGATCGAAGCCACATGTGCAACATACACCACAGCTCACAGCAAAGACAGATCCTTAACCCACTGAGCAAGGCCAGGGATCAAACCCACAACCTCGTGGTTCCTAGTCGAATTCATTTCCTGTTGCGCCACGACAGGCACTCCTATATTGATATTTTTAAATGGTTAAAAAAAAAAAGAGAAAGAGAGAATGCTGACAATTCTCCAAAAGAAAATCGTAGTCATTAAAAAACCATTTTAATTCTAAACTACGTAGCCTCTTTAGTCAAAGCATAAAATAATCCCCAAAATCCTATATTTTCTATTGTAAGTAACCACCTATCTTTTTGAACACTGATCCAAATGTAATTTTATAAAAAAAAAATAGCATCTTTTAATCAGAAGGGCAAAAATCCAAGTGATAGTTATAGCTCTAATCAAGTTGAGCACAGGCATTAGATCCCAAGTGCAAATGAATCCACAGAAGGGTAGATTTCCTAGGTGTCAGGGTAGGGAGCAAGGAGAAGGAAGGGAAGAAGAAGAGAGAACTAGGTCTCATGTTCTCGGCTTAACAACTGTTATCTCTTGATCAGAGCATCCCTTGTCTCCATGCTCCTTTTAATCTCTTTATTTTTTCAAGTTTATTTAAATATCTTTTCAAATAGTTTTTTTTTTATCCTAACAACATAGAATGTAACTCTCTTTTCTGAAACTTCTAATACAAAAATTTATGTAAAGAGAACCATTGCTCTCATTCTTTTTTCTTGGGTGTTTACAAGAGCAACAGGCTTAAAGAATGCTTTGTTGTTTTCCATCACTTGCCACATCAGCTCTCCTGAAAGCATAGTATTCTTTAGTTTCCAGGACGAGGAAGTTGCTGGCCTTAATGCAATTCTGTCATCCTTCTTTTTTTATCAAACTGCCTTCTAAAGCCCAGAAAACTGGGAGTTCCCATTGTGGCTCAGTGGTAACAAACCCGACTAGGAACAATGAGGTTGCGGGTTTGATCCTTGGCCTTGCTCAGTGGGTTAAGGATCTGGCATTGCCATGAGCTGTGATGTAGGTTGCAGATGCAGCTTGGATCCCACGTTGCTCTGGCTCTGGGATAGGCTGGCGTCTATAGCTCTGATTCAACGCCTAACCTGGGAACTTCCATATGCCGTGGGTACAGCACTGAAAAGGCAAGCAAGCAAGAAAGAAAGAAAGAGAGAGAGAGAGAAAGGCAGCCCAGAAAACTGCCAAGTAACTACTGTAAGGAACAGATCCTTCTAAGGTCAGGGGAAAAAAAAAGGTTAAAGTGCAACGTGGGTGGTATAATCTACTCTTTGAGAAATGTTTATTTTTTTTTAGAGACAGAGTAATGCCAGTAAATACGAAAAAAAAAAAAAACTTTCCTGAAAACACCACAGAATATTCAGTGCCATACACTGGAACAAACTTGCCAACTTACCACAAATTGGTATATTCAGAAGGTTTTAAATATTCACTATCAAATGTCTTTTAAATCTAACAGACAATTCTGCTGCCACACAAGTGATTTTAGTGTTTATAAGGAAAACACAAACATACACAGAAAAGACAATATCAATAGGATAATAATGCCATTCCTAACAAATCTATTTCCAGCCTCAAAATTTAAATCTCTTTAACAATTCAGAGACAAGCATTACCTTTTAAAGTTTTAGCATTTAATGACACTTTCAAATAAAAGAGAAAATTGCAGATATTGTAAAAGAAAAAATATTGAGAAAGCCATCTCCTCCCTTGACTCTGACACATGTGTTTTCAAAGGGTAACTGCCGCAGCAAAAGCATCCACCCAGAAATCTGATGGTTAACTTATTCTCCAGTACAATGGGCACTTTAGACTCTCATAGAAATACTGAAAACTTTAAATAATATGCACTAAAAACATCATAAAAAATGTTAACAGGAAACTCAAACTTTTACCTTAAAATAGTACCCCAAGTAGAATAATTGGACTCATAAAACAACACTTCTCTGTACCTGGTATTTTAACCTAAACTTACAGATCACCCTACAAGCTATACCCTACAAGCCACACCTACAGATGACATACATTGTTTATTTTAATGGATTTATTCAAATCTATCTTAAAAGTCTCCTACTTAGTGAAGATATTAATGCTAAGTTAATATGCAAACAAACAGTATTTGCACTTAGTGTAAGCAAGCCAGCTGTTATTGTGGCTAAATATTTTTGTCAGAAAACATGGAATTAGATTTGAACAGAAGATCAAAATCATAAAATCATCTTAATAATAAGCACTGTACATTATTAATTCTCGGTTTACTGGGTTTTTATTGTTACTTTTCTCCTCCTTTGCATTTTAATGTCAGAATTTCTTCACGAATATTTATCAGTACTGTTTCCAGAATCTTATCTGCCAACACATATACCCGATATAAAATAGAAGGTTCAAGTCAGGTCACTTATTGGTCAGGTTCAAGATTAACATGGCTTGTTCTGATTATTTAATAACTTTGAATAAAGGCAGATATCTGCTGAGTAGACTGAAATCTGAAATTTGTAGGCCCTATACTGATTGACTTATCAAATATTTCTAAATCCCTACTACGTATTGAGTTGCAAAGTCAAGGACTGATACAAAAGTACATGGATTGATACAAAAATGAACTTTCATTTTTAATTTCCATGTCCTCACTTAAATTAAACCGGTGTCAGTGACTAGCATGTAAACAGACAAGGTATAGTGCCATGTACTATAATATATTCCACAGGAGGCATTGGATGGAAGGCATCAACCTATCTATGGAAGAGATATTTGAACCGGGCTTTCACGTATATTCAGGAGCTCATCGGACAAAGAAAGGCATTCTATATACAAAGATCTTAAGTATTAAAAAGCCCTAGAACAACATTATGAATTCAAGGGATTGCCTGAAGTTGGGCAGATACAACAGGAGGGTAACAGAGTGAGATGATGAGATGCAGGAAGAAGAGGCAAGGACAAAAATCACTGAGGTCCTGAAAGGTAGATTGTATTTTTAAACTTGTTAAGTGAAAACTCTTAATTTTTAAGATGAAACTCTGTCCCTTGGGGCCACAAAAAGATCACTCAGGGAGTCTGTGATAATCATAAAATCACTTTAAAATCAGCTAATCCAGACTTCACAATGCTTACAGTAGAAAGAAAAGGATCAGAGAGCAGTTTGTAAACTTTCCTATAATCTTGGGGCAAGATGTTCAGGATCTAACCCGGCACAGTGGCTGATATTAAATAAGGCAACAGACAGAGGAGACATCAGTCAAAACTAATTTCCACCTTCTCAATGATCCAAGTATCCCCAGAATTATAGATGTATGAACCGGAGGAAAACAACAACAACAAAACTCCTAAGAATTCTAAGTATGGCTACGACGCTGAACATATAAAATGTTTCATTTTCCCTTGGCATTATTAGTACAAGCACCTAATACAAACTAAAATAGAGAATAATATGTGTGCTATTTTGGATCTTATGATCAATTTTTCTGGAAAGGGTCAGTAACTTCCCTCCAGGTTCCTTCATTATTCTTTCCATAATTAAAACCAAATTCCTATGAAACCCACAAGGCAACATAACAGAAAAACAAATTAAAATACTATTACATTCAGGTTTTTAAGTGGTAATTAGTTTATTTAAAAATAGCCCACATGTTTAACACAAAGTTGTTGACATAGACCATATACTATGCATTAAATTGTTTATTTATTTACTTACTTTTTTGTCTTTTTCAGGCCGCGCCTACAGCATATGGAAGTTCCTAAGCTAGGGGTGGAATCGGATCTGCAGCTTCTGGCCTACACCACAGCTACAGCAGAGCCAGATCCAAGACATCTTCAGTCTACACCATAGCTCACAGCAACGCCAGATGCTTAACTCACTGAGTGAGGCCAGGGATCAAACCCACATCCTCAGGGATACTAGTTGGGTTTGCTAACCCTGAGCCATGACAGGAATGCCTAAACTGTTTAAATTTTACTATCAAGAATTTTTAAAACATTCCTCCAGTGTTACAACATTATTTTTGTCACATTTATCTTCCTCGATGACTTGCTGATGGGGAGGGAAAGACTGCTTTTCAGAAATAAAGAGCTACTGAATTTGCAGACTACTTTTCCTCTATCTTTTATTCCATAATACAGAAAGGATCAAAATAAGTTACATCTGTAAAGGAAACTGCCAATCAGGTTTAAAGTAGCTTATCCACCACATTATAGAAATTTAAAATCTACCAACGAAAGTTAAATATCCAGTTTAATGGAATTCAAACTATCTCATACTATAACTGAGAGTGTGTGAGGTCTGTTTACTGAGAAATGAAAAGTGAATGTCTCATGAGCTCAGTAATAATCACATTTATTACAAATCTGCATTTCTGAAACTGAAAAAAAAATCTCTTTGTGTCAATGCTTTGACACAGTGTATAGACACTTAAAATAGCCCATATGTCATACAGAAATAATCCGTGTAGGACAGCAATGTGAACGCTATATCCTATCTTCAAACTGCTGTCACTCTTGAATGATCATCTTTTGGTAATTGCTTATAGTGGTTTAGCTCTTGAAGATCTAATACTCAATGATGTTTTAAATATTTCATTGTTTCTTTAAACCAAATGAATTTTTAACAGTAAAATAGTAAAATATTTTTTCTACCAGAACCACACCTAGCGCTACCAATAACAACCTGACTTTTTTTCTATTATTGTTTCATATTCTAAAGCAAGTAATTGCGTTTTATTAAATTATATTGAATCTGGGGAGGGCGATATGTGAATCCTTTGTATGTATAACCCTGTAAGTTCACATTAAGAACTCTCCAAAGGCAACTGGGGCTGTTCGTCAAAAATTTAAAAGTTTGGAAGAGTATTTCCTAGTTGTATTAGTATGTAAAATATACTATCCTGCAGTCATAAAAATTTAAGTTTTTGCCCAAATATGTCTGTTATTTTCTAATTGAATCATATATTTACCTTAAACATATTTAAAAGCATCTGACCTGATATAACTGCTCTTAGAGCTAAGAGCTAACAACAGACTCTGAGACTTCATATATGTTTTCAAAAGTACAGAAATTTAAGCTCTTCTGGTGGGGCAAAATGAATGCAAATACCTTTTCTCCTCTCTATCAAGGGATAAAATAAAGGATCAGAGGATAAGATTTGTGGATAGTTAAGACGGAGGTCTTCCATTTCCAATATACTCTGACAGAAACATTTCATCTAATGTAGAAGCTTGTTTAATGAGAATCTACTCAGAAAGGCAGATTTACTGATCTACTGATCTACTCTACATCAGTACAGAGATGCTAGAGTCATTTTTAACAAGATGGAGGACACAATGAAATGTGCATAAAGAATACGACTTTTTTATGTATAACTCTCCTCACTTTACTCTGAAAGAAAAATTTAAAAGAATGCGCTTGAGCATTTGGACTCGTTTGCTCTCAGGAAAGTAGAAAACCAACCAAAGTCTTGCTAATAGTGATTTTGAATTAGAACTGGAGCAATCACTATTTTTACACCTCTTTATTTGGAGTATGATGAATCCTTTTAAAAAATTTTTTGGCTGCACTCATGGCATGCGAAGTTCCCAGGCCAGGAATCAAACCTGCACCACAGCAGTGACAACACCAGATTCCTAACCCACTGTGCCACCAGGGAACTCCTGATGAATCCTAAACTGAATTTTCAACAAGGAAAAGCCTCCATTAATATTGGGCTAATGCATCAGGATATTCAATAAAAGACAAAAGTCAGAAGTGACTTTCTTGTGTGAAGAGCAGAGTTTCCTGAGTGAGAGAGGCGCTACAGAGAGGAGGAGGGAGAAGGGCCAATGAATTATGGGGATAGAGAGGGTTGTCAAAATTAAATTACAGTGTGGATTCTGAGGCTCTCCATCCCTTGCCCCCTTTCTTTTACAAGGACACCTATTTATCATTTATTCTCATTCCTACTCTGCAATGCCTTAGCTTGCTTCCTTGACCATTAAGGAGAGAATGCCTGGCCCTTCGTGAGGCATACCATGCTCTCAGACATGGAAAGAGCAATGCCATGCTACCTGGATGACGTGACTCACTTCGGACTGATCTGAGAGACTAACTGGACCACTAGGCAAAGATGAATGCAGAACTGTAGGCAAGTCCCCAAGCACAACAGGTAACAAAACCTCACTCTCCTTACGTTTCCCAGGGACCTACACTGTATCATGGAACAACCTACCCACTCCCCACCAGACATGGATCAGAAAGGAGAGGGGCTGTTCCTCCTGGATTGCCTAGATCTTCCCTAGAAAACAGAAGTACCCATTTTACCTTAAGCTCTGTTCTTCATCTCTGAGAGATAAGTGTTTAAGTAAAACTGGATGAGAAAATATCAACTTCATTTCTCCTAAACTCTAGTATTTAGAGTTTATTTTTGGGTGTGGTGTAAGAAAATGTTCTAATTTCATTCTTTTACATGCTGTTGTCCAGTTTTTCCAGCACCATTTATTGAAGAGACTGTCTTTCCTCCACTGTATGTTCTTGTCTCCTTTGTAATAGGTTAGTTGATGCATAGGTACTTGGGTTTATTTCTGGGCCTTCTTTCCCATTCCATTAATCTGTATTTCTGTTTTTGTGCTATATTTCTGTTTTGACAACTGTGGCTTTGTAGTAGATTCTGAAGTCAGGGAACCTGATTTCTCCAGTTCCGTTTCCTTCTTTTCAATATTGCTTCAGTTATTCAAGGTCTTTAGTGTTTCCATATAAATTTTTAATACTTTGTTCTAGTTCTGTAAAGAATGTCATTGGTAATTTGACAGAGATTGAATTGAATCTGTAGATTGCATTAGACAGTATCATCATTTTGACTATATTGATTCTTCCAATCTAATAACATAGTATATTTTTCTATCCATTTGTGTCTCCTTTGATTTCTTTCATCAATGTCTCATAGTGCTCAGAGCACAAGTCTTTTATCTCTTTAGTTAGGTTTATTTCTAGGTATTTTATTCTTTTTGATGCAGTGGTAAATGGGATGGTTTCCTTAATTTCTCTTTCTGTTCTTTCATTGCCAGTGTACAGACATGCAATCAATTTCTGTGTATTAATTTTGCATCCTACAGCTTTAGCAAACTCATCGATGAGCTCTAATAGTTTTCTGGTAGTGTCTTTAGGATTTTCTAGGTATAGTATCATGTCATATGTCTTTCTCTTTCTGACTTACAGTGAAGTAAGTGGAGTAAGTCAGAAAGAGAAAGACATATGATATCACTTATTTGTAGAGTCCCAAATGTATTTGTTTCCCAAACACATTTGATGTTAGAATCCTATTTTGGGGTGGGCAGCAGAGCATAGTTTACATCCATTAACAGCTGGAAGAAAAGATATTTCATGAAACCTAACTCAGGTAAAATGATCCTGGGAAGAAGGATAGCAAGATGTAGATGTCTATTTTAGAGGTGACAGAAAGATATTACCCTGCCAAAGAGTCTGTTAAATGAAGTAAGAATTAACTCAGGTAAACTCTCCTGGATGAACTTCGAGAGCATTAAGCTAAATGAAATGAGTCAAGACAGAGAAAGAGAAATATGAAAGGATCTGTGGAACCTAAATAAATAAATAAATGGACAAAACTATAAAAACAAACACATTCATTGATACAAAAAAACAGGAACAGATAACAGCTTGGTTGCTGCCAGAGGCAGAAATGAAGTAGGTGGTGGGCAAAGTAAGTGAACGTGGCCAAAAGGTAAAAACTTCCAGTCACAAAATAAATGTCATAAGGGATATAATGTACAACACGGCGACTATAGTTAACAATACTCTGTTGTGCATTTGAAAATTATTAAGGGGAGGCAGGATCAAGATGGCAGGGGAGTAAGATGTGGGTCTCACCTTTACCCACAAACATATTAAAAAAAATCTACATGTGAATGATTTGCACAGAACATCTACTGTACGCTGGCAGAAGACCTTAGACCTTCAAAAACAGCAAGAAACCTTCCATATAACTGGGTAGAACAAAAGGGGAAAAAAAGAGAGAGAGAGGCAGAGAAGAGAAAGAAAAAGGAATCAGGAAGGGACCAGCACTCCTGAGAGGAAAATGAGAAAGAGGAAAGGAATCCATACCCTGGGAGGCCACCTAACTGAAAGGGAGATCAGCCAAAATGGATGCGGAATCTTAAAGCCTTGGAGAAAAGTTCAACAGCCAGACTAAGAAGGGCAAAGCATAAAGAGAGAGCTGCACAGACCATAGGTACCACTTCTGGGGACACCCCACTTGAGATACTCAGGTGGCGGCTGGAAAGCCTTCCCGATAAAATCTGGAACAAGACAAAGATGCCCACTCTCACCACTTTTATTCAACATAGTATTGGAAGTCCTAGCCACAGCAATCAGACAAACAAAAGAAATAAAAGGTATCTGAATTAGAAGAGAAGAGGTAAAACTGTCATTCCATTCCAGATGACATAACACTATATATAGAAAACTCTAAGGACTCCACACACAAACTACTCAAAGTGATCAACCAGTTCAGCAAAGCAGCAGGATAGAAGATTAACATTCAGAAATCAGTTTCATTTCTGCATACTAACAAAGAAATATTTGAAAAAAATTAAATACCTTTAAAATTGCACCCCCCAAAATTAAATACCTAGGGATAAGCCTGACCAAGGAGTGAAAGATTTACACACTGAGAACTATAAAATATTAATCAGAAAATTTAAAATATATTAAAAGAAATGGAAAGATATCCCATGGTCCTGGATTGGAAGAATTAATATCATTAAAATGTCCATACTATCCAAAGCAACCTACAGATTTAATGAGCTCCTTATTAAAAGACTCAGAATTGCCAAAGCAATTCTGAGGAGAACAAACAAACAAGCAGGAGGCATAACACTCCCATACTTCAGACAATATTACAAAGCTACATTAATCAAGACAGTGTGATACTAATGCAAAAACAGAAAAGACTTATATGCAGAGAACTACAAAACATTAATCAAGGAGATCAAAGAAGATACAAAGAAATGGAAAGATATTCCATGCTCATGGGCTGGAAAAATTAATATTGTAAAAATGGCGATACTACCCAAAGCAATCTACAGATTCAATGCAATCCCTATCAAATTACCCATGACATTCTTCACAGAACTGGAACAAACA